>JANUWF010002125.1:600000-757076 GCA_026120185.1 Voacanga thouarsii
TCTCTTTAAAATATTTTTCCTATTAAACCCTCAAGCTATCTCCCTATTTTCACCTCAAGAAAAAATTACCATTTTGCCCTTATTACTCAATAAACACAATTAAGCCCTCGAGATTATCAAACACAAATCCAAAGCATATAAAATCATATAAAAATATATTTAAACATGCATTAAAATATGATATGCATCCCAACCCCCTTACTCTACGGTTAGTTCTGACTGGGGTTTCACATTGCCTATAATAATAGTTATCAACCCACAATCGGAATGGCACCATTTGAAGCTCTATATGGATGAAAGTGCCGATCGCCTCTATATTGGGACACCTTAGGATGGCGTCAGGAGCAGTATGATGTTTTGGATATGGAAAGGGCATGACAAAAGATGTCGCAAATTAAGGAGAAATTGGAGATTGCCCAAAGCAAGCAAAAGAGTTATGCAGATCACCATTGAAAAGATGTGGAGTTTAGTATTGGTGATTTAGTATTTTTAAGGCTAACACTCCAACGGAGTAAGGGAACATGAAGAAAGAAACTAGCTCCGCGGTATATTAGACCATTTCCCATCACCGAGAAAATTGGAAAAGTGGCTTATAGACTAGAATTGCCGCCGGAACTTCAAGCCATCCATGATGTATTTCATGTATCACAATTTAGATGATATATAGCGGATCCCAGTTATGTATTGAATGATGATGTCATAGAGTTATCACCGGATTTGAACTATGAAGAAAAGCCAGTTAAAATTTTAGAATGCGTCGAAAAGAAATTGTGGCAAAAGCAAAGTCCACTTGTTTTGGTACTATGGAGCCATCATCTTGTGGAAGATGCTACATGGGAAATAGAAGCAGAAATGTACTAGGCTAACCCAGAACTCTTTGAAGGTGACTCCTAATTTCGAGGGCAAAATTCTTTTAGAATGGGAGATTGTAATACCCCACTTTATATAAAGAACATGCCTATTGTAGTCTTGTTTAAAATAAGAATATACATATAAAAGGAATTAAGGATATATTTTTATTGGTAGTATTATTAAGGCTACGAATTAGTAATATTATTCTTACTACTATAGTATAGTCATCGCTAGTATTATTATTATATATTATTACTATTCTTACTATTATTAGATCTGAACATCAACAACAACAACAACATCATCATCATCATCATTATTATTGTTGTTGTTGTTGTTGTTTAATAATATTACTATTACTATTTAATATTTTATATCCATTACTATTATTATTTTATATTCATTATTTAATACCATTAATTCTTAGTGATATTAAATTATAGTATTATTATATTCAATATTTTATATTGCTTTTATTGTATTACTATTATTATTATACATATAAATAATATAATTAATATCCTTATTGGAACTCCTGTGAATATTTTTCAAATCGGGTAAAGGTAAAATGACCCGAATACTCTCGGAAAGTCTTTTGGAATCGGGTATCGGTAAAATGACCTAAATACCCTTGGAAATGACTTTTGTAATCGAGAACGGGGAAAATGACCTGGATACTCTTGGAAACACGTCTTGATGTGTGAATAGAACCCTTTATCTGGTTTCAACATGATTTTGGAAAATGTTGTTTAGCCCTAAAAATATGTTGATTTGAAAATGTTGTGGGAATAAATGACCCTCTGGCCTGATCAGTCAGACGAGGTTAGTATTGTTGACATTGAGTAATCAGTAAGGACTTTGATCTTTGTACTAGCTTATGTTAGAAATAGACGATCCCAAGTAACCTGATTAGTTCTGGGGATTATCTTACACCAAATAGGGTGACGGGACATTGAGATGAGTCATCTTGGCTAGCCGTTTTGAGCTTGGCAATTGCTGCGTCTACAGGCGCTTCTTGATTTTGAGTCAATCGCTGGATATCGGGTGGGGACACTCGGTGCGTTTGACTCCTTGCCACCCCGATGTTGACTGACGTCAGGATTAGGACCCCTGGCTTATGGTGGCAAGTAAAAGATCCCTAAGTGCTAGGTGAGCTGTACATTTTTACACTCATCGCTATGGCATGACACAGGTGACGTTCTGTAAGGCATAGTTCCTAGCACAAGAAACCATGTAGCCAAAGGCAAAATTCCTTGAACTTTGCACGCAGGTTGCCCTTCTAGATGGAGAAGAACCTGCTTTTATTAAAATTAGTGGCCATATATTTGGAAACTATGTTTTTCGTATGTATAAGATAAATTGAACCCAAATCCATCAATTACTTCTATTTCCCAGTTATAAAGTTATTTTTGGTGAAGAAATTGATAATTGATTTCATAAGAAAAACACTAGCACACACGGGACTCACTGAGTACACCACTCACACGTGTGTCTATCTTTTCTATTTTTTTTGGGAATTGAAGTTGAGGAATAAACGACGGTACTTCCAGGACTACTCCTCTATCACTGGCTAGTGAAACTTTTGGAGTGATCTTTGTACATAGTCTATGTAATATTTTAGCCTATGTATTTTGGGAACTATAATGATGTACCTATCTTGACTTATATGCTATGTAATAAAAGAGCATGTTTTATATATCTACTTAAGTTTCAACTTTTACTCGCTTACCTTAAGTTTTAAATCCTTATAAAGACCCCTTGTCTGAGAAATCAAACGGGGCAATATCCCACTGCAACCCGGCCCATTACAACGTAGATATGGGGTGTTACAAATTCTTATATGGATTGGTTTATTAATTCATCAATTAATAAACCCGTATTCAGCAGATCATGACCACACCAAGTATCCAGGAAGTCAAGTGGCTTGACATGAACATTTCAATAACAAACTACAGTGCAATAAACTTCTTTTGCCATACAATATCTCATTCGGTTTAGAGTACAAAATTAGTGTTAATTCCCTCCAGAATAAATCTTAACTCTAGCCCAAATATATTAGTACTTGTACCAGGAATCCACTACTCTACATATGTATCAATTGGAACTATTTCCAATACACAGTATCCTTGACCAAGGATTTCACAAGTAGTAATTCTGACAAGTGGCCGTGAGATATTCGCCCCCACTATTAGGAGTGGTGAATCCTTTATTGACCCTATCAACTACTTTAGTTTACCTCCATTGTACCCAATATCCATCTCATAGGCGGCCCTCGATCTGGCTCTAGAGATTGGAATCAAAGTATAATGCTCAGCAAACAAAGTTCATTGGAGATCTCAAGTCTATGGATACTTGCACGTTTGCTATAGCAAGATTCTATCACTGGCACTACATAGTTATCCATGTGATTATCTTATAGTACGGTCATCCAATGTACTTGTTCTATTAACAAGCATCTATGTGTTAATTTTGAGTATTTCAATACTCTTGGATATGAAAACCGCCGCTTGATTAGATTAGGAAGTCTAACATGTGCTAGTTTTAACACATTAGTAATGTCCTATCTCATTACTACTACGACTTGGGATTGTTTATGTACTAACGCTATGTAGTGTAGTAGGAATCTCACATCATGATCTCTATCATGATTTCTTGAACATAGTGTTATACTAGGGACTTTATCTAATAGTTGTTTTACATGAAAGTAAAGAAAAAAAACTGAAAGATAAATAATATCTTGTATTATAAAATAAATGTGTCATATACAAAGTACAAATGATTACCTCTAGGGTACAACAATAACAAGATCTATGTACTAGATCCATGTTCCCCAACCAAAATATATTCACTTTTGCATTCAACAATGTTACATGTCACAACGGAAAAGCGATAATGGAAGCAGCTAAAAGAAGGAAAGAAAACTACATAATATCTCCTATACAAAAGTATAGTCAAGTATAGCTAGTTATGCATTTCCAAGCTAACACCAATATAGTGTCTAATTGAATGTTACAAGGGCATGTACAATGGGAACCACAGCTCATCATGTTGCCTTGATGGAACAAAACACAAATGGGGAAATATCTAAAGAAAAATAAGGAATAAACACTTTTACTCCTGAAAAGAGAACTGTTGGATGTGCAGCACAAACTAATCAAGTAAGCATGTTGAAAGAAAGACCATTAAGTCTAATAAATCTAAAAATTAGACGATAAAAATTTGTAGTTTGAGAAAATAGAATTATGATAAGTATAAAATAGATAGGATTAGCTAGTTCATCTTGCACTTGATTGGATTTTCTGGTAGTTGAGGACATTTTCAACTTGTTTAACTAAAAACCCTACAGATTTCAATAATACTGCCAGTCCAAGAAAATACATAAACGAGTAAGTTGAATGGTTTTTTTATATAAATTCCTTCTTATCTTTAGTACTACATTTTGCAACTTCAAATAAAGCAGATTTATAAATTCCTTCTTGTCTTATAGTGCTTCATTTTTGTCTTATAAATTCCTTCTTGTCTTGTAGTACTACATATATAATTGGACTAGAAATAGAGGGAAAAAAAAATACAAAAATAGAGGAGATTATTTAGGTGCTGGCAGTATGATTCAACAAAACCAAATTCTTTTATTCAATTTTCTATTTGATTTTAGTCAAAACTAATAAAACCTAGTGTAGACCGGCGTTCCATTTATGGATTTATGTACAAAAAAATCTGACATTCCACCACCATGTTCAAACATAAACAAAAACTAACAAAATTTGAAAAATGCCGCCGCCACATTAGAACTAAAGCAAAAACCCAATAAAAAATGATAACACAACAAATAGTAGAAGCAAAAAACCATAAGAGTAATCCCCAATTTCAAATCTCATTTCAACATTAGTGTAAATTTCACAAAGTAAAGAAATAGTACACTACGGGATAATACTTACCAGTAGCGTACTTCAAAGCTACAAGCTTGGGGGAATGTGGCCTCAGATCTGAGATATTTTGAGGACTATGCTTTTTGTCTCTATGCACCAATATGTGCCACAGATGCTGAGAGTGACGAGCTTGCAGTGAAGGCCATAAAGGGTGAGTATTCACGGTAAGTATGAGAAGAAGAAGGAAGTACCAATAATAGTGCGTTTGAGAATAAGATTCTCAATATAATTTTCCTGTTTTTCGTATAGTAATATATTTTGTATTACTATATTTTGTATAGTAATTTATAATATAATATTACTTTATATTACTGTTTTTTTTCTTACATTTTATAATTCATAATATATATATATATATATATAGACACACACACACACACTAAATACTAATTATGTGTATTTATATTTAAATTTATATTTTGAGTTTATTATTATTTACGCTAAAAGTAATTATTATTTAGTGTTTTTAATATATATATTCACTAAAAACTAATTATATATATTTTACATTTTGTGTGAATATATAAATAATAATTATTATTTTTTATGCACATAATATTATATATATAATTTATATACTATATAGGAAAAATATATTATTTTGTATATAAGCATAATAACTATGCTTATATATATAATATTGAGATTTTTATTTTTTTCTTTTTCTAAATATAACTATCCTCAAGTTTTTTTCGGAGGAAAATTATATACTTAAGTTATGAATATATTATAACATATAATAAATCTTATTAAATATATTTATTGTTATGCTTAACTTTAAATTGGTATAAAACTATAGCACTTACTTATATTTGAAATATGTATATAAAAGTAAATCTCATTATATATATATATATATATATATATATATATATAATGTCAAAACTACATAGTTTTATATTATTCTATTTTGTCCTTTCTTATTGCCTACACAATTTTTTTTTTTTTTTACTTTGAAAAAATAGTATAACTTTTGAAATCCTTCTCAATACAAATTTATTATTAAGTATCCCACAAATTGTAATTGGTATATTTTAATTTTTTAACCTTGTAATCCTTTATTACAAAGTTTATTACTCTTGTAATTCTTTGGCATGTTATATAAAGATTATGCTAGACTATGTCACAAAATATGTCCGATTATCTTCAAATTTTGTCGCGATACATTTTTTTAACAATTTTAATGAATAAAGTTGGATCGTTAATTTAACATGCTTATTTTTATGCCTGTTTTGGGTTTTGGGCAGTTATATAGAGATTATATTAGATTATATAGAAAAATATATCTTATTACCTTCAAATTAGGTCACAATACTTTTTTTTTTTTTAGTAATTTTAACAAATTTAACGGTTGGATTGTTAATTTAACATGCTTATATTCATCAATGCATTATGTTTTGGGCTGTTATATGGTGATTATACTAGATTATATAGACAAGAAATTCACCATTTGTTTGGACGGGAAATTCAACCCATTATTAAAAGTAAGCATTTGCAATCCAAGATCAAGCCTATGTTGGGGGCAATTTCTAATCATTTCCTTATACCTTTCCCACGAATCATAAATAGTTTCCCCATCCAATTGTGAAAATGAGAGGATATTATTCTTTAATTTGGCTACTCTAGCTGGAAGGAAATATTTAGCAAGAAACTTCTCAGCCATTTGCTCTGAAAAAGTGATAGACCCAGTAGGTAAGTGATAGGAGCTAAATTGGTTATACTTTACTTAGTTATTTGAGGCTCTTTTGTAATACATTTTGTGAAATAACTGGTCATATTCTTTCATATTTGAGATTTTACCTTTGAAAAGGTATTTTGGTCATTACTTCAGGATTTTGGGTAAAACAAAGCAAAACCATCGCGAAGCAAAGCAGAGGCAGCACTGGCTGCAAGGCTGCAACCGACGCCGGCTACACTCTAGAACGTATGCGCACAATTCGGAGAAAAATCGGTGGACGAGTGGAGAAACAGAACCAAGGCGGCACCAGCTCCGAAGGACTAAGGCGGCGCCAGCTGTGGTCTGCCTTGAGGCGGTGCTGCAATCTTTCTACATGTTTTTGGAAATCTGAAGAGTTTTAGCAGCTTCCAACTTCTACTCAGCCAAGAACATTGTACCTACAAGTTTAGGCACCTCTTAAGCCTATAAATAGATGGAAAACGCAAGGGAAAATGGGAGAATTCATTGATCATCATAGAAAATCACTCAGTCCAAGGAGAATTCTTCAAAGTTCAAGGAGGGTTGTACAAGAAGGTTTTCAAAGGAAGAAGAAGGAGGCTTGTCTATGAGTTCTTTCTTTTACTTTGTTTTCTTTTTGTTGAACAATGATATGTTAATTGTTTTATTGTAATTTGACATTGTTTTAGATATTCATGATTTCTAGAGTTATTTAATCTTTTGATTAATTGGTTATTATTCCTGGTATTCAATTACTTATGCTTATTACGAGATTAGTAGTTGATTATATCCATTGACTTGCTGAACCAAAGGGGGTTGATGGGTGTTTCGATTTATTAGTTTCATATTCTGTTGGCAATTGACTTGCTGGACCAAAGGGGGTTGATTGTTTAAGAACTGGTAATTAAAGAGTAATTGATGTCTTCCGAGACCAAGGGTTCATTGATTAATTTCATGTTCTAAATTCGCCGAGACCAAGGGAATTTAATTAAGGATTGTGTTTAATGCGTCTTTTGGATGAATTAGTTGAGATGGACCAAGTGATTCTAATTTATCTAGGAGATAGTGATTTCATGGATTCACCATCAAAGTGAGTCTACTTTCATCCTTCATGGTGCCAAGAGAATGATTGGTTATGATAATGGTAAAGTTCTTTAAGATCATGTTTGTCTAAACAATAGCTTGAGTTACATAAATCTACATCCTTGACATATACATAATTTTATTTTTATTTTATTTTTAATTTTCTTTTTATTTGTTTTTTACTTTATCGAGTCAGTTAAACAATGAAAGAAGGGTAATTAATGTCTACTTGTTCCTTGAGGATCGACACTTGTTTTAACCCTATGCTCAGTTAATGATGAGTACGCTTGCTCATATTTGTGATTTGGGTTTAACATTTTAATTTGAACTTGATTGGGAATGTACTTAGTTTTGTATGATTTTTATACCCAAGTCTGCACGCAAAAGTAAGGATTTTAACAATGAATTTGCCCAATCTATAAAAGAGATCGGAAATAATCTAAGTGTTAGGAATCATCCAAGGTATAAAAGCTACACTAATAAAAGAGGAGAGAGATTCAAGCCACAATGCATAGCTCCTTGGGTGAGACTTCTTTTCATAAGGTTTCAAGAAGGATATCAAGCTAATGAAGCTAACAAGCCAATGATCAACAAGGTGGTGAAGCAATGGATGCCAAAAAGAAGACCAAAAGGAGCTTAAAGTGAACTAAAACTCGTATTGAGGGCAAGAATATCCTTACAACAAGAAGGAGTTCGATGAGAACAAGAAGTACAAAAAACAGGGGATGCATGTCTTGAATTCACCGTGTACATGAAGTTGTGCATTTTGTAGAAATTGAAGCTCCCAGCATCTTGGGTTGATAAATTTTGGGTGTATAAAAATCATCAAAATTAAATCCATCCCTTAGTCAAGTTTTAATTAAAACATTAATTCCAAAAATACATATATGAGCAAATATACTCATCGCAAACATATCATAGGGAATTAACTAGCCTCGATCTTCAAATGAACAAGTACACACTAATCACTTTTCATTCATTGTTTAACCGACCTAAATAAAGCTAGAAAATAAGAAAAAGAAGAAAAAAGAAATATATACAACTCAAGGATGTAGTAATATACAATTTAGACAATTATCCTAGAAAACATGATAATGAACTAAGTAGCAATTCTCTCAATTAATTATCATCTTGGCATCATGAAGGAATATAAAGTAAAATTCAACCATTTCCCAAGTCATGAATTTACTTAGATAAATTTAACTTCATTTTCCAATCCATGGAATCACTATTTTTTTTATTTATATTAGTAGATTTTCCAATCAAACCAACATAACCAAAACATGCATTAAACTGAAGCCCTCAAAACATAAAATTAGCTAATAACAACCCTTTGCTCAAAGTGAAATCAACTAATTTTTGATTAATTTAGTCCTATAATCCTAACTTCATCGCCCAAGTCTATTAAGATTTAACAAGTACGAAATTAATACAACAAATTCCTAACATCATTTTTTCAAGTCAATTAGAAGAACTCGCATCAATAACCAACGATAACAAGTAATCAAATACCAAAAATGATAAAGAATTGATCAAATAACTAAATTAACCCAAAGCCATGAATCCAAAATAATGTTAAATTACAATAAAAACTTTAAATACATCATTGTTTGAGAACAAGAAAACAAAGATAAAAGAAAACAATCATAGACAAGCCTCTTTGTTTTCCCTTGAAGACTCTCTTGAACAACACACATTGAGTTGGTGAATTCCTCCTTTAATGAGTGTTTGGAATTTTAGCTATTGGATCCACACATAATTCCTTGTGTTTTCTCTTTCTTTTATAGGCCTGTTTGATGCTAAAGTCATAGTTTGGGAAGTCTTAGTCGAGTAGGATTCAAAAAATACTAAACTTATTGGAAAATTCTTAAATTTGTGCATAGGATTTTGGCCTTCCAGAACTAGCCTGGCGCTGGGTCCGATCGACCCAGCTGGTGCTAGGTGCACTTTGCTCCTCTTCTGCATTTTTCTTTGCTTTCCTCTTGCCGTCCAGAATGGACCTGGCGCCTGGTTCACTTGCCAGACCTGGTGCTAGATGTACTCTGAAAAATTCCTTGTTTTGCTTGAAATTAACTCAAATCTGCATAAATTCGTCAAAAACACTTTCAACAAGCAAAATGTCAAATAGGACGGAATATGTATAGTTACTACAACAAATGCATCTAAAAAAAAAATCTTAAATAACTAAAAAAATAATGGTGATTTTAGCCCCTATCACATACCTCTGCACTTGAACTTTTGCTTGTCCTTAAGCAAAACACTTTAATGCCAAGAAAATCATCAAGAAAATAGAATTTCTTTCTCATTCCAAAATTTTTTTGGCATAGCAAATATTATAATTTCTCTTCAATCTTTAGATAAAACTCTTTATCATTCACACCCTTTTGAAAACAGTTCAAACTTTGAAACATTTGACAAGACATCGCAAAACTCTTGAAGTTAAATTAATCTAGTGTTTACCTTAGTCTAAGAAAATTATTTCACTCTTCAAGTAAAAATGGAGATAACATGAATCACACAAGTCAAGCCATCCACCAACTCAAGCATTATAAATCTAAAAGTTGCACAACTCTAGTTATGATGTAAAGAAAGCACTCCAATCATGTTCTCTCAAATTTTTTCAATGACTTAGGAAATAGATAGCCTCAAGTGCATAGATTTCTATCCACACACTGTATTGGCCCACTTTATAGTCATCACTCATCATTTTTTCTCTAAACAATTCTTTATTTCTTTCTTTTCTCTTTTTTACCTTTGGGATAGCCTCAAAAGAGTGCATCGAATAATACTTGCTACTTGTCCCTATATTAACTCCATTTTCAGTAAAAGGTCTTCAAAGATTAACAATAAGAGCATTTTTTTAAACTGAATTCTTTTTTCCTTCAACACAAAATTTTTTCACAATTCTCCATAATCTTTCCTCTCAAAGATCTTTTATCAGCTTATATTCCTCACCAAAGCTAAAAGCTAACCAAAATTTAAACTCTTAATACAAGAGTTAGTCAATAAACTTTTCCCACATTTATTATATCCTCTATATTCAAACTGGATGAGTTAAATAACATTCAAACACTAATGTATAAGCAAGATTAATCCAAATTGTCAAGTCTTGACAATATCTTATCCGATAAACCAATTGTACAAAAATCCACCTAAGAAATTATTAAAAAATCATATCTAAGTAAGAAAAAGAATTACATCCTTGCTTAAACAATGAAAACCACTGAAATTTTGAAAATTTTGAAAAATTTTCACAAAAAATGAGATTAAAAAATATTTCTTCAATCTTATTCTCCCCTCCATAAATAAACTGGACATTGTCCTCAATGGCCAAAGATATAACATTAAAATTACTGGCAAGAAGACCAAAATCAATAAAGATGAAGGAGAAAGAGAAGAAAATACTTCCATTACATAGTACGTCCACCATGTTTGAATCCACCACAAGGAGTAGTTATTAGAAAAGTCATAAAAGTACCTAACTCAAAAAGAAACATAACAAAGAAAAACATAAATCTAGAAAAAGAAAAAAAAACGAGACAATAAAAAAAAATGAAACAATAAAGAAAACAAAGTGCAATGGGTCAATGGATAATCATGGCTCGTAAAGGATAATGTCGAGATGCTCTAAAGTGTTAAGATCTTCACCCAAATGTGGTTTCAATCAACTACCATTCACTTTAACGATCCCCTTAGTTAGGTGAGAAACCTCAATGACACCAAATGGACAAACTTGATGTATCTTTTATGGCCCCAACCATCGGGACTTTAACTTACCCAAAAATACTCTAAGCCGAGAATTAAATACTAACGCCTTATCTTTTTTTTTTTGAAATGCAAGGGGGGAACGAATATGCCTATCATGCCAACGTTTCATCTTATCTATGTAAATTCGTGAGTTATGGTACGCATTGTTAAGCCACTCATCCAACTCATTCAATTGAAGCAATTGTTGTTGTCTTGTAAGATGAATGTCAAAATTGATAAGTTTAATTGTCCAATGAGCTCTATGCTCAACTTCTACCAGTTGATGACATGATTTCACATATACCAGTTGTTAAGGGGTTATACTAATGGGAGTTTTAAAAGCAGTCCTATAAGCCCAAAGAGTTTCATTTAGCTTCAAACTCTAATCCTTTGTTGTATGATTAACCTCTTTTTCCAAGATTTTTTTTTAATTCTCTATTAACTATGTGAAACCTAAATTAAAACCAACTATAGAGTGAGGGGGTCGGGATGCATATCATATTTTCTTGCATGCATAAGTATATTTTTGTATGATTTTATGTGCTTTGGATTTGTAATTTGTAGTCTAGAAGGCTTAATTGTGCTTATTGAGTAAGAAGGGAAAAATGGTAATTTTACTTGATGTGGAAATAGGGAGATAGCTTGAGGGTTAAATAGGAAAAATATTTGGGAGAGAAAATAAAAACAAGAGTTGTTATGGTTTAGTGGTTAGAGCTTTGGAATTAATCCTTGAGGTCTTGAGTTCAATTTCTATCATTTGAGTTTTAGCATGATTAAATTCTATTTTTGATAAGTAGGTTATTTTCGGCCCTTGCATGCCTTAGAGAGGAGTAGGAGTGTTGTCGTAGGGGAGACATGAAAGGAATGTTCCAATTCCACTCTTGTGCCCTACAAAAATTTCTAAGGGATTCATACCCTTTTTGATCTTTAGCTTCCCTTAATTCTTAATCAATCAAGTTGCTTAATTATCTAAGCCATTTTTATTTCCAGAAAATTCTAGTAAGGTTCTGTGATTATGAAGTTTCAAAAATGCCTATATGAGGGAAGTATCTTGGACGAAAATGGGGAAGAGTTATGGAAGGTTCCCAAGAGAATTAATCTCCATGGTTGAACCTTCAAACTCCACCCTATAAGTATTCATCTTCTTCATGTAGTAATCTAGAAAATTTTCCAGCTTCTTGATCAGTCAAATTGTTGAAATTTTCAGCCATCTTTCCCTCCCAAATATTGCCAGAAAAATAGCCATCTTGACCAGCTTGAAGTCCGAAATCATACACCAAAACCGGACGGCACAAAAGCTATACAAACCAGGAAAAAAATTTCTAGGCAGTTCGCAACCTAGCAGTCCGAAAAACCAAGCTGTTCCTCCAGCTTTCAAACCAGCAATTCAACCTTGTCTCTCCTCCATAAAGAAGGCTGGAAACCAGCCTTAAAGGGCCCTCCAATACACTTTCAATCCTCCTGTAAGTTGGCTAAAACATGGCAAAAAATTCTGCACAGAATTTCCAGCAAAAACCATGCAAAAGACTAACCAGAAATTCCAGCTTTTTTTCCCTCTTCACCCTTGTCCGAAACTTACTCCATTTGTTTGTAAAACTCACCTTGGTCAGCCATGAACTGAACTTCATCACCTCCACCATTGTTCTACACAAAAAGAGATCCATGGCTGCTCCTAAAATCTCTCCATCAATCATTACAATCAAGCCATTAATTGGAGTCCAAAATTCCAGCAAATTGTTCCAGCAAACTTCCATGTATTAAGCCTCAACTATCTAAAAAATTCCTTCACCATTGCACTCCATATTTCAGCCACCCTAAAGCTCATTCAAACATCATTCATCTCAGTAAAAATTCCAGCCAAACAGCCGGCCATTGAAGATTCCAAAAGACCTCCATCAAATAAGATCTTCTTACCATATTTGCTACCATAATTTATTCCCTAAATTATTCCTTTTGAATTTCAAACAACCAGCTTTCCTTTTTCTCTCAAATCTGAACATCAAAATACCAGAATTTTCCAGTCCATTTAGCCACTCTTTCCGAGTAGAATTTCGGCCAGCCCTACTTCATTCTCTCCATTCTTTCCAAACCTCCAAGAACACCTACCACCATTCTCACGCATAAGACCACTCAAAAACCTCTTCAATCTTCTCCAAAAACTCCATATCACACCTACTCATCCTCTTGAATCCATTTCTGCAATTTTAAAATCAAACACTGAAATCAAAGTTCCACTTTCGGATAAATAAAACCAGAATTTTCCTGAAAGCTCAAGAACACTTTCAAGGTAAGCATCAACAATTAACTCCATCTTCTTCCATCTTCGATCTTGATGAATATACTAATGAACTCTCTCTTTTTCATTCCCTTTCACTCTCTCTCTCTCTCTCTCTCTCTCTCTCGGCTGACTGGTTACTCCAACCATGGCCATTTTCCTTCTTCCCCTTGGACGGATCAAGCCTTCCAAGCGTGAGTATCCTCTTAAAACATCTTCAATGTAGTCATCATTCAAGTAAGTCTCTTCAATCTTCTCTTTAAATTTTAGATTCATGTCTCTAGAATGTTATTGGAAAAGGATGGATTATGATTAAAGTTTGAGCATGTGTTTTGTGATGGAGTTGGGATTGAAGCATGAGAATGAATGTGTTTATATGATGGTGTTGGGATTGATGCATGAGGATGATCTTGGTTGAATTTTATGGTGTTTTTAGGCTTGTTAGAGATTGATTAAGCATGATTAAGTATGTTAGAGATTATGTCACCTTTGGTGAATAGGGTTTTATGTTCATGTATTCTTGTTGAGGCCATGAATATGATTATGTTTAGTGGAGTTTGGATCATGTGTTGGTAGATTTGGATCTATGCTTTATTTCATGATTTGGATGGTTTGTTAATTGGTGTAGAGTGTATGTTCATGATGATGGTTAGCAATAGGAATTATGATCATGACCTTGTTGTTCCTAAGCTAATTAAATTAGCCAATTTTATTTCATCAATAAAATGATTAATACTATAATTTCTTCTAATGATTTCGAAAACCCTAGGAAAATGTGGATTTGGACTATTATATAAAATAATGATATTTTAGTCAAATAAATGATAGCTTTTATTAAAGAAATAAAATATATAAATATTATATATAATAATAACATCAAATAAAGCCTTTTATATGAATAATCATGATAGGTAAAATATTAATCGTGTAAGTTATATATTCATAAATACTAATAAAATTTATTTATTATATTTCAATCAAAACATATTAAAATTTATTTATTATTAATTTTATTTACCAATTATTTTCTAACCATTACTTATTATAAATCATTATTTTAAATAATTTCATCTAGAACCTAGGACCCTTCATAATATAAACCCTAATTTATTTATAACAAGATTTATACCTACAACTTATTAGTAACTATTTTACAAACCCTAGTTATTTTATTATCAAGCTAGATTTATTTTATAAAATCCTTTTTGATTATCTAGCCTTAAAGTTTGGAACACTAGGGTCATAATTGTAGTAAGTTGAGCTAGGATTGTTTATGAAAGTAAATTTTGGTTTGAGTTTAATTATGGCTTGTATTTACCCCAGGCAGGGGTTAGGTAAGCTTTTGGAGATCTTTATTTTACCTCGAGCAAAGGATCGGGTAAGCTCCTGCATAAAACTTGTCATTGTAAAAGGTTACCATGGCAAGCTAAACACAAGTATGTGAACACTGATTTGGTAAAAGGCAATTAAGGACTGTTTCTTTTCTTGTTTCAATCATACCAATTATTTGAAAATCTTCAAGCATTTTTACTCTAACACCAAACTATTTCTAAAACTAATTTTTACATGGATTTTAGAAACCATTGATTGCCATTTTCAAGAAAAGCTACATTTTATTAGTTTTCTCCCAAGTTGGACAATTAAACGTTGAGTACTCAATAAGGGTAGGCCAGTAGTACTAGTTTTGAAGAGCAAGAGGGAGTCTTCTGGCAGGAGGCCACCTCAAGAAGATGAACTCAACATAGAAAAACGTCAGTACTACTAAGTCGTGCCAGTCCGAGCTAGCAGGTTTCAGTCATGTAGACTGTGTGTTGCTGGAGTGGACAACTAGTTTTGTTTGGGTGTAGAAAAAGAGGAGTATCTTACCCAACAAGCCGATCACCTACCGTTTTTGTCAATCTGCACAAACTGTCGCATTCTGACCGTTGTATGGTTATGGGGCCCAATGTGTGGTAACCCATGGCCACCCTTTTGAGTGGTTGATTTTATTGTACATGTATGGATGGAAAAGCTAAAATGCTACTCTTGATTTTTAATATTGTTTATTGTGTGCCAGTACTTTTTCTTATGAAGTTCTTACACCTTGCATACATAAACTGTTTTCACTAGACACTCAAAGCACACACGGACTTAATGAGATTTTTATCTCACCACCCTTTTTGCCATGATTTTCAGGTCAATCCTGCTCTGGGGATAAGTATATAGTTGTTGCTTGCTTGGAAGATATTCTGTTATTTATTTTATGTAATGCTTTGGGAGTTGAGAGTGAACAATTTTTATTTTATTTTGGATTTATTCATGAATTTTTTGGGTTGTAATAAGTTTTAAATTTTAAAGTATTGTTTTATTTTTGTTGTGTGTCCTAGTTATAAAAACCCATTGTCCTTTGGACGGGGCGACATCCCCGGCCCTGTTGGGCCTAGGTAATGGGGTGTTACAAACTACATCAACTTGGCCACTAGTTTGAGGATGATAGGGGATAGCAAGCTTATGAGTAACCCTAAATTCTTGAGAACCTTATCTAATTAGGTATTATAAAAGTGGGTTCCTCTATCACTAATGAGTACCTTAGGTACTCCAAACATGGTGAAAAGTTTTTTTAGAAATTTTACGAAAACCCGCGCATCATTAGTAGGCAAGGCTTGCACATCAAACCATTTTGATACATACTTAACCGCAACCAAGATGCATTTGTTACCCAAAGAAGTAGGAAAATGGCCCATGAAAGCCATTCCCCAACGGTAAAAAATTTTACAAACTTGAAAATTTTGTAATGGCATCTCATTAAATTTAGAAATGTTACCTGTACATTGGCACCTATCACAATTTTGAACAAATTTGTGAGAGTCCTTGAAGAGTGTAGGCCAGTAAAAATTGAACTCAAGCAACTTTCTTGAGGTGTTGTTAGCTTAGTTGTGGCCTCCTACGGGTCCTTCATGATAATGTTTCAAGATATTGGTGCTTTCCACATAATCTGTACGCCTTCGAATGATTTGATCCACACAACACCGAAACAAGTATGGATCTTACCAAAAGTAATTCTTTACATCATAGAGGAATTTCTTCTTTTGTTGTGCATTAAAATCTTCCAGAATAATTCCTGTAACCAAGTAATTAGCAAAATCTATATACGAAGGTGTTTGAAAAATCTAACCATCAATATGTAGAAGTTATTCATCTGGGAAGGTGTCATTGATGTCTTCTTCGGCTAATGTCTCAAGGATGGGATTTTCCAACCTAGATTAGTGATCTGCAACCAAATTTTCTTCTCCTTTTTTGTTCATAATCTCCTAGCCAAATTCCTGCACCAATAAAACCTATCTTATCAATCTTAGTTTAGAATCATGCTTTGCTTAGTAGGTACTTAATGGTAGAAAGATCGGTATACACAATGACTTCAGACAAAACAAGATAAAAATAAAATTTATCAAAAGCAAAAACTATTGCAAGCAGCTCCTTCTTCGTTGTGGTATAGTTCTCTTGTGCCGCCTTAAGAGTTTTGCTTGCATTGTAAATTTGTTGAAAGTGCTTATTCCTCATTTGTCCAAGCACTGCACCCACTGCATAATCACTTGCATCACACATTAATTCTAAAGGAAAAGACAAATCCAATGCAATTAAAATAGGAGAATTGATCAATTTCGTTTTAAGCACATTGAAAGCACTGAGGCATTTTTCATTAAAATAAAAAATAGCATGAAGGGGTTTATAAAATTTTGAGAAATCCACGAAAAACCTCCTATAAAAATCTGATTGACCAAGAAAACTTCGAATAGTTGTCACAGAAGTTGGAGGAGGGAGTTTCTCAATTACCTCAATCTTGGCTCTATCAACATTAATACCTTTCCTTGAAATTTTGTGTCCTAATACTATACCTTCTTGCACCATGAAGTGGCATTTTTCCCAATTAAGCATGAGGTTGGTCTATTCACACCTTTGAAGCACTTTTCCAAATTGGCCAAACACAAGTTAAAAAAATTACCAAAAATAGAAAAATCATCATTAAAAAGACCTCCGTAATATTTCTCATAATCCCTTCAAAAATAGCTATTATACATATTTGGAACGTTTTAGGACCATCAAAAAAACCGAAAGGCATACGTTGATATATAAAAGTACCAAAAAGGCATGTAAAGGTGGTCTTCTCTTGTTTCTCCGGTGCTATAGGAATTTGAAATTATTTGGGAAAATCGTCTAAAAAAGCAGTAAAACTCATCTCTGGCTAACATTTCTAACATTTGATCAATGAAAGGGAGAGGAAAATGGTCCTTCCTAGTTACCTCATTTAATTTCCTATAATCTATACAAACCCTCCAACTGGTTACTAATCGCATTGGGATCAACTCATTTTTTTTAATTAGCGCTCACAGTCATTCCTCTCTTCTTTGGTACCACTTGTGTTGGACTAACCCAAATGCTATAAAAAATAGGTTAAAGGATGCTGGAATCTAGGAGTTTAATCACCTCACATTTTATCACATCACTTATATTTAGGTTCAACCTATGTCGGGGTTGCGTTACAGGTTTGACTACTTCTTCCAACAAATTTTTTTGAGTACAAAAGAAAGTGATAATTCCCTTAATGTCTATGACTTTTCATGCAATGAATCCTTTATATTTTCCCAATAGACTTGCCAATTTGATCGTTTGATCATGAGTAAGGTCTTTTTCTATGATCATAGGCAGTTTTTCATCTTCTACCAAGAATACATGTTCCAAGTATTCGTGGAGTCCTTTCAAGTCCAATTCTGGTGGTTCCTCAATAGATGATTTCATCCTTCCCAAAATGCTTTTTTCAATTTCCTCAATGTTTCCCAACTTATGGCCCTTATTTGACTCCTCCAAATATGCAATAAATTGTTGCATGTAGCATTGGACAAGTTATTCCTGCACAAAGTCAAAGATAGTTTCATCAAGAATATCAATCATTAAATAATAATTATCATAACAAATAGGACGTTGCATGCTTCTATGGATTTTGATAATGAATTCCTCATCCGCAACCCCAAGTGTCAATTTTCCTCCACGAATATCAATTAATGCTTTGGAAGTTGCTAGAAATGATCTACCTAGGTTTAAAAGAACTTCAGAATCTTTATACATATCAAGAATAACAAAATTCATGGGAAATCTGAATCTCTCCACCTTAACCAATATATCCTCCACTATTCCCTAGGATATTTAATAGATCTATTTGCAAATTGAATACTTATCCTAGTGGGCTTAGGTTCACCTAGGCCTAGATTTTTAAAAGTTGTATATGGCAAAAAATTAATACAAGAACCTAAGTCCACTAATGCATTACAAAATATAAGAGTCCTAACAAGACAAAGAAAAGAAAAACTCTCTAGATCATTTTCTTTTTGTGGAAAAGTCCTTTGATCTTGTAGGATAGCTAAACACTCTTCATTTAAAACCACAGTGGATAATTCCACCAACCTCTTTTTTTGTTAACAAGCATGCTTTTGAGGAATTTGCATTACTAAGTGGAATGTTTATGTGCTGTTGTTTGAATATTTCAAGAAACTTGTCAAATTGTGTATCTTATCTTGCTTTATACGTGCAAGTGGGGTAGGTACCGTTGGCTAAAAATCTATTTTTTTAGTTTACTTTTCAAAAGGTTTAACAAGAGGAGTTAGTTTTGGTGTAATACCCCGCCCAAAACCACCTTTGACCTGTAGGGAAAAGTCATGCATTGCATAGCATTTCGCATTTCATGTGATATCTTAAAATTATTTTTGCATGGGTGCTTGTGAATTTCATGGTTGTGCTTGCATAAAATTATTTAAATGTGTTGTTGCATTATTTGAGAGTTACTTTAAGTGAAGTTTAGTAGAGGAGGTGGAGGGATGAGAATTAGGGTTGAAAGAATTTTCTAGAGAAATATTATCATCAGAGTTGATTTGGAATAGCAGTTAGGTTTGGTGATTTTCCTTGGTTACCCGAGTTCGAATCTTACCTCTTGCGAATCCCAGTTTTCCTTTTCAATTCTTTTCCCTAGATTCCTTCATGCTTTGGCCAAAAAACCCTAGCCACCCTAGTGAATTTTCAGCGCCATCTTCCAAGGAGATAAATCTCCATATTTATTTCCTAAATTTAAGGACTTTTGATGAGGATAAAGTTTAATTTTATTTTCAGCTTTTGTCTTCTTTGATTTTCGAAAAACCCTAGCTAGAGCAACTAAATTCCAACTTGTTTTAATTCATCAAATTTTATATTAGATAGCTGGAATTAATTTGTTATTTTTCTGGAAAGATATCTTGTTGGTTTTGATCATCGAACCCTAGCTAAAAATCTGGAAATTTTTCTAGCTTTGTGTCGCCACCTTTGGAGCATTCCTAGCTCAACTCAAACTCTTCCAAGATTAGGGAAATCTTATCCAAATCCTTTAGCAAATTAGATTTTATTTCAATCCTAAACCAACTAGGTTTTACTCTTTCTTTTTCTGCAGAATTTCAGCAGACTTGTGCATGCACAAGTTGCACGAAAATCCTGCACTCCTAAGTGCAATCAAACTCTTCAAACCCTAGCTCAAATCACCTAGAACACCTCTCATCAAATCAGATTACTTTAGCGACACAAAATCAGATTTTATCCACCAAAAATTCCAGAATTTCGGCCAGCATATGAACCAAAAATTTCAGCCAACTTTGTACAGGAATTTCGGCCAGCTTTGCTTAGTGCAATGCACGAAAATTCTGCACTCCAAAACATACCAAAACTCCTTGTTGATTAAGCCAAACCACAGCACCTGAAACTCTTGTGTTTTTCCCTTTGATTTGTATACAGAATAGAAGCCGAAAAAAGTCCAAAAATTCTACTTTTTGCTCACAGATTTCGTGCAGAATTTGTAGTTACCAAAGCTACACAAACTCTTCCTTGTTTGGCCAAAAAAGAAACCTGAACACGCACACAGCCTTTTCCTTGTGCAATTTTCGGCCATCATAGGAGAACAATTCCGGATTATTTTCTCTTCTGAAACCCTCTGAAATTCGACCAGCAATAAGGGTACAACAAGCTGTAATTTTTCGCCATTGCTGTCCAAGAAACCTAGAGCCATTAGGAGTCCTTCTTAGCACCAACTTCTAACCCTAAATCAAATTCTTCTAACCCTAAACCAAAGTACCCGGCTATTCCAACCTTACTACATGAAAATCCCAGCAAAAACTCTCCTGCAATTTTCGAAAAACACAAGAGCAATTCCTGGCAAAAAACCAATCACACACTAAGATAAGCAAAAATCATCTCAACTTCTTAATTCCTTTCTTCCATTAATTCTTCTCTTCTTCTTCCCTTGAATCATGCCACATAGAGCCTGATTTCATCCTCTTTATCCACTTTTGATTAAAAGAAGGTAAAGAAGACAGCTTTTCTCTTCTTCTCAAAAGAACTCGAGACGATCACCATAGGAGTATCGAGATCTTGATAACCTGGTGGTTGTAAGGTAAGGGAATTCTTACCCTTAATGTCAAAACTAAAATCTAAAGAGATTGATGAGGCCTATGGAAGTATGATAGCATGATATATGTTCTTAGTTGAGATAGATGAATATTTTGAGTCGAGTAATTAATTAAGCATATTCGATGGATAGTAATGCCATGTTTTATTATGATAATGATGCATGTGAAGTGTGATGGTCAAGTCAAGACCTTTTTTATGTATTATTCATATCTCCGATGGATATATGATCATAGTGTACGTACTTTAAGGATTAGATGATTTATTTGAAGTTAGAAAATGGATCGTGATTTGTTATGGGAATAAATGAGTTTAATGCATATTTGAATCGATTGAGACCCTGATCATGATATTATGTGATTCTAGATCAAGAGGGTATTTGAAGGAAGCGAGCTATGATTTTATCTTGTTTATCTGAGGCATATCAGGTAAGTCCTTGCATAAACTCTTTTATTAAATGTTGTGATGGCAGGGCTGTGTGGTAAAGCTTTGTGAAGCTATTGTTGAACTATATTTGTTTGGGTTGTAAAGGTGGAAATTTAATCTCTAACAGTTTGGTCAAACTAACGATTTTTATAAAGAACTGTTCTTTTCTCAATGTTTTAGAAAACTCTTTTAAAGAAAACCACATTTTACAAAGCCAAGGTATGGAAATATTTTGAATCAGGAATAGATGGATATGTTCGTTATGTATTCAATAAGGGTAGGCTAACAATACTAGTCTTGAAGGGCTAGAGTAAGTCTTTTAGCAGGAGGCCACCTCCAGAAGATAAGCTCTGCTTGAAAAGGCGACAGTATTGGTTGGTCAGGCCGGTCTAAGCTAGAATTTGTACCTGGTATGGTATTATCCTTTTCCCAGCATGGACACCCGAATGGTTTTGTTGGGTGAAGAGATGGAGGAGTATTTCACCCGATGGACTGTACACTCACCTTGATCAGAACACCCAACGTGTGGTAATTTGGTCCAGGCAAGGTGCACAAAGTGTGGTGCCTTGTCCTTTTCTTATCATGGTGTACAAAGTGTGGTGCTTTGACCATTTTCTTATCATGGAGCCCAGTGTGTGGTCACATGACTATTTATTCGAGTGGATGAATTATTTTGTACAAAGTATGATAATGAGAAAAATCCACTACTTGAAAAGAGAAAATTATTTACGACTTGCTAAATATTTCTGCAAATGTTTTCACTATGCATACACGAACTATTCAAAGTACCATGTGCACATATAGGACTTATTGAGATTTAATCTCACACTGTTTTAAATCATGTTTTCAGGAGATAGATTGCGCTGAGCAAGCGGGACCTGAGATAGTTGAAGCTTTGTTAATTTCCATTATGTTTTAAGAGATAATTGTTTATTTAAGCTTCTAGATCGGATGTTTGTTTTATTTAGTTTTGCTCCAGTTTGAGCCTGATGTAATGAGAGTTTTCCATTATTTATCTAAGTTTGATTTCTTTGGTTTGTCTTTATATTTTATACCTTGTTTTAAAGACCCTTTCTCCTTCGGGAGGCGACATCCGCGCCCTTTTAGGGTACGTAGTAGTGGGGTGTTACATTTGGCCCATCTTCTTAAGGTGGTAGTGATTCCATGCGAGGATTGGGAAGGTCTTTACTACTTCTTAATGCAATGGCTGCTGAATCATGTTGTGCTTCTACCCGTAAGGGCGATTTTATCACTAAATCTGTCAAAAACTAAATTTGCCTTTCCATATTTCTAATCATGCCCTCAAATTTTGCCAATGTGTCATCTATCTCATGGAACATTTAGTTACATGCGAGGAAAACTTTCCTAACATCCCTTCTAAGGAAATAGAGTCGGATGGTCAAGAAGTCCTCCCTTGACATAGTTAGGATACCGTCCCGTGTTCTAATTGGCCATCCTACTTAGAAAAAATAACTTCTTTGTAATATATACACACATTACAATATGAAATCAAGTTAGTTAGTTAATGTACTTGTTCACAAATTAAGTTAGAAGCAATTACAACGTATGCAGACATGAACTTACAAGTATGCAAGAAAATAAAATATGGCACCAATTCACAAAAGAAATATATATACATATTTAAATATTAACATATTAACATATAAATATGGTTAAATCAATAAAATCCAAGCTTTCGTGATATTGTTCCCCAACAACAATGCCAAAAACTTAATGCAAAAATTTTGGGTGTATAAAAATTATCAAATTTAAATCCATCCCTTAGTCAAGTTTTAATTAAAATATGAATCTCAAAATACACATACGAGTAAGTATAATCATCGCAAGCATAGCATAGGGAATTAACGTGTATCGATCCTCAAAATAACAAATACACACTAATCACTTTCCATTCATTATTTAACCAACACAAATAAAGTGAGAAAATGAAAAAAATAAATAGAAAGAAATATATATATAACTTAAGGATGTAGGAATATGCAATTTAGACAATTATCCTAGAAAAGATGATAATGAACCAACTAACAATTCTCTCAATTAATTGTCATCTTAGCATTATGAAGGAATATAAAGTAAAATTTAATCGCTTCTTAAGTCATGAATCTACTTAGATAAATTCCACTTCTTTTCCCAATCCATGGAATCACAATCTTTTGATGAATATTAGTAGATTTCCCAATCAAGCAAACGTAACTAAAACATGCATTAAGCTCAATTCCTCATAAACATGAAATTAGTTAATAACCCTTTACTTGAAGTGAAATCATCTAATCTTTGATTACTTTAGTCCTATAATCCTAACTTTGTCGCCCAAGCCTGTTAAGATTTGAGGAATACGAAATCAATGCAATAAACTCCTAACATCGTTTTTCCAAGTCAATTAGAAGAATTCGAATCAATAATCAATGATAACAAGTAATCAAATACCAAAGATGATAAAGAATTGATTGAATAAATAAGTTAACACAAAATCATAAATCCAAAATAATGTCAAATTACAACAAAAACTTTGAATATATCATTATTTAAGAACAAGAAAATAAATATAAAAGAAAGCTCCATAGACAAGTCTCTTTCTTCTCCATTGAAGACTCTCTTGAACAACCCTTCTTGAATTGGTGAATTCCTCCATCAATGAGTGTTTGGAATTTTAGTTCTTGGATTCACACTTAATTCCTTATATTTTCTCGTGCTTTTATAGGCCTCTTTGATGCTAAATTCGTAATTCAGGAAGTCATGGCCAAGTATGATTCATAAAATACTAAAATCATTGGAAATTTCCTAAATTCTTGCACAAAATTTTGGCATTCCAGAACAAGATTAGCTCCAAGCTCAGTCGACCAACCTGGTGCTAAGTGCATTCTACTCCTCTTATGAATTTTGCTCTATTTTCCTCTAATCGTCTAGAATGGATCTGGCTCCTGGTCCACTTACCAGAACTAGTGCCAAGTGTACTATAGAAGATTCCATGTTTTTCTTGAATTTAACTCAAATCTACATAAATTCTTCAAAAACACTTTCTACAAACAAAATGTTAAATAGGAAGGAATATGCCTAGTTATTACAACAAATGTATCTCAAAATAACCTCAAATAACTGGGGAAATAAGAGTGATTTTAGCCCCTATCATGGGTGCACAGCCAGCAGGTGCCTCAGTGTAAGCCATAGTCACGACAGTGCTATTAGGCTGTGCACGGCTATTTTCAAGTAGGTTGACTCTGGCATGACCATGCATCGTTTATTCACGACCATGCAACTTTCTTGAAGCTCTTTTCAATGTTTCCTTGATTTATTTTTTCTTTGTTTTGGGTTTTTAACAATTAACCGCAAATTGTAATGTTTTTAAAGGCCAAATTAAGTTATTTTAAGGCCTTTTTTTTAATTAGGATTAGTATCTATAATAGCTTAGGGCTTGGCTTATATGTATATGCCAATTATATCTTGTAATAGTTAGTTTTTTAAGGTATTTAAGTATTTGGGTAGAAAAACCAAATCCTTTCTAGATGAGAGTGTGTAAGGGGTAATTCTCAGTTCAAGACCAAATTAAAGGGTTTAGTCCCACGTTTAATTCAATGGCCCACCTAATTATTTTCCTCTATTATTGAGTGCTAGTAATTCCCTAGTGTTCTTGAAATGTTTAAGTTTGGTTGCCCCTCAATTCCCATCTTTTTTGTTCTAGTCTCTTGATAGATTAGGCTATTTAGGTGTTTTGAAATAGGTAAGATTCAGCAAATCTCATTGGTAGAGAGTTGGGTGACCAAATTTAGGGTTCTTGTTCTTCAATAAATCAAGAGGCTTTCTCAACTCACATTAAATTGGTATCAAAGCAAGTTTGTGTTTATTCTAATCAATGCAACTTTCTTTGGGCAAAGGTACAAAATTTCTTTAATAACTTTTGAAAATTTTTAATTTTGTCACTTATTTTAGGGCTATTTTTTGAATGCCTAGAACTTAAGTTTATGACATGAACGCGATGTTAAATTTATCCTATATACTGGTATGATGTTTGAGGAATCATTTAGCTTGAAGATTTGTTGATTTGAAGCTAAAAAAATTGCAAAAACTCATCAAAACATTGCTGCAATTTCAAATCTTGTAACTAATTTTCTTATTATTTTTGTGAGTTGGGAATGTTGTGGAATTGTTCCTATATAATATACTGATGTTTGGGAAATGATTTGGTGTCAAAAGTTGTTGATTTGAGGTAAAAAACAAATTGAAATTTGCCATAAAAAAATTGAGCTACGTGATTGCACATAAAGTATTTGATATATTGCATTATTGACTTATGATTGCTCATACAAAATTACACAAAGCTTCCATTCATGAACTACATTTTCTCCAAGCATAGTTGATATTCATAGTGAGGTAAATCATCAAGTAGCTACTAGAGGAGTTTGTTTCTCTTGAACTAGTCTCAATCTTGGAGTGAATTTGTGCATCTTTTTAAACTCCCACTAGTTATTTTCGTGAAATTACCATTCTTGAGAAATCATAACCTTTCTTGATTGCCAAATTATGTTTCTTGACATTGAGGTAGTATCACCTTGCCTAGAATTCCTTAATTCTTTGAATTTTCTTTGGTTCCTGCTAAGTGCTTGATAAATTTCTTGTAAATGTCCTTTCTTCTTATTCCTTAGAGTTAGTTGAAATTATCAAGTTAAGCTAAATCCTTTAAATGGGGAAAAGCTGGGAACCACTTAAGTGGATTGAAAAAGGTAAGAGATGGAGCTCGTTGTTGTAAAAGCCAAAGAAGTGTGTAAACACAAGGGTTGAGCGACATTGATTGGGTGCTAAACACGTGAGGGAGTAAAGTAAGAAACTTTTCTTGTATGTTTTCTACTTAAATTCTCTTGGAAAATGGCTTATAAGACTTCATATGATTCATCTTCTATGAGTGCTCAAAGTGGAAGAAGAGAATTTTATGAAATGTCTTGTTTAAATAGAGAAGAATATGATAGCTAATGTGAGGAACAATGGGACAATTAGAAATATGAAGATGATTGCGAATTGTTGTATTATTGTGATGAAGGGCAAAATACTAATGGAGGTAGGAATGGTGGAAATGAAAAAGAAAGTTATAAGTGTATAGATTATGAGAGTGATGAAATTCTTGCAAGAGGAACACCAAATAGAGCAATGGGTAGATTGCAAATTTATTCAAATAATAGAGTGCAAAAAAAGAGAGAGTGTATGCAAAAGAAGAAGGAGTATGATTGCTTTAATTATTGGAAAGAAGGCCATTAATTTTATAATTGCAATAATAAGCCACAATAGATGAAAAATAAATTGCAAATAGGGAGAAATAGCAACTATCGACACACTGAAGTTCGTTATCCCAACAAGATGCCACATAGAAGAATTTTTAGGGCATAAGGTTGTAAAAATAAAAAATAAAAAATACATGTGATTGAGAAACAACCCCAAATGTGAGTAGACCCAAAGCAAACTACTTATGCCAACCTTCTACTTAATCAATCAAGTGATTTGAAAGAAAGAGAAACTTGGAGGGGTTGGAATAGGTAGTAAAGGAGGAATGGTGACTGAGCCAATTTATCTATTGAATGGAGTAGGAAGAAGAGTTGGGGTTGACTGTGAGGGTAAAGAAGGAAATGAGATGCAAAGAGAAAATATTTTCTTTTCAAAGTGTCTTATTAAAGAAAATCGATGTAGTGTGCTTATTAATGGGGAAAGTTGTAAAAACATGGTTAGTACTACATTGGTGGAGGAAATAGAGTTAGAAACCTTGAAACACCCTAAACCCTACAAGCTCTATTGGTTGAATAATTGAGAAGTGAAGGTGAACAAGCAAGCTAAGTTTGAATTTAACATGGGAGGATAACATAATGAAGTGTTGTATGATGTTTATCCAATACTTGTTGGGCATATATTGTTTGGGAAACATTAGATGTTTGATAGAGATATAGTCCACAAGGGGATGAAAAATACTTACAATTTGAAGAAAGATAGGAAAACATTCACTTTAGTTCCCTTATACTGTGAAGTTCTGAATGATCAAAATATTTTGAGGGAGAATGAAAAGAAAATGAGGGAAAAAAGAATTGAGAGAAAAGAAGAAGGGGGAAAAGCAAAAGAAGAGATTAGAGATCAAAATGAGAAAAAGGAAAGAGAGGTAGATGAAGATAGAGTGATCTCTTCAAATTTGAAAGAAAAAGAAAAGAGAGGCAAACAATAGGTGAGAAGAAAAAAAAAAAAAAAGTGGAGGTAAAATAAGAGGAAAAATGTGGGTGGTGAAAGGAGAACACAAAGAGCATGCCAAGGTTCAAAAGAATACACTTTTGCCTTGACCCAAAAATCTTTTATTGAATTTTTAAATAGGTTCCAATTCGAGGACGAATTCACTCAAAGAAGGGGGATATGTTAAGAATCATCCAAGGTATAAAGGATACACCAATGAAATGGGAGAGGGATTCAATGCACAATGCATAGCTCCTTGGATAAGACTCCTTTTCAAAAGGTTTCGAGGATGATATCAAGCTAATGAAGCCAACAAGCCATGGATCAAGAAGGTGGTGAAGCAATGGATGCCAAAAAGAAGACCAAAAGGAGCTCAAAGTGAACCATACTTATATGGAAGGTTAAGGACATCCAATGCAATAAGAAGGAGTTTAATGAAAACAAGGAGTGCAGAAAATAGGGGATATATTACTTGAATGCACAAGCATGTAAGAAGTTGTACGTTCTGCAGAAGTTGAAGCTCCAATCATCTAATGTGCATATCCAAGAGCACAGTCATGCACCTTGCCGTGCCACAGTGCAGGCCAGAGGCACGACCGTGCCATCTAGCGGTGTACGGCCATTTTCAAGCAAGTCGACTCCGACATGGCCCTGTATCTCTCATGCACGACTGTGTAACTTTTTTGAAGCTTTTTTCAACGTTTGCTTGTTTATTTTTGCTTTGTTTCAGTTTTTTAACAATTAACCACAACTTGTAATATTTTTAAAGGCTAAATTGGCTTACTTTAAGGCCTCTTTTGATTTGTATTAGTATCTCTAATAGCTTAGGACTTCGTTTATATATATATGTCAATTATTTCTTGTAATAGTTACTTTTTTAGGGTATTTGATATTTTTGTTGAGAAACCAAATCCTCTCTAGAAGAGAGTATGTAAGGGGTGATTCCTATTTCAGGACCGAATCAAAGGGTTTAGTCCCACTTTTGATTCAATATCTCTAAACTTCAAATAGATCATCTAAATTTCTTTCTCTATTCTTAGGTGCTAATAATTCCCTAGTGTAGTTAATAGGTTTGAGTTTGGATGCCTCTAATTCCCATTCTTTTTGTTCCAATCTCCTGATAAATTAGGATATTTAGGTTGTTTGATGTAGGCTAGGTTCACCAAATCTCATTGGGATATTTGCATTTGAATTTAGTTCAGTTGTGTGTGTGAATTTGGTAGAGAGTTGGACTTCTTGTTCTTCAAAAATTAAGAGGCGTCCACGACTCACATCACTAAGTCTTACGGCATCCTCTGACCGTCCATTAAACTTTAGTGTATCACAAATTTCTAAAAAAAGTAGTCAAACGAGCGTTGAGATCCTCATTTTGTAGTCCATCAAATTGTAGCATTTTGTTAAATCATCTAAATCAAGTTATACTTAATTTCATCGTTGTTGGCAACAACCCTAGCTCTCACTATACTCAAATTGGTACAAAAAAAAAAAAAAAAGTCTAGTATAATCTCCAGTTGTTCTTTTCCCATTACCATTCCCATTACCATTACCACCTTGGTTAACCTCCATCCTTTCACAAAATAATCTTGAAATATCTTATTTTTCAATAACTTTAAAGGCCCTTAGTTTTTGTCCTTACACGATCTTTGAAATGTCTATTCTATCTTACTATCAAATTTAGCCAATTGTTTTCCAAAATCTCTCCTATAAAAACCAACTCAACTACTAGCAATTCTAAACAAAATAAACAATGACTTAATAATAGAATAATGAACTAATCAAAGTAAAGCCATATCAAAATACTTAATAAAACTCAAATAACTCTAAAAGCTGTCGATAGCTATGAACAAACCAATTATATCAAAAATAAAATTAAAATGAGTGTAAAAAATATTCACAAACTAAACTATCAAAAACAAAGAAAACAAGAATCTATCAAATCAAAGAATTTTAGGCAAAGAACAAAACTATTAATTCCCTAAGAAAAGAAAAAGATATCAACAAACTAAAATAACAATTGAATCAACAAAACTTAAGCGGTTCAAGATCTCAACAACCGTGCCAAGAACTTGTTGGTGCAATGTGTTGTGTAATAGAGATAATATCCAATGTACAATTAGTTTTAAATTGAAATACTAATTTAACTTATATACACACATACAATTGGGCAAGTATACCCATCATGTAGTATAGAGTATAGTTGGTAAGTATCGAACATCCTCGGGAAAGGACATCAATTACTTCTACTTCCATCTAGGTTCTATTATTCAATCAACCAAAATAAGAAGTGAAATAAAAAATTACTACTTAGTAAGCACAAAAGAGTATGACATGAATACATCAACCCAATTTACACGATAAAGTCTAGAAAATCACAAGGCAATATTTTAATAAGGAAAGTAGATTGGCATGTAATCAAAAAAATTCCCCCAAAAATGCTCAAATACAAAACATCATTTAATCTATTAAGATCAAATTCAAGCATTGACAAAATTTCCTAAATATTGTAAAATTCACTCTCTTTCGAGTAATGAATTTTTCTACTCTTAGACCCAACCCATAAACATCTCTATCAAATCAAGGAAATCTAAACCAAAAAACCATAGAATCCACATCTCTAGGTGACCTCATCATCTACCCAAATTTCTCTATCCCCCAAATTCTTTTTCCAGTTCATCATGGGAAAACAAATTTATTACACTAACATAGAAGGTAACCTATCTTATACATCATTTCTCAAGTTCAATATAATAGAATTACCTAATTAACCAATCTAGTCAATCAAACTCAAGTAATAGATTACTCAAAATAATAATCAATATATCAAATAAGCATCTAATACAAGAATAAAATATGGTACAAACCTTTAATTATAACTCAAATCAAATAAATTCAACATCGAAAAAAATCATATTGCAAAAGGAAAAAAAAAAAACTCATAGACAAGGTTTCTCTTCTATTTTGCAATCCTTCATTGCTCATTTCTCCTCAAATCCTTCCCTAACCTTCTCTTCTTGGCTCTTCCTCGTGCTCCCAAGGGGTTTTCAGAGGTATTTCATTGGTGGCCCTACCTTTCTCTATCTGTTGAAATCTATTTATGGGTTGTTCCTTCGAATCCCTAAAATTGTACACGACACCATTGAAGATGTTCTGCACATCGCCATCCATGCTTTCTTTAAGTAAAAATTAGCTTGAAATGACATCGTGGCACTAGAATTCATTCTGTGTTGTAATCATGCATGAACGCATTGAAGGTGATCTTCACGGCACTGATAGGGCCTAAATATACCTATATTTTCATAGTTATTTGAGGTCATTTTGTCATACTTTTGATACAATAAATAGCTAATTCCCTTTCTAGTTAATATTTTGCATGTGGAAAGGTCTTTTGATGATTTTTATAGTAATGGATGAAATTGGATTCAAAATGTCAGATTTCAAGCATAAACCCGATGCCGACTCGGGTATCTTAATTGGTCAGGGCTCAACACTAGGCAAAACAAAGGAAAACAAAGCAAAGCAAAAGGTTTCCAAAGGAGAACCAGTGCCAGTCCAGTCGAAATTTCCTAGCGATGGCCCAAGCTGGTTCAAAAGTGATTTACAGTTCTTTTTTGCACAGAAAAGGTGTTGTGGAGCAGGATTTGTGCAGCAAAATTTGGCAACTTATGTTTAGATCTTTTAGAAATTGAATTGGACATGGAAAAGGACTCTTGTACACACATTTTAGCAACCTAAACTCTAATAACTACAAGAGAATAACATCCCTAAACTAGTTTTCACCTTATCTAATTACAAAACTGCTAGAGATTCTCATGAACACCAAGATTAATGAGGATCAAGGAGAATTCTTGGAGAAGACGAGGAGATTGATCAAGAAAGTCTCAAGGATGAGGAAGAATGTTTGCTTGTCCATGAGTGATTTTTTTTTTCTTTTCTTTCTAATTTATTGACAATTTGATTTTATTTTGTTTTATTTGTATTTGAGGGTTGAACCCTAAGTTTATGCTCATGGATTGAGTTTCGTTTGATATAGTGATTCCAACTTCAAATATTTGATTACTTGAATTTGTTGTTTTATTGAATTGATTAGTTCTTTTCTAACTAACACGAGGGAGAGGTTAGGAGAGTGGTGCCAAGTAATTAATTCAACACTTGTTACCTCTCAATTAACTTGAGAGAGAGTTGTGGGTAAAGATTGAGTAATTGAAAAGAGATTAATTTCACCTAGAGATACGGTTGTTAATTTCTTCAAAAAGAAGTACTTTAGTGTTACCTAGAGATAAGGACATTAATTGTTTATCTAATAGTTAAGAATATTGCCTAGAGATAGGGATATTGTTACTTTCATAGATTGAGTTGTTTTTAATGCTTCTTAGATTTAATTACGGTGGTAGAAATACCTTTTAACCAGTTTGAGAATTGGGATTTCATAACTCGAGAAAGAGTGAATTCACCTTTTAAACTCGTGTTACTATTTAGACTGGGACATAATTTATTTAAAGATGTTTTATTTACTTGTCATAGATTTGGCATGATGTCTTCATTGCATGTCTTTTCTCCTTTATATTACTCCTTGATAATCCTTGTGACTCGTCTTGTGTAAACTTGATCTAATCACTAGTATATTAGGTTAGTATGTTATTTAGTTCTATTTCATTATTTTATTGGCTAAACAATAAATGTTTGGGTAAAGTAAGGTAAGAGCTTAAGTTCTTGTGGATTCGATACTTCCTATTTCTTATACTATATAATAGGTATACTTGCCCATATATGTGGTTTTAGTGGTTAATATTTTAATAAAATTGGATTGATTGTGGCCCATTGTTATTAATTTTTCCAACACTAAAAACCACGCATCAAGTTTTTTGAGCCATTGTCAGGAATAGGCATTATCAAAAACAAATATATGGGCCTTTGTTGTATTTATAAATATCACAAACTTTTATTTTTAGGTATTTTGTGAATATTTATGTCTTTCTATTTTATATGCTTTTGCTTTTTCTATTTGTTTGAATTTTTATTATTTTTTCTATTCAATTTGATCTTTGTTTTTCTTTGAGTGCGAGGTTGACATCATCATGGACAATCATTTTTGGAGAAGTACATGGCATTGGGCACAAAATCAAATGAGCTACAATGATTACAGATTGGCTAAGTTGCAATCTCAAATTGACGTTTTTAGTTAGACATCATTAAAAACATTAGTGAATGTGTTTCTTCATAGGACAAATTCATCTTTTAAGTGGCATGATGAAGTTTCCCGACGATTGAGCAACCAAGGCACACAATTAGCTGAAATTGTTGAGGAAACACATGAGAGACTTTTATCAAGCACATTGGAAAATCATAGAAAAAAACATGGCATGCCATATAGGACGCAACCAATGCCGGTTAGTGTACTAGAGGCGGTGCCAATCTTTCCTCAAAATGCTAAACCGATGATTTTTTAGCCTCTCTTGGATCAAATTGGTACCTCTCATTTTTTGGAGCATAATGAGGCCATTGATGATGTGTGGAGCTTAACATACCTCAAGGAGTTAAATTTGTCAATGATACAGGATAAAAGATCCTTGGAGGATGTTGATAAATTTTACTCTTCACCCCATTCAAAGGGATGTAACTTGGTATTTCTAGATGTGTTGCAAAGTGACAATTTCCTCATCCCATATTTAGGAGCTCAAATACTAGGTTTAAAAGGGAATTTAAATTGTGAAAATTCTTTTGAAGGGAAAAATGGTGATTTCAATGTTGAAGCATTCTTTAGATATAATTTGCATTTATGTGTTGCAAAATTGATTCATGCATCCAAAGAGCATAAAAGGCATAGTTTTCATGCATTTACTTTCATTGAGCACATTAACTTTCACATCATTACCCTTTTGTAAAACCTCCCTTCATTCTACATTCATTATGCCTATATTCTAGTTTGAGCTTTAATTTCTTTTACAAAGGTTTGATGAGGAAGTATGATGAGTAGAAAGAGTTTGTATCTTTGTTTTGGGATTAGTTTTGTTTAAGTTGTTAGGTGCCTCTTTCCCCTAACAATAAGGATACTATGTCCCATCTTAAGTGTGGGGGCATAAGCTTTGGTTTTTATTTGTCTTCTTGGACTTTGTAGTAGTATTTTGCATTCTTGTGTTTTATTTTGGGTGTGTTTTATTTTATTATTATTTTATGTGTATTTTCTTATACAGTATTAAATAAAGTCTTCTTCGAACCAACTTAATTCTTCCTTCCAAGTTTTACATCTCTTGGAGCATTATTGCATTTGGGAAGTATTGGCTAACATTCTACCTCATTTGTCACTTTTCATCCCCTTGGAGATGCTTTCTTGTGCTAATTTTTTGCCAGTTTAAGTATGGGGGAGTGGCTTTGTGATATTCTTTGTCCAAGTTATTGTCAATTTCATTAGTGTTTCTTGAAAATTTAGGTTAATTTGGCTACCATTTGACATTTTTGAAAACTTAAAATTTAAAATTTTGAAGCTAGATTACAGTTTTTGACTATTATAGTATTGCCTTTGTTTTTCTTTTGGTATACGAATTTGGTTTCAAACTTATTTAGGTGAGTTTAGTTTTTTTTGTAAACTTGTATATTTAGTGTGATATAGGCTCAGTCTTAAGAATTTGGATTAACCTTGTTTATGTATTAGTAGATACTATTGCATTATGTTTCTTGAGGATTGATGTTGATTTTGTATTGAAATATAAGTGGGAATTATGGTAGATTTTTGTTCAATGGACAAGTCCTTGTTCTGAATTTAAGTAAATAGGGACTAGAATGGTAAAATCATAAGTAAAAAAAATGATTAGGAAGAAAAAAAGGTAGAAATTGAGACTTGAAAAATCTTAATGAATAGAATGTAGAAAAAAAAAAAAAAAGAAGAAATATTCCTGTTGAAAAGGGGATCAATATGAAAAGAAGTAGCAAGTATTTTTTGATGCACTTTCTTGAGGCTATCTTGAAGGTGGAAAGGAAAAGAAAAAAAAAAGAGAAAAAAAGGAATTTATGAGGCCAATATGGTAAGTGAAGAGAAATCCATTCACTTGAGACTATAAATTCTCAACAAAAAAAAAAAAAAATGGTGAGGATGTCCCTAGCTTGCTACTTAGACTGTAGTAGTTTGGAAATTGTAGAAGTGAAGTTGACTATTAATGCCAACTTATATGAATCACAATGTTTGCATTCTTGACTTAAGGAATGGGGTGAAATACATTGAATGAATATGAACTTGTTTAACTCAACTTCAAAGGCCTTGGTAATATCTAGCTTAATACATAAGTAAACATGAAATTAACTTGGTTGAATAGGTATTAGATTGAATTCAGGAACTAGGAAAAGGATAATATCTTTTCTGTAACAGTTATATTCACTAAAATATTCTTGTTCATGAGCTATTTTCTTGGTGTGTTTAGTTCTATTTGCTTAAGGACAAGCAAGGTTTAAGTGTGGGAGAATGTGATAGAGCCAAAATTTACCTATATTTTTCTAGTTATTTGATGTCATTTTGTGGTATTTTTAATATAATAACTAGCCAATTCCCTACTTATTCGATATTTTTCCTGTGAAAGGTCTTTTAATGATTTTTTGAATTAATGAATGAAATTTGAGTCAAAACATTAGATTTCCAGCATAGACTTGGTGCCAGACCATGTATCAGAACCAGCTGGTGCTCAACACTAGACGAAACAAGGATACTAGAGCAAAGCAGAGGGGTTCTGTGAAACCCTAGTCGGAACCAACCTTAGAGTAAAGGGGTTGGGATGCATATCATATTTTATTGCATGTCTAAATATATTTTTATATGATTTTATGTGCTTTGGATTAGTGTTTTATAGCCTCGAGGACTTGATTATGCTTATTGGGTAAGAAGGGTAAAATGGTAATTTTTACTTGAGAAGAAAATAGGGAGATAGCTTGAGGATTAAATAGGAATAATATTTTTGGAGAGAAAATAAGAACAAGAGTTGTTGTGGTGTAGTGGTTCGAACTTTGGAATTAATTCTTGAGGTCTTGGGTTCGAATTCCATCATTGGAGCTTTAGCATGATTAAATTTTATTTTTGCTTGGGAAGGGGTATTTCCGGCCTTAAGTACCTTAGCATAGGGTAGAGGTATTGTCCTAGGGGAGACAAGATAGGAGCACTCTAATCCTATTCTTGTGCCTACTCAAAATTTCCTAAGAGAATTCATTTCTTCTTGATCTTTAATTTCTCTTAATTCTCAATTTATTAGATTGGTCAAATTTGTTCTAGCCAATTTCATTCCAGAAATTTCTGTAAAGTGTTGTGGCTTTGAAGGTTCAAAATGTCTTAGTGAAAGACATCTTATGGTCTGAAAATGTGGTAGAGATGTGGGAGATTCCAAGAGAATAAATCCCTCTAGTGAACCTTCTAAAATTGCACTCTAGCTAAGTTCATTTTCCTTCATGGAATGAACTAAAATTTTTTCAGCTTCTTGTGCCTTCAAGGTGTCGAAATTCTTAACCATTATTTCCTCTCAAATGCTGCCAGAAAATGGCCTTTTGATCAGCTTGAGATCTGAATTTTTCTGGCCATTTTTAGACTGCACAAATGCTGTGCAAAACAAGAGAAATTTCTGGTTGAATTCGCAGCTTTGGAGGTCCGAAACCAAGCTGTTTTCTTTCAGTTTTTGCTCAGCATGTTAGCCACATTTTCCTCCATAAACAAGTTGAAAGACCCCAGAAATCTCCTCCAAACTCTCTACAAGCTGACTGGAAAATGGCAGCCGAAACTGTCCAGAAATTCCAGCACCTTGCGAAAATTCTGTACAGAAAAATTTCCAGCTTTGTTTCCTAATTCATCCCTGGCCAAAACTTCAGCTTTCTTCTACACAAACCACTCTTAAATAGCCATGATCAGAACTCCATTGTCTTCCCCAAGTACCTACAAGAAAATCAGACATGGCTGCCCGAAAATCTCTCCAGCAAATCTCTGCAATCATGCTTTGATTAGATACTAAAATTCCAGCAACATTAATTTAGCAACCTTCCATAAAATGTTTCTCGAACAACCAGACTTATTCTTCACCATTTCACTCCATCTTTTCGGCCACCGTTACTCCTCTTCAATCAGCTTTCATCCAGTAGAAACACTGCACAACAATTCGGCCATAGCAGCTTCCCAAAAGCTCTCCAATGATCAAAGATATTCTTTCTATATTTAGTTTCCAAATTTGATTCCTTAAGATATTCTTTTAGGATTTCAACAACTAGCCTTTCTTTTTCCCTTCCAAACCAGAAAATCATCTAGCAAAACGCTACAAGCAATTCAGCCAGCCCTAATCCTTCAGAATTACGGCAGCTTCAAATCAAAACCTCTCTACTCTTTTCAACCTTCAAGAACACATAGCACACCAAGAATACCTACTCCTTCCTTTCGCATAATACCCCTCCAAATCACTTCAAACTTCTTCTAAAAACTCCAGAATTCACCTACTCATTGCCGTGAGTCCATCCATACCATTTTTAACATCAAACTCCAAAATCTAACTTGTTCTTTTGGATAAAAAAAACCAGAATTTTTGTGAAGGATCAAGAACACCTTCAAGGTAGGTTTGTTCTAACAGCTTCATCTTCACGAATCTTTGATCTGTAATGAATATGTATATGAATAAACATGCTAATGGACTTTCTTCTTCTCTTCTCTCTCTCTCTCTCTCTCTCTCTCTCTCTCTCTCTCTCTTGGCCGAACCTCTCTCCTTCTTGGCCGTATGGCTTCTTCACCAATGGCCATGCTTTCTTCATCTTCCTTGGACCGATCTAGTCATCTAGGAGTTGAGATCCATTCAAAACTCCTTCAAGGTATTCATCAATCAAGTAAGCCTTTTTAACCCTCCTTTTAAAATCTAGATTCATGTCTCTAGAATGATGTTGATAGAAGATGGATTATGAACAGGGTTTGAGTATGTATTGTTGTGATAAGTTGAGATTGAAGCATGAATATATATATATATATATATATATATATATGAATATGATGGAGATGGGATTTATGCATTAGTTGATTATCTTGGTTGAATGTATGGTGTTTTAGGGTTTAATGCTTGCCTCCATGATTAAGTATGCTAGAGATTATGTCATCTGTGATTAATAGGATTTATATTCTTGTATGATTATTAAAGCCATGGTTATATTTATGCTAGTAAAGGTTAGATCATGCCTTAGTAAATTTGGATCTATGCTTATATTCATGATTTGGATGATTTGATGATGTGAAGGGGTGAATATGTTCATGATTGTGGTTAGCAATAGAATTATGATCATAACCTAGTTATCCCTAGGCTAATTTTATTCTTCAATAAAATATTTAATATTATGATTTTTGCTAGTAATTTTGAAAAACCCTAGGAAGGGTAAATTTGGATTATTATATATAATAAAGATATTTTAGTCAAATAAATAATAGCTTTTGCTGGAAAAAATAAAATATATAGATATTATATAAGATGATGAAATCAACTAAAGCTGTTTATGAAAATAATCATAATAAGTAAATTTTAATTATTATCTTTTAACCAAAACCTATTAAAATTTATTATCTTTCAATCAAGACTCAATAAAATTTATTTTCAACTAATCTTAGCAATCAATTATTTTCTAGCAAATAATTATTAATAAATCATTTATTTTCAATAATAAATCATTATTTTGCCAGGTAGGCCGATCACCTACCTTTTGTTAGTCTACACAAAGTGTCGGCATTCTGACCGGTTATGGGGCCCAACGTGTAGTAACCCATGACCCTTTCTTTTGAGTGGTTGATTTTAATTATTGTGTATGGCGGGAAAAGCCAAAACGCCACTCTTGGTTTTAACTAATATTTATTGCTTGCCAATATTTCTCTTATAAAGATTTTATACTTTGCATTCACGAACTGTTTTCACTCGACACTCAAAGCACACACGAACTCACTGAGATTTTTGTCTTATCACTTTTTTTACCATGATTTCAGGTCGATCCTGCTGTGGGGATGAGTAGCTAGTGTTATCTGCCTTGGAAGAGAATGTTGTCATTTAATTTTATGTATTGTTTTGGGGAGTTGAGAGTGAATAATTTTATTTATGGATTTGTTTTTCTTTTGGGAATTCATGAATTTGTTCTTGGGTTTATTCTTGGGATGTAATAAATTTTAAGTTAAAGTATTATTTTTATTCCTCTATTTTATTCGTGTGACCTAGTTATAAAGACCCCTTGTCCTTTGGATTGGGCGACATCCCCGGCCCTAGCGGGCCTAGGTAGCAGGGTGTTATAGGTTCCATAGAAGAACCAGTGCCAGTCCAGTTAAAGTGACTCAGTGCCAGCCTAAGCTTGTTCAAAGGTAGTTTGGAATTCTTTTGTACGTGAAAAAGGAGTTGTGGAGTATAATTTAGCAATTTATGTTGAGATCTTTTGCAAACTAAATTGGACATGATTAGGACTCCTGTACACACTTTTTGGTAACATAAACTCCCAAAAATATGAGAAAATAACATCCCTAAACTAGCTTTCACCTTATGCATTCAAAAAACTCCTAGAGAGTCTCAAGAATACTAAGATTAAGAATGATCAAGGAGAATTCTTGGAGAAGATGAAGTGGTTCATCAAGAATGTTTCAAGGAAGAGGAAGAATGCTTGCTTATCTATAAGTGATTTCTTTTTCTTTTCTTTGTAATTTGTTGACAATTTGAGTTTATTATGTTTTAATTGCATTTGAGGCTTGAACTTTAAGTTTATGTTCATAGATTGAATTTCTTTTGATCCATTGATTCTAACTTCAAATATTTGATAACTTGAATTTGTTGTTTTGTTACATTGATTTGTTCTTTTCTAACTAACTCAAGATAGAGGTTAGGAGAGCCGTGCAACTAATTAATTCAATACATGTTATCTCTTAACTAACTCGAGCGAGAAGTTAAGGATAAAGACTGAGTAATCAAGAACCGATTAATTTCACCTAGAGATGCCGTTGTTAATTTCTTCCAAAAGAAAGACTTTAGTGTCACCTAAAGATTAGGACATTAATTGTTTATTCAAGAGTTAAGAATATTGCCTAAAGATAGGGATATTGTTACTTTCATAGATTAAGTTGTTCTTAATGCTTCTCAGATTTAATTCTGGTGGTAGAGATACCCTTTAATTAATCTAAGAATAGGAATTTCATAACTCAAGAGAGTGTGAATTCTCCTTTTAAACTCATATTAGTATTTGGATTGGGACCTAATTGACTGAAAGATATTTCCTTTACTTATCATAGATTTGGGTTGATGTCTTCATCGCATGTCTTTTCTCCTTATTCTTACTATTTGATTATCCTTGTAACCAGTTTTGGGTGAACTTGATCTATTCGCTAATATATTAGGTTATTAGGCTATTTACTTCTATTTCTTTGTTTTATTGGCTAAACAATAAAAGTTTACGTAAATTAAGGTGGGAGCCTAAGTTCCTGTGGATTCGATACTTACTATTCCTTATACTATATGATAGGTATACTTGCCCGTATCTATGGTTTTAGTGGTTACCATTTTAATAAAACTTAATTGATTGTGGTGCATTATTGTTAATTTTTCCAACGCTAAAAAACACGCACCAAATTTTTTGTGCCATTTTCAGGGATGAGCACTATTGATAACACTCAAGTCTTATTGCTTTTTCCTTTGTTGTATTTGTAAATATTACTAACTTTTGTTTTTAGGTATGATAGGGGCAAAATTCATCTATATTTTCCTAGTTATTTAAGGGTGTTCTGTGATATATTTGTTGTAATAAATAGACATATCCATTCATATTTGATATTTTACCCTTGAAAATGTGTTTAGGACTTTTATTTCAGAAAATGACGAAAAAACATCAAAACTGTAGCCATTAGAGCATGGTCGACGCCAACCATGAACTACAAAACTGGCGCCGGTTCTGATATGGAAATAGGGGAATTTTTTGCTGAAAAACAGAGCACAACTGGGCTAACCAGAGCACGCCGGCATGACCTACGGAGCCGACGCCAGCTCTGCTCTATCGGCGAGCTTTCTGATTTTGCGTAGATTTGATAATTTCCCAAGAGTTTTGGTATTTTCTAATATCTACTCAGCCCAGAACTCTTAGGGGAGGAATTTTAACCTCTTAAAAGTTAATTTAAACTAGAAAAACACAAGAAAAAAGTATGAATTCAAGGATCAAATCAGAAAATCACTTATTTTAGGAGGAATTTATCAAGTCAAGGAGGGTTGTTCAAGAATGTCTTCAAGGGAAAAGAATGAGACTTGTCTATGAGTGTTTTCTTTTACCTTTTATTTTCTTATTCTTAAACAATGATAGAATTTGATGTTTTTATTGTAAGTCAACATTACTTCGGTATTCATGATTCCTTCAGTTAATTTATTCAATTCTTCAATTAATTATTTTTCTTGAGATTTGATGTTTGTTTTTCTTATGAAGTTGACAGGTTGATTCTTGCTATTAACTTGTTTGAAAACGGGGTTAATAATGACTTCAATTAATTAATTTCATATTCGTTATTTCTTAACTTGCTTGAAAATGGGTTAATTATTAAGAAGTTGGGTAATAAAAGGTTGGTTAATGATTGCTAGAATATGGATTCATTGACTAATTTCATGTTTTAAACCACCTAGAATATACGGATTTTTTTTAGGATTGATTTTAATGCATCTTCTAAGTAAGACTGGTGAGATAGAATCCATCCATTAAGTTATTTAGAAGATAGGGAATAATGAATTGCAAACGAAGTGATTCTAATTTAATCCTTTATGAGACCAAGATAATAATTAATTGTGATAATTGCTAAGTAGTTTATGGTCATGTTTTCAAGAATATTTGTTTAGTTACATATTTTTCATCATTGAGTTGTATATATTTTTCTTTAATTTTCTCTTTATTATTTTATCACTTTATTGGGTTGGTTAAACAATGAAAAGTGATTAGTGTGTATTTATTCCTTTGAGGATTGATACTCATTAATTCCCTGTACTATTCCTTTGTGATGAGTACACTTGCTCGTATGTGTATTTTGGAATTAATGTTTTAATTAAAACTTGACTAAGGGATTGATGTGTTCAAATTTGGGTATAAAAATCATATAAAAATAAGTACATTCCAAATCAAGTTAAATTAAAATGTTAATCCTAAATTACACATATGAGCAAACGTACTCATCATTAGGCATAGTATAGGGTTTCAAGCAGGTGTCGATCCTCAAGAAACAAGTATGCATTAATCACTTTTCTTTCATTGTTTAACCGATTCAATAAAGAGAAAAAAAGGAAAATAAAATAAAATAAAATAATATATACATGTCAAGGATGGAGAATTATGTAACTCAAACCATTATTTTGACAAACATGACCTTAAAGTACCCAATCATTATCATAACTAATCATTCTCTTAGCATCATGAAGGATCAAGATAGATTCACTTCTTTTCCAATCCATGAAATCACTATTTTTAGACAAATTAGCATCGCATATCCTGTCTCAACTAATTCACCCAAAAGATGCATTAAACACAATCATTGATTAAATTTTCATATTCTAGCAAACATAAAACATGAAATTAACCAATGAATCCATATCCTGGCAGATATCAATTAACTTTTAATTACCCAGTTCTTACTAATTAACCCCTTTTCCAAGCAAGTTAATAGACAACAAATATGAAATTAATGAATTGAAACCACCATAAACCCCTTTTTCAAACAAGTTAATAGAAGAAATAACAAATTAACCTCGTAATCAGTATAAGTAATTAAATACCAAGAATAACAACTAATTAATCAAAAGATCAAAGTAACTCTAAAAATCATGAATACCTAAAACAATGTCAAATTACAATAAAACAATTAATACATCATTATTCAAGAAAAGAAAATAAAGTTAAAATAAAGCACTCATAGACAAACTTTCTTCTTTTTCCTTCGTAGACTCTCATGTACAATCCTCCTTTACCTAATAGAATTCCTCCTTGAATTTGATTAATTTGTGTTTTGATCCGTGAATCCCCCCTCCCCCCCTTCCCCCCCTTTCCTTTTGTTTTCCCGCTATTTATAGGCTTTAGAACAATCAATAAATCAAAAGATCAAAGTAACTCTAAAAATCATGAATACAAAAAATAATGTCAAATTAAAATAAAACAATTAATATATTATTGTTCAAGAAAAGAAAACAAAGTTAAAAGAAAGCACTCATAGGCAAGACTCATTCTTCTTTCTTCATAAACTCTATTATACAATCCTCCATGATCTGATAGAACTCCTCCTTGAATTTGAGCGATTTATGTTTTGATTCATGAATTCCCCCCCCTTTCCTGGTGTTTTTCCTCTATTTATGGGCTTTAGAAGTGCCTGAATCCATCATTTTAGGGTTTCTGGCCGAATAGAAGTACGAAAATACTAAAACTATGCAAATTACCAAAAAATACACACGAAAATCGATGCACTGCCTCAGTACCAGTACACAGTCGACGCCACCTATCCTGCCTTGGGCCAGTGCTGGTTGTGGTCTGTTTCTCCATTCGTTCACCGATTTTCTTGATTTTCATGCCAACCCTTCCAAACTACTGCTGGCACTGCCTCTAAGCTTCCAACCGGCACTAGCTCTGTTCTGTTCATTTCTTGTTTCGTCGATTTTCATCACCTCGAAGTATGTGTCAGTAGCACGTGGCCGGCGCTGCCTGTCCTATCCTAGCCGGTGCCGCCTCTATTCTATTTAGTGACGTTTTTGCCTTATTTTACCCCTAAAATCTGAAATAATGCACAAAATACCTTTCTAAGGATAAAATCTCAAATATGAAGAAATATAACTAGTTATTGAATAAAATGTATCACAAAATAGCCTAAAATAACTAGGAAGTATATGACTAATTTAGGCCCTATCAGGGATGAATTTAAATTTTATAATTTTTATACACCTAAAATTTACGCATCAAGTTTTTAGCATCGTTGCTAGGGATCAATATCATAAAATCTTGGATTTTGTTGATTTAATCATTTTTATATGTTTGAATGTCTATATGTAAGTATGTGAATATGTATATACGTTCCTTGTATAAATAGGTGCTATATTTTGTTGTTTGTATAACTGTACTTTAACTTCACTATATGATATAAATATGTAAATAGGTAGATACAAGTTAATAATTACTAACTTGTTTTTGTATGCTTGTATATATTGTACACTTTGCTATTTAAGTTTACTAATTCCAAGTTAATGTGAAATAAGTGTATTCGACTATTTGATGATTTTTATGTCAATAATTTTGAGTCTATACTAACTCTTTTTATTTTTATGTTTGGACTTTTGCTTATGTTATACAACACGATATTTTGAATAAACTGAATTTATTTTTAGTTTTAATTTTAGTCTAATTTTGAATTTATGCATTCTTTTTTTAACTATACGGTGTTCATGCATTCATTTAGGATAGCTTTTATTTCTTTTTATATATTAAAAAAAATTGATTTTTCATCGGCCAGAGTTGACCTGGTGCTGGGCCAGCACGTCTAAAACGACGTCGAGATAGGATGGGCCAGGTACCGGGCCCAGTCCTTGGACATGGCACCAGGTCCTCTTATGGCCAACCAACGGCCATTCTTAGCCATTTTTTTCAAACAACTTTCATGTCTCTCAACCCATCACTGGGACCAACTCCAAAAAACCATCGGGTCAATTTTAAACTCTCCAAAACACCTTTCGAACGCAAAATCATCACTTTGTTCTTGAAGATTTAGATTAAAGCTCGAAAAATTCCAATCTTTTCTCCTAAAACCCATTTTTTTAATACTTCTATTTGGTGCACGATTTCTTCAATTTTTTTTCAAAGGATCATTGTCGATACATTGGAGATCATTTTGGTATGATTTTTCTACACTTTCTACGGTTCAATTTTTCATATTGATTATTTGGTATTTTTCTATGAATTGTTGTCTGAAAATTATGGTTTATTTTTGGTTGGATTGATTGAATCCAATATATATGTATATGTGTGTGTGTGTGTGTGTGTGTGTGTGTGTGTGTGTGTGTGTGTAGGCTTAGTTAGCATAGGAATATGATTGATAATGATATTTGATTGATGCAATTCATATTCCACGAGAACTTAAGCTCCCACAGTACTTTACCCAAATCTTTATTGTTTGGCCAATAAAATAAGAAGAGAATAAAAAGAAAAATAAATAAAGATAAAAATAGAAATAACTCAAGGATGCAATTTCATGCAACTAGACAATTATTTTGAAAACACAATTCTAAATCAATTAGCATTCACCACAATCAATTGTCATCTTGGCATTATAAAAGAGCTTAAGGAAAATTCAATCATTTCCAATGTCATGAACTTACTTATATAGATTCCACTTTTTTCCCAATCCATGGAATCACTATCCCTTAATTAATTTAGAATATTTCCTAATCAAACCAAAGCAATAAAAAGATGCATTAAACTCATACCTTATAAGCATAAAATTAGTGAATGACCATTTGCTCGAGGTGAAATCCACTAATCTTTGTTCACTTTAGTCCTTCAATCTTCACTTTATTTCCCATGTCCATGAAGATTTGACAAAGATGAAATCAATGAAATAAACTCCTAACACATTTCCCAAGTCAATTAGAAGAAGTCGTTTCAATAACCAATAATAATAAGTAATCAAATACCAATGATAACAATAGATTGATAAAAAAAATTCCAATTAACCCAAAATCATAATCTCCAAAATAGTATCCAATTACAATAAAAACATTAAGCACATCATTCTTCTAGAAAAGTAAACAATGGATAAAAGAAAAAACTCATAGATAAACCCTTCTTATTCTCTTAAAAACCTCATTTGAACAATACTCCTTTGAGTAGTGATTGAATAGCTAGCTTGGATCCTTCAAATCACACCTTTCTCTTATGTTTATCTTGTATTTATAAGTCTCTTTGATACTAAAATTCATTTCTTGGGAATCTAGTCCGAGTAGAATTTAGAAAATACCAAAATCCTTTGAAAAATACTAAATTCCTACATAATCCCCTTTGGGCAAAGTGGACCTAGCACTCGGTCTGTTTGGCCTATCTGGCATCGTGTCCATTTTGGTTTTCTCCTCAATTCCCTTTTTTCTAGAGTAGACCAAGCACCTACTACAATATCTAGACTTGGCGCCAGGTACCTACTAGAAACTTTCAAATTTTGTTCGAAATTAGCTCAAATCTGCAAAAATTTGTCAAAAATACTTTTTACAAGAAAAATGCCAAATAGGAAAGAATATGCCTAGTTATTACAACAAAAGTATCTCAAAATAACCTCAAATAACTAGAAAAATGGAGATGAATTTAGCCCCTATAAATATCATAGTAATGAAAAGCGTCCTTGTGGAAGGGTAGACTTGGCTAGAAAAAGTGAGTTTTGATCCAGAATTCTAGTTCAATTAGGATGACTAGTGTACAAGAAGTATTCTTGTGAAAATTTTCGAAAGAAGTGTTGTTATTTTCTTGAAAACAAATGACGAAGGTATGGTGGGTTTAATCTTCACAAAGGTTTGAGGAGCAATTACCTGAGATTTTCTGGCAGTTAGATTGCAAATGATCCCATCCGTGTCTATTGTTCTATGGACTGTAACTTTGATTGAGAGATAATTAAATCATCAGCAGATAAATCAGCCTAAGTACGAGGGGTTTCAATAGCTAAAGGCTTTGAAGAAGAAAGAGCTTCCAGTTGTTTGATATCCATAGCATAAGAAGCTTTTAATTGTTGCTTTATTTGTCAAGATAATGGTTTGATCTCATCTTGGGATTGTGTATCTTTTTGTTTTTTCTATTGTGGAATTATCTCCTCTGAAGTAATTCACGAGTTAAATATCAAAAATAAACTCTTCCTTATGTATATAATATCAAAATCAAATACAAATAATATAGCTCGCCATCCTACAAAAATTTGTTTTGAAGCAAGATTTTTTACATCTTTTTGTGGAACATCTTTTGCAGATATGCAATTATTAGGTAGTAAAAACCTTTGATTTAGCAGATTAGACTGGAATTTGGAAATGCACAAAATAATTACTAGTATTTCCTTTTTTATGGTAGAATAATTTTGTTGAGAATTATTCCAGTGTTTTGATCAGTATACAATGGTTTGTTCTTTACCCTGGCTATATTATTCCAAGATACCACCATAACCAATACCAGAGGTATTATTTTCACCAATCATAGAGGCTACAGGATCAGTAAGTGCCAAACAGGGAAGACTATTAACTTGTGTTTTGATTTGTTGTACGATTTTATGATGGAGATTTGTCCAAGAAGGAGGAGATTTCTTAAATCAATCATAAATTAGCTTAATCAAATTACTGAGGTTTGCAATAAAATCATAAATATAATTACAACACCATAAGAACCACTAAAGTTGTTATTTGTCTAACATCTGATCAAGGAAGTTTTCTATGAACTAAATCAAACTATCAACTGGGACAATAGTTCCGCGATAAATATTTTGACAAAGAAACCTAATCTCTGTATAGAATAGACTAATTTTTCTTTGGGAGACAACTTGTTCACTAACTAGAATAGATTCATTTTTTTTCTTTTGGGAGACAACCAGTCCATTAACTTTTGTGACATGTAGAAATATGTTAAGATGTTTGAAGTGCTTGTTTATGTTAGAGGAATAAAACAAAACATCATCGATGTAAACAACGATGAATTGGGAGTAGGGATTGTAGATCTCTTCCATAATCCTCTGAAATTCTAAATATGCATTTTTAAAGCAAAAAGGCATGGCATTCCATTCATTGTACCCAAAAGGAGCTATGAAGGTTGTCTTGTATCAATCATTAGGATGAATTTAGATTTTCCAAAATCCACCTGTCATATCAAATTTAGAGAATATTGTTGCAGAGTGTAATCTTTCCAAGAGATCTTTTTGTTCAGAATAGGATACCGTATTCATTGGAGAGCTTTATTAAGGAATTTGCACTTAATGACCAACCTAGGAACTCCTTATTCTATTTCCAAATGTTTGGTAACATAAATCTTGGACAACTCTAATATGATTGGATAGGGTGAATGATCTTTTTATTTAAAAGATCTTGGACTTCCTCTTTGCAATGTTCAAGAAGGTCCTAATTCATTTGGATGGGTCAAGCTTTACTTGGAATTTGCTTTTTGTTAAACTTCTTCTCATAAAATAGTGTGACAACATGTTGTTTCCTATTCCAATAGGTTGTATGAATATTGGCACAAAATTCTTTTTGTATTTTGGATTCTAAGGCTATGATCTTACATTAGTTAGTTAGATTTTGGAGCTATTGCTTAATCTTTTGGAAAGAGATTTCTTCCTTTAGGAAATTGATTTGGTATTTGTAACACACCACTACCTACATACCTAAAAAGGATGGGGATGTCAGCCCATCTAGTGGACCAGAGGTCTTTATAATGAGGTACAAAAGAAAATTACTAGTAAAAGAAATGAAATAGTCTTATTACAATTGCATTAAAACTTATACAAGTCTGAAAAACCAAATACAAACAATTGTCTCTCAAAAAAAAAATACAAAAGAAGAATAAAACAAGCTTCAATCTCTAGGACATCCAACCTGCTCATAAATAGTTCTCCCATAAAAACATGATATAAACAGTGTGAGATTGACATCTTAATAACTCCCATGTATGCACATGACACTTTAAATATTTCTGTATGTAGGTTTACCAATAGACACAAAACATGTTTGCAAGTCAATTTCATCATTAACCAATCATTGACTGGAACAACATAAAGCACATCCAAAACAATTCTCAAAAAACCATCCACTCATCAATAAATCAAAATCGTAAAGGGATAAAATGATTCAATGATAATAATGTCCATATCATGAGTTCTATCATGATAGCTTCCCAGTGTAACCATTCACCACTAGATAGTGGGAGATCTGCCCACTGGGGTTAAATACTCCTCCATCTCTACACCTAACATACCGGTAGTCCAACCCGAAAAATAGTTCACATAGACAAAAGTGCTAGCTCGTAACGGCCTGACTAACTAGTAATGATGCCCCTTTTAGCAGAGTTTGTCTTTTGGTGGTGGCCTACTGCCAAAATACTCACTCTAACACTCCAAGAATAGTGCCAAGAGCCTACCCTTATAGAGTACTCAACGTTCACCATCAGATTCAATAATCATTCCCTTATTTACAAACTTTGAATATCTTACCTTTGCAAAATGTGGTCTTCACGTAGTGTGTTTTCAATATGTTTTAGTAATTAAAAGAGGGAAAACAACTTTTAATTAAAGTCGTGATTTGACAAAATCATTTAGAGAGAAAAATAACCGCTTTCCCAACCCAAGTAATCACAATTCAACAATACCATTTCAACATGTGACTTGCATACAAGAGTTTGATATATCAAAATAATTATGCAAGGACCTACTTTGTATATTTCAAATAGCTAAGCCAAAAGTCAACTGCTTGCTCTCACTTTCAACTCCTTCCTTATCTAAAGTCAATGATTCCATAATCAAAATATAAATACTACACTTTGAATAGCCACAATTATTTCATGCAAACTTGAATCTCCATGATCTCATTATTTATATAAATCATTTAAATCATTTAACTAATTAATTCATCAAACTACATTCATAATCTTCCCTTGTCATGCTACTTATAATCAAAATCAATATGATAACTCTGATAATCAACTACCACGAAATCATCATAATAAGCCTATTTGAATAATAAAGATTTCCACTTGACTAGTATAGCATAGATCTAGATTCATCATGGCAAGATATAACAATGCTTTAATTCATAAATGCCTAGATCAATACTTGCAAAATTATAACATCAACCTTCTATGTTCACGCGCATAAAGCCAAAATCCATAAAGAGACATTCTCATAGCATCTATAATGAAGATTAACCTTATCATTGCTACAAGAGTTAGATGTCTTAAATACCTCCTAGTTGCGAAGATCAAGAGATGACAAGATAGATCCTTTGGTGACCGTCTTAGGTCTACGAGGGAAAAGATGTTGCCTTGCCTAGATCTTCTAGGTTGTTCGTGAGTCGCAAGGGGAAAAAGGGAAAAATCAGTCCCTTTAATTGGCGTGGGCCAGGAGAAGAAGAAGAGAAGAGTAGGCTGAAAAGAGAGTTGAGAAATAAAAGAGAGTTTGAATTACCTTGAGAGAGTGTGATTTCAGTTTTCGTTTGGTGTGTTTGCATGCAGGCCGAAAGCTATAAGAAGAGTGAGACCTTCCCTAATTTTGTGTGCTTGAGAGGTTTTGAGATGGATGAAATTCTGGTTTGATAGAGAGTATGCGATTGGTTTGAGTGCTTGATGCTATGTAGTTTTCCCTCTTGGTTTTGACCACTTGAATATCAATGAAGAAATGGTAGATTTGCTCCTACCTAGGTTGGCTGAAGAAGAGAAGGTATTGAGAGAAGATTGAAGCCCACAATTTTGCTCATGTTCTGGCCTAAAATGAGAAAGAAAATAGAGGTCTTGTGCGTCTTAAGTTTTGGCTAAACAAAAGGAGAGTTTGAGTGTATTTGGGTTTAGATGTTTTCGTGTGTGTATTTTGGCCGAAATAATGAAGAAAGGAAAAGAAAAATTCTGGTATTGTTTCACAAAATAAAAATATAATTTGCCAAAGCTATCCTATATTTGAAGAGTGTGAATTGAGCAAAAATAGCTCCCAAATGTGGCAGCACAAGCTGGATATTTTTCTAGAAAATTAACCAAAAAAATCAAGTAGGAGATAAAAAGATAATTTTCAAGAAATAAATTAACTTCATATACGAAATTCCCCTAAACAAGTTTAAATAATTATGAGATAAATATATAGAAATAAAAATATGCTTTCACTAAAGTTAAAGATGGAATTTTATCCCATCCCCAACTCATTTTCGAAAATTATGAAATCAAAAGAGATAAATGCTAAAAATAAAAATCAGCATTATCCCTACATTTATTTTAAGCTCATTAAAAATTGAAGAGAGGAGATTTATCTTCTAGACAAGTGGTGGCCAACTTAATTAAGCATCTCTTAATAAATTACTTAGATAATAACTTTAAAAGTAAGATTTAGTATTTTAAATTCCTTAAAAGATAAAGATAAGATGTTAAAACTAAGCGATAATAGGAATTTAATTTGTATTGAATTATTTTCATCATAAAAAAAAATTGTTATTTATCAAATATATCCAAGATAATCACTCTCCTATATTTTAGAAGTTGGAGGCTTCAAGATGGCAGCTAACCTAGGGGATTTCAGCTAAGTTATAGAAAAGGTAGAAGAAAAATAAATTAAGGGAAAAGAAAGAAAAGGATTTGTAAGAGTGTGGTAGTTGAACTTAAGTCACCAAGAGATAATCACCAATTCTTAACTACTAGACTACAATAGCTCTCGCGCAAGTATTCCTCCAAGAAAATCCCTCAACTCTCACTGAACTCACTTCATTCCCTTCTAATAAATTCTACTCAATAAAATAAAAACTTAACCAACATTGTTATATCCAAATAAATAAATTCATGCAATAACAACTCATAGGTCATATATACATATGAAAATGGTTCAAATTATCAAATACAATATAGAATGCTATGACATGTATGACTTTCCCCATAAACTAATTGGGGTTTTGGTTGGGGTATCACATTCTCTCCACCTTAAAAGAATTTCATCTCGAAATTCAAAATGTCATACCTTTAGACCAAATCAGGGAATTTCTTTTTCACCCAATCTTTAGTTTCCCACATCGCTTCCCAACTATCATGATGTTCCCACAGAATCTTCGCCATAGGTATCTGTTTGTTCCGCAACATTTTAACACTTCGATCTAAAATATTAAGCAGTCTCTTGACGTAGCTTAGATATTACTGCGGTATTAGCGGCTCTTCATTCTAAACATGATCTAGATCAAGGTTGTATTTCTTCAACTATGACACATGAAAAACATCATGAATTCCTGTTAATCCTTTTAGCAAGTCCAACCGATATGCAACAGCTTCAATCCTTTCGATCACTGGAAATGGTCCTAAATACCTAGGACTCAACTTCCATCCTTTAGGGTGCTTCAAAATCCCTTTACTAGGTGTTATCTTCAAAAAGGTCTTTATCTCCCACTTGAAACTCCAATTCTCTCCTCCTGTCATCCATGTAGCTTTTCTATCTACTTTGAGCTAACTTTAGTCTTTTCCATATCACTTTTACCTTATTTGTCATTTCTTGAATATTCACTTCACTAGATTTGTTTATTTGACCATCTTCTGTCCAACCCCATTACAACAGCACTTGACATTTTCATTCGTACAATGCCTCATAAGGAGGCATTACAATTGACACTTGATGACTATTGTTGTATGCTAACTCAACATAGGGTATACAATCAAATCACTTGTTTTCAAAGTCTATCACGTAAGCTCTAAGCAAATCTTCTAATATCTGAATAACCCTTTCAGACGATCCGTCAGTTTGCGGATGAGTAGAAGTGCTAAGCTTCAGAGTCATTCCTATCGATTCTTGAAACTTGGTCTAAAACCTCGAAGTTAATCTAGTATCCCTATTGGACATAATGCTTGATGGTACCCCATACAATCTAATGACTTCCCGCATGTATGTTTTGGCTAGCTTTTCCATAGAATCCTTAACATTTACAAGTATGAAAAACGTGGTCTTTGTCAACTTGTCAACCACTACGCAGACGTCATCCTTTAAATTCTTCGACATGGGTAGTCTAGTAACAAAACCATAGTCCCTTCTTGCCACTTCTACTCAGGAATTGGCAATGGCTGCAGTAGCCCCACTGCCTTCTTATGTTCTACCTTCACTTTCTGACATGTCATGTAAGTTGAGATGTATTCTGTAACATCCCTCTTTATTTCTGTCCACCAGTATACCTTTTTCAAGTCTTGATACATTTTCACCTATCCAGGATGAATATCATACTTGCTCCTATTTGCCTCATCCATTATCTTCTTCTTCAATACCAATCATCAGGTACACATACCCGTTCCCATAAACACAGCATTCCCACTTCGTTAGTTCGAAATTCTCTGTTTCCTCTCTTGATTTCCTTTTCCTTAAATGTTAGATATTCTGTATTATGCCATTGCACTTCATCTATCTCTTGCCTTAGTTTAGGTTCCAACTTTAGGTTGTACAAGCTGATCTTTCTTTTTTTTACCTCTGCCTCTCGCACTAGAAGTTCTTGCACTATCGGAATTTCCTGCATCCTCATACCGGCCAATTTCACCTTCCGACTACGCATGTCGGCTACCACATTAGCTTTCCCTAGATGGTAGTTAACGGGACACTTGTATTCCTCTAAAAACTCCATCAACCTATACTACCTTAAGTTTAAATCCTTCTACGTGAATATGTACTTCAAGCTCTTATGATCTATGAAAACCTCATACTCCGCCCAGTATAATTAATGTCGCCACTTCTTTAAGGAAAATACTATCATAGCCAACTCCTAGTCGTGCATCGTGTAGTTAACCTTATGCATCTTTTGTTTCCTTGAGGCATAGGCTATAGCCTTTCTCTCTTATATCGACACTGCCCCTAATCCATCCTTGGAGGCATCTATGTGTAAAGCAGAAGGTTTATTCTCCTCAGGTAAACTCAACACCGGTGCAGTCAACAACCTTCTTTTGAGCTCTTGAAAACTCTTTTCACATTTATCGCTCCAAACATATGACACATCCTTCCTTATCAACTAGGTCATTAGTGTAGCCAGAGTAGAAAAGTTCTTGATAAAGCGACAATAGTACCCAGCCAATCCAAGAAAACTACGAACTTCAGTAACACTCTCCGATTGTTTCAAATTTGAGACAACTTCGACTTTTGTCGGAACCACCTTAATGCTATCTTTCAGTACCACATGTTAAGAAATGCCACTAAATCTAGCCAAAACCAACATTTGCTAAATTTAGCAAAAAGTTTGTGCTCTCTCAACTTCTTCAGTACTAACTTCGAGTACTCGGCATGCTCTTCAGGACTTTTAGAATAGACCAGAATATCATCAATAAACACTACTACAAACTTATCTAGGTACGATTCAAACACCCGGTGTGTAAGATCTATGAAGACGGCAGGTGTATTAGTTACCCAAACGGCATCACTACGAACTTATAATGACCATACCTGGTGTTCAAAACTATCTTGGGTATGTCCTCCTCTTTAATGTGCACATGATAGTAACCTTGACCGAGATCCAACATGGAAAAGCAGCAAGAGCCTTGTAATTGATCGAACAACTCATCAAAGAACACCGAGGCTTCCCAAGGTGATATACTCGGCCTTATATATCCTTATCTTACTTGCTCTTCTAACGGCTCCTTCAACTCTTTCAATTCTGTAGGTGCCAAACGTTAGGGAGTCTTCGATATCGGCTCAGCTCTAGGAATTAAATCTATGGTGAACTCAATTTCCTGCAAAGGTGCAAGGGAAGTAAGTTCAGATAGGAAAACATCAGCAAAGTCTTTTACCATATGGGAACTTTCCAAGGTACATTGATCATTTAGCTTATTGATAAGGTAAGCCAGGTATCCTACACAGCCCTTCTTTAGCATCTTCAGTGCCTTTGACCCGGCTTTTAGGAATTTTAGTTCGTTCACATTTTTCCATTAAATTCCAATACATCGTATCTTGGTCTAACAAATTGCACTACTTTCACCCTAGAATCTACTCTTGCTCCATGCTTCATTAACCAATCCATATCCAGAATTACGTCGTAATCATTGATATGCAAAATTATGAGATTCGCCTTCAAAATATCTTTCCCAACCATAATATCATAGCCATGCACCACCCAACTCGCATCTCTCTACCTTCCCAAAGGAGTACTCCCGAGCATTATATAAGGTAATTCCACTCCGTCCCAACACAAATGGCATGCACACTTATCATTCATATATGAATGAGTCGATTTGAGATCTATCAATAGAGTAATAGAATGACCTTGAATAGAAAGCATACATTCTACCACCACTACCTCAGATCAAACTTCTTCCCAGTCCAGAGCATAGACCTTAACCTTTACTTGTGGTTTTGACCTCCTCCTCCAGTCATCCTAACAGTAGCACCTTTGTGCCAATTGGTTGAGTTCCCAATCCTTCGCGATTTGGAATAGCTATTTCTCAGGAGTGCAGGGTCTCCATAGTTAAAGCATCTCCTAGGTGCTCCCTTCGACCAATAGTCCTTCTCCACATGGCCACATTTTCCATAATTCCAGTAAATGGGAGCAATTTTTATAGGGCCTGTTGCAATCATCCGTGGCTGCTTCCCTTTATTTTCCTACTGCATCAGACCAGTGGGTTGCTTATTGACTTGAGGTCTTACTAGTTGGCGATTCGATTAGAAGGGTTGGTTCATCTGTCGATAACTATCCTCGTTCTCGGTCTGAGTTGCCACATCCACCGCGATAGTATAAGTTGTTGGGTGATGGGGCCTAAATTGTCATATATTTTCCTAGTTATTTGAGTATATTTTATGATATTTTTAATACAATAACTAGCATATTCTTTCCTATTTGATATTTTACTTATAAAAATATTTTCCTATGATTTTATGCAAAAATAGGTGAATTTAGAGGAAAATTGGAAATGTTACAGTTCATGCCCGGAACTAGGCCAAAAAGACAGACTTGGCACCAGTCCTAGTCCTGAGACAAAACAGAGCAAAGCAGGAAAAAAAAGGAATCCAAGGAATTTGAAACCAAAATTAGAAAAAAAAAAAGTGGAAATAGCAAAAGCCATCCTGGGAAGAATTCAATGAAACCTCACAAGGTTCCAAGAAGTGAAGCCGCGGCTTGGTTAGCCATTGCTCAACAAGAGGATAAAATACAAGAAAGCAACGGACGCAGACACTGTAGAAGGAAACAAACAAAAGCTAAAAAGAAAAGTGAATGTCCTTGCGAGGATGTTGAAATCCTTTGGATGATGCAAGAAAGGAAATTTTGGTTAGCTTAGACTCATGCTCGGCTCAGCAGCTTCAATGACTTGGTGGCCTCGGCAGCTCGGTAGAAAAGAAGAATGGGCTCGGATGAGCCGATTTCAAAAAGAAAAGCAATTTTGGTGGCTTCATGGCTCGGGCAAGTCTACAACAAGATGAAAGAAATGGAAAATGGCTCGATGGCTTGGGACTTGTGAATTCGGCTCGTGTGAGCCGAATTCAATAGAAAAGGAAACGGTTGCAAAAACACTAAGGCGGTGGATTTTGTGAATAATTTTAGAAGCCTAATAGGAAACTACTTATTTTGTATTTTGAGTTTTTAGGAAATTCGTGAGCCTATAAATAAGGCAATTTACATAGGAAAAAAGTGTGCACAATGTGGATCATTAGAAAAATATTTTAGAGTGTACCACTATTAATATTTTCTCTAGAGAAATTACTCAAGGAGGATGGATTTTGGGAGGAATTTTCAATGGAAATTGAAAATCTGGTCTATGTGTATTTATCTTTTTCCTTTATTTTTTTTCTTGAACAATGATGAGTTTAATTCTATAATTGTATTTAGATATTATTCTGGGAAATATGATGTTGAATTAATTTTATTTTTTGATCAATTGAATATTTTTCTTAGCATTTGATTACTTGATTTTATTTGATAGGTTGATGGAATTAAATCTATATCTAATGGACTTGGGAAACGATGTTAGATTAAGTTTACTTTAATCAATTCTATGTCTTTGTGATCTTAACTGGATTGGGAAAAAAAAGGCTGAGAAATGAACCTAAGTAATCAAATATTTGTTAATTTTTCATAGAGGATAGAGGTATTGGCTAATTTCCTGTTTATTATCATCTACAGTATAGTGATAATTTATGAGGAATTAAGTTTGACTCATCATTCGGATGTTTTAGTGCAATTGGGAAATTTGCTAATTTAGTCAACAGATAGTGGTTTCACGGATTGGGAAAGAAGTGCAATCTATATAAGAGGATTCAAGACTTGGGAAACAATTGAATTGTACTTTGTATTCCTTCATGTTGCTAAGAAAATAATTGGTTATGATAAGTATTAGATGATTCATCTCATGTGTTTGAGAATAACTACCTAATTACAGGTTTTTCTCTCCGCGAGTTATATATATTTTATTTTTACTTTTAATTTTATTTGGATGTCTTTATAACTTTATTAGCTCGGTAAAACAATAATGAAAAGTTTTTAGTGTGTATTTGTTCCTTTTATGATCTATACTCGTTAATTCCCATACTATGCTTGCGATAGGTATACTTGCTCGTATGTGTAATGTGGAATTAATGCTTTAATTAAAACTTGGCTAAGTGATGGATTTTAATTTAATAATTTTTATAAAACCAAAATTTACGTATTAAGTTTTTGGCACCATTTCCATGGAATAATAACATGAAAGCTTTGATTTCATTGATTTAGCCATGTAAATATGTAAATAGGTAGATGCATGTTAATAATTACTAACTTATTTTTGTATGTTTGTATATATTGTATATTTAGCTATTTAATTTTACTAACTCCATGTTAATGTGAAATAACAGTATTAATTGTATTCGACTATTTGACGATTTTACATTAATAATTTTGATTCAATACTAACTCTTTTTATTTTTAGGTTTGGACTCTTGATTACATTACACCAGACAAACACGATATTTTTGGACGAATTATTATTATTATTTTTTATTTTTAGTTTTATTCTAAGATTCAATTTATGCATTCTTAATTTAAATGTACTGTGTTCATGCATTCATTTAGGATAGTTTTATGTATTTTTATGGGGAAAAAAAAAAGAAGAAAACGAAAAAAAAAGAAAAGAAAAACACAAAACAATTTTTAATCGAAAAAAGGTGGGGGGGGGGAAGCTTTGTCCGAGCCTTTCCCCACCCCATTTTACCTTCCTTTTTCTTCACTTTTTCAGTTTCTTTTCTTCTTCTTTTTCCTTTTTACCCTTTTTGTTATCTTGCTCAGACTTTTGTTTTTGTCCTTTACTTCTATCTTCTTTTTATTCCCTTTTTTTCGGCTTTTACTTTTCTTGTTTGTCCCGTGAAGCAACCGACACCTCCCTCTCCTTTTGATTTGTATTCTTTGTTTCTTCATCTTCTATCTTTTTCTTCTATTTCTCTTTCTATCTTTGATTTCTCCATCCCCATTCCTCCAGACAATTGCACTCTATGTTCTTCACCATTTCCCTTCTTCTACTTTCCTTATTCTGCACACTACTCTCCTTCTTGTATGGATTATCCCTCCACAATTCAAAATTTTAAAGCTCACACATTAGGGAATACATTGGTGCAAAACTCTCTTTACATTAAGGTAGGTTTTATCCTCTAGAATTTCTTAGCATTTTTTATACTCATTTTTATGAAAAAATTTACTAAATTTGGAAATATATTTGTTGAGTTTCTTTGGTGGTAGAAAATGCACAGAATGCGTTGTGAGTATTATGATTGCATCTAAAGTTGTCTATGTATTGTTCTGAAAATTTTGCACATATGGTAATTTTGGATAAGTGGTGAGCATACTTGTGATATTTTGTTGTGTTGATTGAAGTTGATGGAATTGTTGTTGATGCGTATTTATTTGGGTATAAAAATCATATAAAAATAAGCACAATCCCAATCAAGTTTAAATTAAAACGTTAACCCCAAATTAAACATATGAGCAAGCATACTCATCATTAACATAGCATAAGGTTCAAACGAGTATCGATCCTACAGGAACAAGTATGCATTAATCACTTTTTTTTCATTATTTAATCGACTCAATAATGTGAAAAAGAAATAAAAAGGGAAAATAAAAGAATATATAATTGTCAATGATGGAGAATTATGTAATTTAAACCATTATTCTGACAAACATAATCTTAAAGTACCTAATCATTATCATAATTAATTGTTCTCTTGGCATCATGAAGCATTAAAGTAGATTCACTTCTTTGGTCAATCCATAAAATCACTATCTTCTAGATAAATTAGCATTACTTGGTCTCTTCTCAACTAATTCACCCAAAAGATGCATTAAATACAATCATTGATTAAATTTCTTTGGTCTCGGCAAACTTAACACCTGAAATTAATCAATAAATCTTTGTTCCCGGCAGACATCAATTAACCTTTAATTACCAGTTCTCATCAATTAACCCATCTTGGTCCAGTAAGTTAATCAACAACGAATATGAAACTAATGAATTGCAACCACCATCAACCCTCTTGGTCCAGTATGTTAATGGAAATGAACAACCAACTAATCTCGTAATAAGCACAAGTAATTAAATACCAAGAAGAGCAACCAATTAATCAAAAAATCAAAGTAACCATAAAAATCATGAATACCCAAAACAATGTCAAATTACACTAAAACAATTAACAAATCATTGTTCAAGAAAAAGAAAACAAAGTAAAAGAAAGACCTTATAGACAAGCCTTCTTCTTCTTCCTTAGAAGACCTTCTTGCACAATCCTCCTTGATTTGGCAGAATTTCTCCTTGATTTGAGTGATTTTCTGTTATGATCTATGAATTCCCCCTTTTCTTTTGTGTTTTTCCTTTATTTATAGGCTTTCCAAGTGCCTAAATTTGTTGGTGTAGGGTTTTTGGCCGACTAGAAGTAGGAAGATACTAAAACTCTGCAAATTACCAAAAATTATGTACAAAAATCGAGGCAACGCCTTAATATCGGGGCACAGTGGCGCCGTCTATAGCCTTACAGCCGACACCGATTGTGATCTATTTCTCTTGTCCATTTGCTGATTTTTCTTAATTTTTGTGCCTTTCTTTCAAAAGTATAGCTGGCACCGGTTCGGTTCTGTTCTGGACATTTCACTAATTTTTCTACTGCCTCGAAGTTTGTGCCAACAGTACACGGCCGGCGTCGGTTCCTTTGCCTTGTCCGGCACCGTCTCTATTCTATTTTGGGACGTTTTGTCTTATTTTACCCCTAAAATCTAAAATATTGCACAAAATACATTTCCAGTGGTAAATTCTCAAATATGAAGGAATATGACTAGTTATTGAACAAAATACATCACAAAATTGTCTCGAATAACTAGAAAAATTATGACTAATTTAAGCCCTATCAATTCCCCCACACTTAGCTCTTTGCTTGTCCTCAAGCAAAGTATCAAAGACAAGTAGGAAAAACACAAGTGTTGATAAAATCACTCGCTCTATTTCAAAAAAGTATTCTAGTGCTTTCTTCATTTAAGACAATAAAACACATGATACTACATCCTTCGTAACAAATGAAAGACTTGTGTAAGCGAATAGTGACTAGTTGAACCATCCTAATACTTAACATTATTCTCAAACCATTGGAAAGAATTTAGTTCAAAAAGAATATGCATTCTAATGGCTTACTTTTCATACACTCCACTAATCCGAGATATAACATGATTCTACTTAGGTCAAGTAGGACTTTTAAGCTTGTAATGTAAGGCTTGTAATGTAGCTTCCAAACAAAGGATATAGGAAAATCAAATATCAAAGAAGATGAGAGTTCGCAAGAAAAGGATAAACACAATGTTTCAAAAATTCCAAACTCTTCTTACTCTCCTATTTCAAAATCAATCAAAACCCATAACCTTGTGTAGCAATTACAGTACGATTCAAGCAAATCCTGCATTTTCATCAATCATTCTCAACTCATCACTACTTTTTTTTTTTAACAAGATCATTCAAACATTTCAACAATGGTGCCAAGAACTTGATGTGAACTCAAGTTTTTTAGAAATACTTACAGATCAACCACCATTCTTCTTGTGATCTTTCTTTTCATTCTCTTTCAATTTTTCTTTCTTTTTCCTCTTTTTTTTTTTTCAAATGCTGCTGTTGTTTCTTTCTCAGTTTTTCTCTTTCCATATTTTCTATCAGCTTTTTGTTTTCTTTTTGCTTTCAATCTTTCGTTTTCTTTTTCTTCTCTTTCTTTTCTCCTTTCTCAACTCAACATAGCTATTGATGCATGACTAAAAGTTACAAGTCATGATCTTTCCACAAGTATTCTCTCTCAACATTCTCCTACATGTACTTTTATCCATCAAGAGCAATCAAAGATTTGGAAGAATTATTCAAACTCTTAGCAAAAAGTAATGGAAAAAGTATGATAACGGGTTTTAAGAAAGAAATTTACTATTTAGGCTCAAAATAGGCACTAAGGATAATATAAAAATCGGTAGGCTTGAAAACCTCAAACTATCCAAAGAAGGCCTATTAACGTCATCCCTAAGTTAAATCATAAATGTCTTTCTTACTTCGCCTCGAGAGGTGTTCAAGTAAGTTCTAGAATGCTCAATGAATTTTAGTGGAAAAACAAGTTTAAGAACAATGTAAAGCATTTGATCAAGAACTACTTAGTCCAAGTACATGTAAAAAGTCATGCATAAGCCATAAATGATATAGAACATATACGCTATGATCTATCACAAAAACATGTATTAAAAATACCTCTTGAAATCTCAAAGAAAATAAAAAAAAAATTGAAAAACTTTTCTCTCAAACAAGGATCCAAAGAAGAATTTCAAGAAGATTATAGGAGAAAGAAGAATAGAAGAATTTTAAATCTAACCATTCCCCACACTTAAACTAGACATTGTCCTCAATGGCCAAATAAATAGAACAAGGAATTAAATGCCATGGGACCAAAAATAAAGGGGAAAAGATAAGAATGAAATTACTTCCATTCATTGTGCATGCTTCTGTATAAAAGTTAAGTTCCTGGAGAAGGAGACATTGGCAAAGTACCTAAAAAGAAAAATACAAAAGAGCACAGCAAAGCATAAAACTAGAAAATAGAAATAAATAAAAATAAAAGAAAGAAAATTACACCTCCAAAATAAAATGACATGAAAATATAAAGGAAAAAGAACAAAAAGAGAGTGACAAGTAGGGACATATGTAGAACAAGCATCTCAATCTGCTCCAACATCATCATCAGGTGCGGACGTGCCCTCACCACCATGTTGTCCCGAAAATTGCTGCATCCACTCTGCCCATTGCTGTTCCATAGTAGCTTACCTCTAGGTAATGTTGTCGATGGAGCCTTGCATGTGTAGTAGCATCTCTGTCTACTGGGCTAACTGTCCCAACACTGCAGTCTCAAAGTCAGTCCTGGATTGGGACTGGGAACTACTAGCTCTGGCTCGCAATGATGGTGGTGGGTTCTCCTCCTCTGTAGGTGATGGCCTAACCTGACCGGGATACCTGACCTCCTAGGGTGTTAACCACTTCTTTAACTCTTGGTTATACTCTTACCTACAGCTCATTAGGGTGTGCTCCATAACCATATCATGCTCAGTGGTAGTTTCAATCAATTCTCCCTTAGTGCTAATACCAAAGTCTCTCAAAATCATCATTATGACTAAAGGGAAGACGAAGGCTTTAGTAGAAAGGCGGTGATGAACCACATCCCTAATTGATTGTATAACTAATGGAGCAAGAGGGATAAGTTGGGTGGTCATCATCCTATGCAAGATACATGTATCAATAAGGCGTGTTTCGTTGAAACCGCTGGCACGGGGTACAATATTGAACCCAAACATGTATACTAGAGCCCTATAGTTTGTAGCAAGATCATTGTTCGAATAAAAGGTGTTGGCTTGGAAAGTATTGTGCTTGTGCAACCCTAGAATGGCTCTAGTTCCACTGGCATCCCAATTAGGGTCAGAAAGGATCTGTTGATTATTAGAATCTATCCCTTGCCAAGTATCATCATCATAGACTTGGAGGAGAGTAGCTAAGTGATTTTGTGTGACGATAATGGGGATTCCCTTTACCCTTGTCTCTATGTGGGGCAGGTGTTTATTACCCTTGTCAACCATGTTGGCATAGAATTCTTTAATGAGTGTTGGGCAATAATTCCCGATTAGCTATACAATAGGTCCCCACCCTAGCCATCTAAACATCATTCCAAGTTTGAGGGCACGATCTAGGGTTGGTGCGAATGTACACTCCACAATAATCTTGTTGGAAGCTCTCTGATTATACTACTCCTCACATGATAGATCTATGAACTCAGTTGGTCTAAGAAACAAGGGATCTATAGATGAAGAGGTTAAGGAAGAGGAAGCTCTCGCCCTTTTGGAAGGTTGACCCCGTGCTCTAGACATGGTGTCAAGTAATTAGTGGTGAAAATAAGAGGATAAAACGAATGAGCTTAAGGATTTTAGAAAGGTTGTATCTCCCCTGTTCAAACACAATACACGATGCTCACTCAACCCTCAACCAGCTCACAATAATAATTCCTAAACTCCTTTAAAGTATGTCACACACCCAACAATAACCAATTCAATTCTTTCAATCAATTCAACACAACCTGCAGGATTACATAGAAATCTCACTGTAAAGCATAAATGTGTTGAACAAACCCAATGCATTAGAATGTGCAAACATTATCATGTAAATGAAGGCATCATCATGGCATTGGAGGGATCAAGTGCAAAATAATGCAAGGCCAATGTGCATCATAATAGCCATAATCCTACCCTTGAGCATATGCATAAACTCCCTAATAATCATGTGAATGAATCAAATACTTAAGAATCATTAACTCATAATATATCCGAAGTCATGAAGCCCAAGATTTAATTTACAATGCCAGAGAACATTACATATCCCAATTTTCGGCTAAAAATATACTCAAAAATTAAAAAAATTCATCTACAACATTTTAACCATGGGAATTCAATAAAAATCATACATTTGTGCTCTCTTATGCATGGGCAAGCAAAAGATGCAATCGTTTTCCAAAAATCCAAGCTCTTTGCATGCAGATTAAAGATTGGGTTTTTGTGAAAAATGAAAGGTTTAGAGAATTTTGAACCGTAAAACCAATAAAGAAGGATAGATTGGTGTTTTAAAAGTATTTGGGAGGTGAAAAATCAAATCTTGAAAGGTTTGGAAGGTGAAGCCGGTGCCGGTTAGAGAATATTTGAGAGGGAGTTGGAGAGTTTGAAAGAAAAAAGTGGCCAAAATGGCCTATTTGGAGTGGGATGCCTAATAGGAACTAGTGCCATTACATTCTGTCCGGGCTTCGAATTTTTTTATTTTTATTTTTTAATCAAAATAAAAATGATAAACACGCAATAATGATGAATAATGCAGTTTAATTCATGAAGAAATAATAAAATAAAATAAAACAAAACGACAAAAATAAAAATTGTTCCAAATCATAAAAACTGAAAGCAAAAAAATGACTTCAATGTTTTCCACGGCCATGATCCCGTGGATTTTCCTCAGTGTTTCCTGGCAATGCCCCCACTTGATGATCCCCAAGTAGCTTAGCAAGTTGGCCAATTTGGTTCTCTAAGTTGCGCATGAAAGCCTCTAAGTTCCTTGTTGTTGCATCAGCCCCTTGGAACTTAGTCTCCGTTGTACTTACCAATTGGCCAATCAAGTCCTCCAATGGTGGCTTAGAAGGTGCTGAATTGTTGTTCAAAGGGGGTTAGTTCCTTTGATTACCTCCAAAGTTAAAAGAACCTTGCCTAGGTTGGTTTTCGTTGCTCCAAGAGAAGTTAGGGTGATTTCTCCATACAGGATTGTAAGTAGAGCTATAAGGGTTGTTACCTAGACGGATATTACCTACAAAGGTGGCTTTGTTTTGTCGTTTCTTGGAGTGAACCCATTTTTTGGCACAAATGGTTTGGGTGCCCTTCTCTACAGAAATCACAATTCCTATTTACCACTTGGCATTGAGGCATCACCATTTATTCTATCTTTTAAGTCAACGCTTCCACCATAGCCTCCAAAGCCTCCACAACATCCACTTTGTGCACTCCTTGCACACGAGCTTTTGACCTTGCAATTTTCCAAGAATAGTTATTAGAAGCTAAATTTTCATTGAGATCGAATACCTATTCCAGGGTCTTATGATTGATGGAACCCCCTGCAGAAGAGTCCACCACTGGGCGTGTTGCGAACGTCAGGCAATTAACAAAGATAAGCATCTGCATTCCTAGCTCAAATCCGTGGTGTGGGCACTTTCTCAGCATCTCCTTAAATCTCTCCTAACTTCCATACAAGGGTTCAGAATCTAATTGTTGGAAGGTAAAAATTTCGTTTCTAAGTTTGGTTGTCCTAGTTGAAGGGAAATATTTGGTAAGAAACTTTTCAGCTACGGCATTCCAAGTCGTGATGGAACCTGTAAGTAAAGACTTTAACCAAGATTTAGCTCTATCTCTCATAGAAAAAGGAAAAAGTCTTAACTTTATGGCGTCTTCAGATACACCATTCATTTTGAAGGTATCACAGATTTCAAGGAAACTGCCTAATAAGTAGGCATTAAGGTCTTCTTCATGTAGCCCATCGAATTGGACCATGTGGATGATATTGGGCTTTATTTCGAAATTGTTTGCATCCACCCTAGGTCTGTTAAAACTTGAACCTATGCCCGAGATTGCAAGTTTCACTAAGTCATCCATAACCCTCCTGTCGTTTCCAACATTGTTGTTTTGTGCACCGTCCATGTCTGTGATTAAGTTCCGTTAGATAATTGATTTTGACAGTGTCCTTTCGATTTCAAGGTCAAAATCGATTATCTCGCCATTCAGATTTTTGGGTCATGTACCAAGGTCAACACCTATAGAAGATAAGAAGCAAGTTAGATAATGGAATTCATGATTAAAATAAAGTTAAAAGAAGAAAAATATAGTAAATTAAAAATAGTTAAAGTTAGCAAGTTAAATTACGAAGGTATACATAAGATACAAAAGATGGCATCTTGTTACATAAAGAACAATTGTACATATTTATATATTTATCTATTTACGAGATTAAATCAACAAAATCCAAGCTTTCATGATATTGTTCCCCGGCAACGGTACCAAAAACATGATGCGTATTTGTTTGGGTATAAAAATCATATAAAAATAAGCACATTCCCAATCAAATTTAAATTAAAACGTTAATCCCAAATTACACATATGAGCAAGTATAATCATCATTAACATAGCATAGGGTTTAGATGAGTATTGATCCTCCAGGAACAAGTATACATTAATCACTTTTCTTTCATTGCTTAACTCACTCAATAAAGTGAAAAAGAAATAAAAAGGGAAAATAAAAGAATATATACATGTTAAGGATGGAGAATTATGTAACATAAACCATTATTCTGACAAACATGATCTTAAAGTACCTAATTATTATCATAATTAATTATTCTATTGGCATCATGAATGATTAAAATAGATTCACTTCTTTGGGCAATCGATGAAATCATTATCTTCTAGATAAATTAGCATTACCTGGTCTCGTCTCAACTAATTCACCCAACAGATGTATTAAACACATTTGTTGATAAAATTTCCTTGGTCTCAACAAACTTAAAACATGAAATTAATCAATGAATCCTTGCTGTCGGCAGACATCAATTAACCTTTAATTACCAGTTCTCATCAATTAACCCCCTTGGTCCAATAAGTTAATCGACAACGAATATGAAATTAATGAATTGAAACAACCATCAACCCCCTTGGTCCAGTAAGTTATTGGAAAGGAACAACCAACTAATCTCGTAATAAGCACAAGTAATTAAATACCAAGAAGAACAACCAATTAATCAAAAGATCAAAGTAACCATAAAAATCATGAATACCTAAAACAATTTCAAATTACAATAAAACAATTAACACATCATTATTCAAAAAAAAAAAAAGTAAAAGAAAGCACTCATAGACAAGCCTCATTCTTCTTCATTTGAAGACCTTCTTGCACAATCCTTCTTCATTTGGCAGAATTTCTCCTTGATTTGAGTGATTTTTTGTTATGATCTATGAATTCCCCTTTTTCCCTTGTGTTTTTCCTTTATTTATAGGCTTTCCAAGTGCCTAAATTTGTTGGTGTAGGGTTTTTGGCCATCGAGAAGTAGAAGGATACTAAAAGTCTACAAATTCCCAAAAATCACGTACGAAAATCGAGGCACTGCCTTAATATCAGGGCACAGCCGACGCCGCCTACAGCCTTACAGTAGGCACAGGTTGTGATCTGTTTCTCTTGTCCGTCATCGCCTTTGTTCTATTTTGCAACGTTTTTATCTTATTTTACCCCTAAAATATGAACTAATGCACAAAATACCTTTCGAAGGGTAAAATCTCAAATATGAAAAAATATGACTAGTTATTGAACAAAATGCATCACAAAATATTCTCAAATAACTAGAAAAAATATGACTAATTTAAACCCTATTAGTAGTTTGACATTTTACTTTTGCTATTTGAGTTGGACATTCTCATTTTCAGCATTTTTTTACTTGAAAATCAAAAGTTTGGAAAATGTTTTTCATTGAAAAAGGAACCATTTGTAAAGTGTGTTTGGGTAAGTCAAAATGCCTAAAATCAAACAATCTTTCAAACCTCACATACGCACTAAACCATCCATTACTTTTGACCGATCATCAGAACTACCTACTTTTCATCCAAAGAATTTCAATGATAAAAAATACGAGGAATAGTTTGATGCATGGGTCACGAATAGGATCAATGTTGAAAAAATAATCAAACCTTCCCTTGATTGATCTATGAATATAATTGAGATATTTTGAAGGATTGGTCGGGGTTCAATTTTAGGTTTGAGAGATGCTTTTGTCCTACCATTGTAAAAGAATTTTATGCAAACATGAAAAACAAATGGCAAGGACATTTGAAAGAAATTGAAGCATCTGTGAAAAGGCATCTCTATAATTTTGATTAGGGCTCAACTAGCTACAATTTTTGGAGTGGATGATAGTGGACCTTGGATAGAATTTGAACACCAAGATAAAATGATCCCTTCTGAACCAACTTGGACTTTTAATGTTGCATATCAACAGTTGGGTATAGATCCAAAAGCTTTTACACAAAGTTCTTCTTTTCTCCCCAGTAATGATCTTTCTCCTCAATGGAGGGTGATTTTGTATATCTTATGTTTCAATGTTTGCCCTCGATTGAGTAGTTTGAATGAAATTAGAATCATTGATGTTTATATACTCTCCAAAATGCTTCGCGGAGAACCCATTCCCCTTGTCCCTTTGTTACTAACTTCTATGCGAGAGGTTGCAGCTTATGGCCTTGATACCAAAGCATTTGTTCTTCCTTTGGTGGTTAAATGGGCTTTACACACTTTTGATATCTCTGTGGAGAATGAACTTGTGGAACCTACTGGCTCACGTAATGTAGTCACTGAACAAGTCTGGACTCATTGTGGTTATAAGTTGAATGCTACAATGTATACATGATTAAGACCGAGCGAGGTTCCCAAACCTAGCATTCCTGATCTTCTAATTGAGCCAGAAGAGGAACCTTCACAACAACAAAGGTAATTTAGGTGACGATCAAGTGTCAGTGATAACATTCTAGCCAACATTTATACATCGCTAGAGCATTTGAGGGATGAAATGGCTAGATTAAGGATCGACATAGCTGATATATGGGTGAGGCATGATCAAAGGTTTGATGGGATTTAGCATACTGTCGCGAAGATATTTTGCACAATCTAAGGGTCAATCAAGACAATCAAGAGGATTATTGGCAACAATATTGGGAGAGACAAGGAGGACCTCGTGATCTATTTGGAGGTTGTGGTGGTCCATTTGGTGGTCTTTTTGGAGGCCCGTCTGGAGGCTCTACTTCAGGGGGTTCTTAAAGGTTTTGACTTTCTATTTTTCTTTTTCTTTCATTTTTATTGTGCATTTAGTTTGTGTTCTTTCAATTCCTTTTTAGGCTTTTACTTAATGTGTTTATTTTTTCTTGTTGCAGGTTTCTATTTTGTTGATGCCATTGCCTTTTCAACTTTTTGCAGGAGTGCTTCTCTTTTCTTGGAGCTAATCTGCCTTGGGGAGTATTCTTTTCTTTTCTCTCTTTACACTTTTGGTCTCTTAGTTTTGATTTATTGTGCTATTTTTGGCCATTGAGGAAAATTTCAAATTTACGTGTAGGGAAGGGATTTGATATTTTCTCAAGTGCATCTTTTTTAGATTCAATGTTTTTTCTTGAGTATGGGGAAATTTTTAAAAATTGGTATGAAATTGTGTTTTCCTATGATAAGGTTATGATTTTCTCTTTCACTTTGGATATGATTTTGTCATTCAAATTAGTTGGATTTTGTTTAGTACAAAAATTGTGTATTAAGTTGAATATGTTATGTCTTAGCAATTTAAGTTAATCTGTGTTATGTTTTAGTAGTTGAATGTTATTCTACTTTTCTTGTTTGGATATGGAAATCTGATGAAATATGGGAAAAGTAATTGATTAATTCTTAATTTGTGGTCTTCTAAATTTGTTTAGCTTTGGGTTGTGCATAAGGATTGTAACGATTGAAAAGAAGATGGAATTTTCTTTTAGTAGGTAGGAAAAAATGAGTGCAAAGATTTATCTACTTCTTTGAAAGAGAAAGCTCATTTGATTGCTTATCACACTTGAACACAACGCCTGGGTGAGGGGGCAATACGGTTAGTGTAAAGAGAATAAAAAATAAATAAAGAACTCCACTCTCTTGATATCAATGCCCGAAAAGCAAAGGAAATGAATGACTAGAAGGGGGCCAATATGGTTAGTCAAGAGGAATCCCCTTTCTTGAGGCTATTAATTCCCTAAGTCATTAAAAATAATGAGCGCTGAAAAAGCATTGAAAAAATGGAGTATTCCTTATTTTACAACATCAGGTTGCGCAAATTTGATTCTATGAGTTTTGAATTGGTTGAACAATTTGACTTGTATGATTTATGTTACTTATGTCTCGGCTTGAAAGGTGTAACAATTTTCTTAGACTAAAGTATAAACTTGTTTAACATAATTTTAAGAGTCTTGATATGTTTGATTTAATGTATGAGTTTAAAAATAATTTTAAAGGATTGAATGAAAGAACAGTTTGTATCTAATGATGAAAAATAAATTAAGACTTTGTTATGGATGAATTTGAGAAGAGCTTATTTATGTTTTGTGCAGTATAAATTGCTTAAGGACAAGTAAAGATTCAAGTCTAAGGAAATATGATAGGGCCTAAATTGTCATATATTTTTCTAGTTATTTGAGTATATTTTGTGATATTTTTAGTACAATAACTAGGCGTATTCCTTCCTATTTGATATTTCACTTATAAAAATATTTTCCTATGATTTTATGCAAAAATAGGTGAATTTGGAAGAAAATTGGAAAAGTTGTTGTTCATACCCGACACTAGGCCAAGAAGATACACTTGGCTCTAATCCTAGTCTAGAGACAAAATAGAGCAAAGAAGAAAAAGGGAATCCAAGGTATCTGAAATCGAAAATGGAAAAGAAAACAAAAAGAAGAGGAAATAGCAAATGTTATCCTAGGAAGGATGCAAGAAATCCTCCCGAGATTTCAAGGAGTGTAGCCACGGCTCTACAAGAAGGCAAAAAAAAAAAAAAAAAAAAAAAGAATGCAACGGACGCTGGCACTGTCAAAGGAAAAAAACAAAAGCTAAAAAGAAAAGCTAACATCCTTAGGAGGATGTTGAACACCCTTAGGAGGATGTAAGAAAGGAAATCTCATTCAGCTTAGGCTCGTGCGCGCCTTAGCAGCTTAGTGACTCGGTGGCTTTGGCAGCTCGGTAGAAAAAAGGAATCAACTCAAGTGAGCCGATTTCAAGAAGAAAAGCAATTTCAGTAGCTTCATGGCTTGGGCAAGCCGTCTAACGGAAAAAAAAAAGAAATGGAAAATGGCTCGATGGCTTGGAACAACTTCAATAGAAAAGGAAGCAACTTTTGTACAACTAAGGTGATAGATTTTGTGAATAATTTTAGAAGCCTAATAGGAAACTACATCTTTTGTTTTTTGAGTTTTTAGGAAATTCGTGAGCCTATAAATTCCATAGGAAAAAGTGTGCCCAATATGGATCATTAGGAAAATGATTTCAAGTGTACCATTCTTAATATTTTCTCTAGAGAAACTACTCAACAAGGTTGATTTTGGGAGGAGTTTTCAATGGAAATTGAAAAGATTGTCTATGAGTATTTATCTCTTTCATTTGTTTTCTTTTTCTTGTGTAATGATGAGTTTAATTCTTTAATTGTATTTAGATATTATTCTTGGATTTTCCATTTTGAATTAATTTTATTCTTTGATCAATTTATTATTTGATTACTTGATTTTATTTGATAGGTTAACGGAATTAAATTTATATCTAATGGATTTAGGTAATGATGTTAGATTAAATTTACTTAATGAATTCTTTATATTTGTTGTCTTAACTGGCTTGGGAAAGAAGGCTAAGAATTGAATCTAAGTAATCAAATATTAGTCAATTTTGCCTAAAGTATAGTGCTATTGGCTAATTTCATGTTTATTACCACCTAGAATATAGGGATAATTTATGAGGAATCGAGTTTAACACATCTTTCGGTTGTTTCAGTGCAATTAGGAAACCTGTAATTTGATCAAGAGAGTGATACCATGAATTGGGAAAGAATTGGAGTTTATATAAGTGGATTCATGACTTGAAAATGATCAAATTTTACTTTATATTCTTTCATGATGCTAAGAAAATAATTGGTTGTGATAAGTATTAGATGATTCATGTCATGTGTTTTAGAATAACTATTTAATTACATGTTTCTCTCTACGAGTTATTTGTATATTTTGTTTTTACTTTTATTTTTATTTAGATTTCTTTATCACTTTATTATATCAGTTAAACAATAAATAAAAAGTGATTAGTGTGTATTTGTTCTTTTGAGGATCGATACTCGTTAATTACCTATACTATGCTTGCGATGAGTACACTTATTCATATGTGTAATTTGGGATTAATATTTTAATTAAAATGTAGCTAAGGGGTGGATTTAAATTTAATGATTTTTATACACTACAAATTTACGCATCAAGTTTTTGGCGCCATTGCTAGGGAACAATATCATGAATGTTTGGATTTCATTGATTTAGCCATGTAAATATGTAATTAGGTAGACACAGGTTAATAATTACTAACTTGTTTTTGTATGTTTGTATATATTGTATGTTTAGCTATTTAATTTTACCAACTCCATGTTAATGTGATATAAGTGTATTAATTTTATTCAACTATTTGATGATTTTTCCCTCAATAATTTTGAATCAATACTAACTCTTTTTATTGTTAGGTTTGGAATTTCGCTTATGTTACACCAGACTAACACGATGTTTTGGGCAAACTAATTTATTTTTATTTTTATCTATGTTTTAATTTATGCACTCTTATTTTAAATGTACTATGTTCATGCATTCATTTAGGACAGTTCTTATTTATTTTTATGGGGAAAATAGAAGAAAACGAAAAAAAAAACACAAAATAGTTTTTAATTAAAAAAAAACAAAGGGGGGGGAGAAGGGGGTAGCATTTACTAGCCATTCCCTACCCTATTTTTCCTTCTGATTTCTTCACTTGTTCTTTTTCTTTTCTTCTTCTTTTTCCTTTTTAACCTTTTCCTTATCTTGCTCAGATTTTTGTTTTTGACCTTTTCTTCTTTCTTATTTTTATTCCATTTTCATTGGCTTTTACTTTTCTTGTTTGTCCCGTGAAGCAACTAACACCACCCTCTCCTTTCGATTTGTTTTCTTTGTCTCTTTCTTCTTCTGTCTTTTTCTTCTATTTCTCTTTCTTTCTTTCACTTCGCTATACCTAATCCTCCTAATCATTGCACTCTATGTTCTTCACCATTTCCCTTCTTCTTCTTTCTTTCTTCTACACACTGCTCTCCTTCTTCTACAGTTTATCCCACAAGAATTCAAAATTTTAAGGCTAGCACGTTGGGGAATACATTGGTGCAAAACTCTCTTTATATTAAGGTAGGTTTTATCCTTTTGAATTTCTTAGCATTTTTTATACTTATTTTTGCAAAAAATTTTACGGAATTTGGAAATATATTTGTTGATTATTTTTTTTTGGGTAGAAAAATGCATAGAATGGGTTGTGAGTCTTGTGATTTCATCTAAAGTTATCTATGTATTCTTCTGAAATTTTTGTACATATGGTAATTTTGGATAAATAGCGAGCATACTTGTGATATTTTGCTGTGGTGATTGAAGTTGGTAGAATTGTAGTTTAACATTGTACTTTTGCTGTTTGAGTTGGACATTCTCATTTTGAGCTTCAACACCACAATAAAATGATCTCTTCTGAACTAACTTGGAATTTTAATGTTGCTTATCGACAGTTGGGTTTAGAACTAAAAGCCTCTACACAAGGTTCTTCTTTTCTCCCTAATAATGATCGTTCTCCCCAATGGAGGGTTATTTTGTATATCTTGTGTTTCAATGCTTGCCCTCGATTGTGTAGATTGAATAAAGTTAGAATCATTGATGTTTCTATACTCTCTAAAATGCTTCGCGTTCCCCTTGCTCATTTGGTACTTCTATGTGAGAGGTGGAGGCTTATGGCCTTGCTACCAAAGCATTTGTTCTTCCTTTGGTGATTTCACAAGTTTTATACGGTTTTGACATTTCTCTAGAGAATGAAATTATGGAAACTACTACCTCACACAATGTAGTCATTGAACAAGTCTTGATTCATTATGGTTATAAGTTTAATACTACAACTCTACATGGTTAAGGCCGAGAGAGGTTCCCTAACCTAGCATTTCACCTTTTTGACAAGAGGACCCTTCCCAACCACAATGGTATTCTGCTAACCATCAAGTGTTAGTGATAACATTCTAGCCAACATTCATACATCTCTAAAGTATTTGATGAACGAAGTGGCTAGATTGAGGGTCGACATAGCTGATTTGAGGGTGAGGCATGATCAAAGGTTTGATTGGATTAAGCATATGCAACAACATCATGAAGATATTTTGCGCAATCTAAGGCTCAATCGAGACATTCAAGGGAATTATTAGCGATAATATTGGGAAAGACATGGAGGACCTTGTGATCCATTTGGAGGTCGTGGTCATCCATTTGGTGGTCCTTTTGGAGGACAAATTGGTGGCACGTCTGAAGACTCTAATTCAGGGGGTTCTTAAAGGCTTTAACTTTCTATTTTTCGTTTCCTTTCATTTTTATTATGCTTTTAGTTTGTTTTCTTTCAATACCTTTTTAGGCTTTTACTTAGTGTGTTTATTTTTTCCTTTTGTAGGTTTCTTTTATGTTGATGCCATTGCTTCTTTCACCTTTTTACAGGAGCACTTCTTTTTTCTTGGAGCTAATCTGCCTTGGGAAGTATTCTTTTCTTTGCCCTCTTTACATTTTTGGTCCCTTAGTTGTCATTTATTGTGCTATTTTTTGCCATTGAGGAAAATGTCAAATTTAAGCTTGGGGAAGGGATTTGATATTTTCTCAAGTGCATCTTTTTTAGATTCAATGGATTTTCTTGACTATGGGGCAATTTTTTTAAATTGGTGTGAAATTGTGTTTGCCTATGATAAGGTTATGATTTTATTTTTCACTTTAGATATGATTTTGTCATTTAAATTAGTTGGATTTTATTGAGTAAAAAAATTGTGTTTGGATATGGATGATCTAATGAAGTATGGGAAATGTAGTTGATGAATTCTTAATTCATGGTTTTCTAAATTTATTTAGCCTTAGGCTGTGAATAAGGATTGTGAGGATTGAAAAGAAAGTGTTTTTTTTTTTTTTTTTGTGAGTTGGAAAAAATGAGTGGAAAGATTTATCAATTTCATTGAAAGAGAATACGCATTCGATTTCTTAACTCACTTAAAGACAATGCTTGGGGGGGGAGGGGGAGCCAATATGATTAGTGTAAAGAGAAAAAAAATAAATAAAGAACTCCAATCTCTTGAGATCAATGCCCGAAAAGCAAAGAAAATGAATAACTATAAGGGGGCCTATAGGGTTAGTGAAGAGGAATCCACTTTCTTGAGGCTATTAATTCCATAAGTCATTAAAAAAATGAGTGTTGAAGAAACATTGAAATAAAAATTGAGTGTTCCTTATTTTGCTATGTAACATTGTGCAAATTTGATTCTATGAGTTTCGAATTGGTTGAACAACTTGACTTGTATGATTTGTGTTATCTATGTCTTGGTTTGCAAGGTAGAATAATTTTCGTAGACTAAAGTATAAAATTATTTAGCTTAATTTTGAGAGTCTTGATATGTTTGATTTAATGTATGAGTTTAAAAAGACTTTTAATGGATTCAATGAATGATAAGTTTGTATCTAATATTGAAAAATAAATTATAACTTTGTTATGGATGAATTTGAGAAGAGCTAATTCGTGTTTTGTGCTTTGTAATTTTCTTACAAATATGCAAAGATTCAAGTGTGGGGGAATATGATAGTGCCCAAATTTTCATATATTTTCCTAGTTATTTGAGTATATTTTGTGATATTTTTAATTCAATAACAAGCCATATTCCATCCTATTTGATTTTTCACTTAAAAAATTATTTTCCTGTGATTTTATGCAAAAATAGGTGAATTGGAGGAAAATTGGAAAAATTACAGTTTAGACTCGACACTAGGCCAAGAAGTCAAACCTAGCGCTGATCCTAGTCTAGAGACAAAATAGACCAAAGCATAAAAAAAGGAATCCAAGGAATCTAGAACTAAAATTGAAAAAAGAAAAAAAAAAGAGGAAATAGCAAATGCAATCCTAGGAAAGATGTAAAGAATCCTCGCGAGGTTCCAAGGAGTGAAGCCGCAACTCAACAAGAAGACAAAAAAAAAAAGAGAAGAAGAAAAAAAAAGAAAGCAATGGACATAGGCACTGTATAAGGAAACGAACAAAAGCTTAATACAAAAGTGAACATCCTTGGGAGGATGTTCAACATCCTTGGGAGAATGCAAGAAAGGAAATTCTAGGTCAACTTGGGCTCGTGCGCGTCTCGGCATGTTTAGTGACAGGGCAGCTGTGGCGGCATAGTAGAAAAGAAGAATCAGCTCGGGTGAGCCAATCAACTACCAGAACAAAGAAATAGAAAATGGCTCAATGGCTTGGGATAAGTTAAATAGAAAACAAAACGACTTTTGTAAAACTAAGGCGATGGATTTTGTGAATAATTTTAGATGCCTAATAGGAAACTACTTCTTTTGTATTTTGAGTTTTTAGGAAATTCGTGAGCCTATAAATAAGGCCATTTACATAGTAAAAAAATGTCCACAATATGGATCATTTGAAAAGTATTTTAGATTACACCACTCTTAATATTTTTTTGTACAAAAATTACTCAAGTAGGATTGATTTTGGGAGGATTTTTCAATGGAAATTGAAAAGCTTGTCTATGAGTATTTATCGCTTTCCATTGTTTTCTATTTCTTGAACAATGACAAGTTTAATTCTTTAATTGTATGATTTTGAATTAATTTTATTCTTTGATATTATTTTTCTTAGTATTTGATTATTTAATTTTATTTGATAGGTTGATGGAATTAAATTTATATCTAATAGACTTGGGAAAAGAAGTTAGATTAAGTTTACTTTAATTAATTCTATGTATTTATTATCATTACTGGATTGGAAAAGAAGGATGAGAATTGAACCTAAGTAATCAAAGATTAGTTAATTTTGCCTAGAGTATTGAGTTATTAGCTAAGTTCATATTTATTATCACCTAGAGTATAGGGATAATTTATGAGGAATCGAGTTTAACGCATCTTTCGGTTGTTGTAGTTGTTGGAATATATACCCTCTAGACTAGTTTTTTTTTATGTAATTATCGAAAATATTAATAAATGAATTTATTCTCAAAATTTATTTGTGCATGATTTACATTTGGATAGGCCCCATTATGTTTAAGTAAGTGATCCATGTGATGGTGATCTTTCATAGTAAGGTATGGATCACAGGTTACTTAACACATAAATATTTGTTCTTAACTAATTGATGAGAATGGGAATCTCATCATGTTTCGATTATTGTGTTATGAATTTTAAATGGGGAATAGTTTACCTTTAGCCAGTGAGTAGTCCATTCACTTCATAACATGAGCGTATTTCAAATACGTTGAACAGGACCTGTAAATGTGGTTTATAAAAGTCCTATTTGGAAGAAACCCACACTATTACTGCTACAGTGTGGACTAATACTCTACTGCTTGAGTATGAGTTCGTAATCTGACGAAGCTAGAAGCATGTACTTTGATATGTTGCAATTGAGGTTTTTTCTTAGAGCCGATATACTTGTATATTGGGTATATGTGACTAGTTAGTTAAGACAAACTTGTACAAGATAACTTCTGCGCTAATTAAGACAAACTTGCATTGATTTGAGTAAAATATTGGAACAACAATACAATTAATAAAAGAACTAATTATTGGCATTACATGTGCATATTCAGCTAGCTAATGCTCTCTATCTTTACATCTAGGTCACGTGCATCATGTCAACCAACCTAAACTTATGTAGCATCTTGGAGACCAACAAACTAACTGAATTGAACTATCTTCACTGGTATAGAAACTTGAGAATCATTCTCGAGTTAGAAAAGTTGCTCTACATGCTAGATACTCCTATTCTGCCATCACTAGCTTAAGAAGCTCATGCTGATGGGCATGCTATCTAGAAGAAGCACAAGGAGGACAGTGACCTAGCATCGTATATCATGCTGGCCTCAATGACTCCTAAACTACAAAAACAGCATGAGCATATAGATGCTCAATCGATGATCTTCCATCTTCGAGAGCAGTTTGACGCCCATGGCAGAACATATAGATATGAGATCTCAAAGCAACTATTCTTTTATAATATAGTTGATGATGCTTTTATGGTTACTCATGGGCTGAAGATACTGGGCTTGATTGAGAAGCTTCGATCTCATAAGTGTTGACTTAATTCTATAATCTTTACCTAATAGTTTTTCACAATTTAGGATTAACTATCAGATGAACAAGATTGAGTCCACTATTCTTGAGTTGATCAATCTTCTAAAGACAGTAGAGTCTTTTACAAAGAAGGATTCCAATGTGGTCTGGATAGTAGAATCATCTTCTTCCAAGAACAAAGTTCAAAGGAAGAAGAATAAGGCTCCCACTAAGCCCAAAGATGGTGTAAAAAAGAAGGATACAGCCATCCAAGGCCTATGCCATCACTGTAGCAAAATGGGCCACTGGAGCCGCAACTGTAAAGTCTACTTGGAGACCGTCAAGGAAAGAAGCCGAAGGAGAAACTTGTGGGCACTTCTACTTCTATTACTGCTATATTTATGATTGAGATAAATATTACCTTTAGAAAAGAGATATGGGTATTGGATATCAGATGTGAATCTTATTTGTGCAATAACTTCTAGGGACTAAAGCATAGTATAGGCTAGAGAAAGGTGACGTGGACCTGCGTACTGCAAATAAAGCAAAGGCTGCTGCATTTGCTATGGGGACATATGAGCTGAACCTACCTTTAGGATTAGTTTTAGAACTGCAAAACTGTTATTTTGTACCAGTTTTAATGAAAAACATTATCTCAGTTGCTTGCCTAGACTTGTATGGATTTCATTTGATATTTAAGAATAAATGTTGTTCTTTTTCATTAAATGATATTCATAATAGTTCTACAACTTTGGCTAATGGTTTGTATGTTCTGAACATGAATAATTCAATTCTCAATATAAACAATAAAAAACCAAAGATTGATAACCCAAACACCTCTTACTTATAGCTTTACCATTTAGGCCATGTAAACGAGAATCGTGTTTCTAAATTACATAGGCTTGGTAACTTAGAGTCATTTAATTATGAATCATATAGCACTTATAAGTCTTGTTTACTAGGTAAAATGGCTAAAACTCCTTTTTCTGGAAACGGAAAAAAGGCCAAACAGTTATTAGAACTCTTATATTTTGATGTGTGTGGCCCAGTGTCTATACAAGCAAAAGGAGGTTATAACTATTTCATAACTTTTATCGAAGATTATTCATGATATGGGTATTTGTATTTAATGAAATACAAATCTGACGGTTTTGAAAAGTTTAAGGATTTCATGAATGAAGTTGAGAAACAACTTGGCAAGTGTATTAAAACTCCAACATCATATTGAGGAGGTGAATACTTAAGCCAAGAGTTTCAGGGCTTTCTTAGAGATAATGAGATTTTATCTCAATGGACTTCACCACATACACCGCAACGCAATGTAATGGTGCATTTGAGAAAAGGAATTGAACCCTTCTAGACATGGTACGAACTATGATGGCTTCTGCAGACTTACCACAATCATTTTAGGGGTATGCACTAGCAACTTCTATTTATATACTAAATAGAGTTTAGTCAAAAAATGGTTAATACCACCCCATTTGAGTTGTTATTTGGCAAGAAACTAAAGTTATCTTACTTGAGAATATGGGATTATCCTGCCTTTGTCAAAAGGCCATAGTCAAACAAGCATGAAAGTAAGACTGACAAGTATTTGTTTGTGGGTTATCCAAAAGAATCTTTCGGGTACTACTTCTATCTCCCCTCTGAACACAAAGTGTTTGTTTTGAAGTATACTATCTTCTTACAAAAGGAGCACATGCTCAAAGTGGACAGTAGAAGTAAAATTGAACATAGTGAAGTTCAAGAAGAACAAAAAAACAAAGATCAATCGTCTAATTCCACATCTATTGAGAGAATATATGAACTTTCTACTATACAAGATTCACGAAGGTCGAGTCAAATATGTGTGGCACCTGAGAGATCTTATAAGTGATCACAATAAAGTATTTCTCATAGATGAAAATGAGCCTACTACATACAAGGAAGTTCTGAACAGTTCAGAATCTAACAAATGGCTTAAGGCCTTGAAGTCAGAGATAGATTCCATGTAAGATAACCAAGTATAGACTTTGGTTGATCTATCCAAAGGAATCAAACCCATTAGCTACAAATGGGTTTTAAAGAAAAAAACCGACACGGATGGTAATGTAGTTACCTATAAAGCATGACTAGTGGCTAAGGGTTATCGTCAACAACATGTTATTGACCATGAAGAAACCTTCTCGGCAGGAGCCATGCTAAAATCCATCAGGATACTCCTAGCTATTGCTGCTCATCATGATTATACGATCTGGCAAATGAATGTCAAAACAACTTTCCTAAATGGAAATCTAACTGAGAAAGTGTATATGACACAACCTGACAGTTTCACATCTAATGATAGCACAAAAGTGTGCAAGCTGCAAATGTCCATTTATGGACTTAAGCAAGCTTCTAGGAGTTGGAATATCCATTTTGATGAAACAATCAAAGAGTTTTGTTTTATTCAAAACATGGATGAGCCTTGTGTGTACAAAAAAGTTAGTGGGAGTGCAATCATTTTCTTATTATTTTATATTCATGATATATTGCTAATAGGAGATAATGTACCTGTGCTACAATCAGTTAAAGTTTGGTTATCCAAGAAATTCTCCATGAAAGTCCTTGGAGAAGTAATCTATATTCTTGGAATAAGGATTTATATAGATAGGTCAAAAAGATTGCTAGGTCTTTCACAATCTACATACATAGACGAAGTGCTACAGAGGTTTAGCATGGATCAATCCAAAAGGGGATTCTTACCTATAATGCAATGAGCAAGCCTTTAAAAGTTGAAGTCTCCCAAAACACAAGTGGAAAGGGATCACATAAGTAAGATTCCATATGCTTCGGCAGTTGTATCTATCATGTACGCTATGATATGAACAAGGCCCGATGTATTATGTGCTTTCAGTTTGACGAGCAGATACTAATTTGACTCTGGTGAGTGTCATTGGGCAGCTGTGAATAACATCCTTAAGTACTTGCAAATGACTAAGGAAGTGTTCTTGGTTTATGAAGAATGTGATTTGAAAGTAAATGGGTATACTGATACCAATTTTCAATCTGACAATGATGATTTCAAATCACAGTTTGGCTACGTATTTACATTATGAGGAGAGGCAATAAGTTGGAAGAGTTCTAAACAAGAGACTACTGTCGACTCTACGACTGAAGCTGAGTACATAGCTGCTTCTAAAGCAGCTAAGGAAGGTGTTTGGATTAAGAAGTTCCTGACGGAACTAGGTGTGGTCACTAGCATTGTTGGTCTAATATCCTTGTATTGTGACAACAACGGAGCCATTGCACAAGCAAAGGAACCACGGTGTGAAACCCCAGTCAAGACCAACCTTAGAGTAAGGGGGTTGGGATGCATATCATGCTTTATTTCATGATTAAATATATTTTCATATGATGTCTAGGTGCTTTGAATTTGATTTTTATTATCTTGAAGTCTTGTTGGTGAGTGATGTGTGAGAAGGGCAAAATGGTAATTTTTGCCCGAGGTGAAAATAAGGAGATAGCTTGTGGATTGAATAGGAAATAATTTTTCTAGTAGAAATAGCAACAAGAGTTGTTGTGGTTTAGTGGTTAGAGCCTTCAAATTAATTCTTGAGGTCTAAGGTTCAAAGTCCATCATAGAAGCTTTAGCTTGAGTAAATTTTATTTTGCTTGGAAAATGATGGTTTCGGCCATGAGGGCCTAGATCAATGCGGTGATAATGTCCTAGGGGAGATATGTTAGGAGAATTCTTACTTCACTCTTTTGTTCTTCGCGAAATGCCTAAAGGGAATTCATTCTCCCTTGAACTTTAATTTTTCTTAATTTCCAACTCCTTAGTTTGATCAAGGTGTTCTATCCTTTTCCTTTCCAGAAAATTCAGTAGAGGACTAAGGTCTTTTAGGATCAAAATGTCCTAGTAAAAGGCTTCTCATGGTTTGGAAAATGTAAATGATTTGTAGGAAAATTCAAGAGGAAAATCCCTCTTGAAAGCTTGCTGAAATTTTTCCTCTAACTTAGTTCATCTATCTTCATGAAATGAGCTTAAATTTTCCAGCTTGTTGTACCTTCAAAAGGTCAAAAATTCTAGGTCACATTCCCTCCGAAATGCTACCAGAAAAATGGTCTTTAGGATCAGTTGAAACCTGAAAGTTTTTGCCCAAATTCGGACTGCACAAGCTGGAGCAAAGCAGGAAAAATTCCTGTACGAAAATCAGCTTTGTGAGCTCCAAACCAAGCTGTTTTCTCCCAGATTTTGTGCAGCATCTTAGCCATGTTTTTCCTCCATAAAAAAGGCTGGAAACCAGCCTTGAATACCCCTGAAATCCCCTTCAAAACTCGCTGCAAATCTGCTGGAAATGGCAGACGAAAATTCTGCCAGAAAACTGCTGTACAGCGAAATTCTGTGCAGAATTTTTTGGCCAGCTTGTTTCCTATTTTGTTTCAACCAAAAACCCCAACCTACTTCTGTCAAAACCTCCCTTAAACCTCCATTAACAGAGCTCCATTGTTCCCTGAAGCTTCTGCATGAAATTCCCTTCATGGCTGACTGAAAATCTCTCAACCAAATCCCTGCAATTTAGCTTGATTACTTTTCAAAATTTCAGCCATCTTGTTTAACCACTATCCATAAAATTTTGCTCAACTTATCAGACATCTTCTCCACCATTGTGCACCCTAGTTTCGGCCATCACAAGCCTCCTTTAACCATCTTTAATTCCCCAGAAAAGCTGCACAATCCAGCCGGCCATAGGAGACTTCAAGCTGTCCAAAAAAATCAAGATACTCCTAGAATATCTAGTTTCCAAATTCTCTTCCTAAAAATATTCTTCAAGGATTGTAACAACTAACCTTTCCTTTCTCTTCCAAATCATAGAAATCACTCCCTGAACCCTACAGAATTTCAGCAGTCCAATCCCTCAGAAAATCGGTAGCTTCTTCTTCTCTCTCTCTCGATTTTCTTCAAGCAACAAGAACACACACACACACACACACACACACACACACACTACATCAAGAACACCTACCTCTTCTCTACACCTAATACCCCTCCAAACCACTTCAAACCTTCACGAAAATATCCAGATTTGATCTACTCCTTGCAGTGCATCCATCAACAGCAATATTAACATCAAACTCCTCCAAACATCTTGCTACTTTGGATCAAAAAGTAGAAATTTCTGTGAAGAACAAGAACATCTTCAAGGTAAACTTATTCTAACAACTTCATCCTCTTCAAACTTAATCTCTAATGAAAACCTATATGAATAAGCATGCTAATGATCTCTTCTTCTTCTTCTCTCTCTCTCTCTCTCTCTCTCTCTCTCATGGATCGAAATTCTCTCTCTTGGCCGAATGGTCTCTTCCTCCATGGCCATGCTTTCGCCACCCTTCTTGAACAAGATTAGCCATCTAGGAGTTGAGATCTCTCTAAACTCCTTCAAGTCATTCATCAATCAACTAAGTATCTTCAATCCTCTTTTTCAAAATTTAGAATCATGTCTCTAGGTTGATGAATGGCGATGGGTTTGTGTATGTGATGTTGTTGATTGAAGCATGAGTATATGTATGATTGTGAAGGAGATAGGGTTTATGCACGGAAGGATTATATTGGTGGATTTAATGATGAGTTGAGATTTGATGCATGTCATAGGTAGTATTTGTGATGAAGCATGCTAGAGATTATGTCACCATGGGTGAATAGGATTTATATGCATGATTAGATTTTGAAGCCATGATCATGTTTATGCTAGTAGAGGTTAAATCATGTAATAATAAATTTAGATCTATGCCTATGTGCAAGACGTGAATGATTTGATGGATTGAAGGATTGAGTATGTTATTGATTATGACCACGGAATCTTGATCATGATGTAGTTGTCCCTAAGCAAATTTTATTTCATGAATAAAATATTTACTAAAAATTTTTGCTAAAGAATTTCGAAAACCCTAGGAAGGGTAGATTTGGAATTATAATATATGTAAAGGATATTTTAGTCAAATAAATAATGATTTTTCTAGGAAATAAAATAAATAAATATTATTTAAAATAAAGCAAATTAATTAAAGCCCTTATGAAAAAGATTCATACTTAATAAAATATTTACTAGATCAAAACCCTTAAGGATTTACTTATTATTTTCAAAGAAAGACTTATTAAATTTAATCTTAACTAGTTTTTGCTATCAATTATTTTCTAACAACTAAGCTATCATTAAATCACTATTTTACCTAGTACCACCTATGGCTTAAACTCTAAATTTTCCTTAACAAGAGTTGAACTTTCAACTTAATAGAATTTATTTCCTAATCCATTAATTATTTTAAATAACGAATTAAACTTAGCTTATAAACCTATTCAATTATTGTTTTGCCTTAAAGCTTGGGACACTAGGATCATGGTAGTAGTGAATTGAGTTGATTTAAAACTGAGGAAGTGGATTGTGCCTTGAATCTGATTAAGATTTGTATTTGTCCATGTGGGGTTAGGTCATCTGTCCGAGACCTTGTTGTTGTGAGCAAGAATCAGGTAAGCTCTTGCATAAAACCTGATTGATGTGAAATGATTTCCTTATGGCAAGCCAAATGTGGAGTGCAAGGGAACTCGGTTATTTGAAAGCAATTGAGGGTTGAATTCATCATTAATTCCAACGCTTAAATTATTTGAAAGTCTTTGAGCAGATTTTTCCAAACTTGAAACTCTTTCTAAAACTAATTTCTCTCAAAGCTTTGGAAACCCTCAAATTGTTATTTTCATGAAGCACAATGCTTTGTTCATTTTGTCCCAAGTGGGAAATGTCGTTGAGTACTCAATAAGGGTGGACAACTAGGACTAGTCTTTGAAGGGTTAGGGTGAGTCTCTCAGTAGGTGGCCACCTCTGAGGGGTGGGTCCTTCCCGGATAAGATGCCAGTTCCAGTGAGTCGTGCCGGTCCGAGCTAGTAGTTTATTTTGTTTCAGTCAAGTGATTGTGTTTTTGCCGGAATGGACACCCGGTAGTTGTTTGGGTATAGAGAAGGAGGAGTATCTTGCCCAGTAGGCCGATCACCTACTTTTGTCAGTCTGCACAACGTGTTAGGCATTCTGACCGGTTATGGGGCCCAAAGTGTGGTAACCCATATCCTTTTCTTTCGAGTGGTTGATTTCATTACTTATGTATGGCTAGAAGAGCCAAAATGCCACTCTTGCTTTTGACCAATATTTATTGCTTGCCAATATTTCTCTTATAAAGATTTCATACTTTGCATCCACAAACTGTTTCCGCTAAAACCCCAAAGCACACACGGACTTACTGAGATTTCTGTCTCACCACCTTTTATCATGATTTCAGGTTGATCCTGTTGTGGGTGAGTAGCTACCTTGGAAGAGAATGTGTCTTTTGATTTTATGTATTGCTTTGGGAAGACGAGAGTGGATGATTTTAATTATGGGTTTTGATTTGGAATTTCATGGATGTAATTTTGAAGTATTTTTTGGTTGTAATTAATTCTTTTAGTTTGAGTATTATTTATTCCAGCAATTTTTATTTGTGACGTAGTTATAAAGACCCCTTGTCCTTTGGACGTGGCGACATCCCCGGCCCTGGCGGGCCTAGGTTTTCCGGGGTGTTACACACGGTCTCACCAATGATCCAAGCATGTGCTACGACATTATCATTTGATCTGGGAGATCATAGGTAGACAAGATGTAAAGATAGTGAGAGTTCCCACGGATGAGAACATAGCTGACCCACTTACAAAAGCACTATCCCAGAAGAAACATGATAGGTATGTTAAGTCATTTAGTATTAGATACATGAATAATTGGCTCTAGTACAAGTGGGAGTTTGTTAGTGTTATGCCCTAAAGGTAATCACTTGTATTTTCTATATGACACATTTGTTTTAAAATACAAGGCATTATTTATCTTTTAGTATGTCTTTTTCACTTTCACTAAAATAACTATTAGATAAAGTCCCTAGTACAATACTGTATTACGGAAATCATAATAGAGATGATGATATGATATTCCTACTACACTGTATTGTGTTTGTATTTAAATAATCCCTAGTCGTAGTATTAATGAGATACGATATTATTAATACGCTAAAACTAGCACGTGTTAGACTTCTTAATCAGATCAGGCAGTGGTTGTCATATGTATGAGTATTGAGATACTCAAAGTTAACATGTAGATGCTTGTTATTAGAACAAGTACATTGGATGACTAGACTATGAGATAATCACATGGATAACTATGTAGTGATAGAATATTGTTATAGCAAATGTGTAAGTATCCTTAGACTTGAGATCTCCAAGGTACTTTATTTGCTGAGCACGGTACTTTGATTCCAATCTCGTTGATGTGTCCAGATTTAGGTATAAAAGATCATATAATAATAAGCATATTTCCAATCAAGTTTAAATTAAAACGTTCAACCCAAATCACACATATGAGCAAGCGTACTCATCATTAACTGAGCATAGGGTTTAAATGAGTGTCGATCCTCCAGGAACAAGTAGACATTAATCACCTTTCTTTCATTATTTAACCGACTCGATAAAACAAAAAAGAAATAAAATAAAATAAAAATAAAAATATATACATGTTAAGGATGGAGAAGTATGTAACTCAAACCATTGTATAGACAAACATGATCTTAAAGTATCTAACCATTATCATAACTCATTATTTTCTTGGCACCATGAAGGATTAAGATAAAGTAGCATCACTTGGTCTGTTTCAACTAATTCATCCACAAGATGCATTAAACGCAATCCTTGATTAAATTTTCTGGGTCTGGCAAATTTAAAACATGAAACTAACCAATGAATCCATATTCTAGCAGACATCAATTAACCTTTAATTACTAGTTCTTAGCAATTAACCTATTTTTCAAGCATGTTAAAAGGCCACAAATATTAAACTAATGAATTGAAACCACCATCAACCCCTTTTTTCAAGCAAGTCAATAGAAAGTAACAATCAACCAATCTCGTAATAAGCACAAGTAATTAAATACCAAGAAAAATAACCAATTAATCAAAAGATCAAATATCTTTAAATATCATGAATATCTAAAACAATGTCAAATTACAATAAAATAATTAACATATCATTGTTCAAGAAAAAGAAAACAAAGTAAAAGAAAGAACTCATAGATAAGTCTCCTTCTTCTTCCTTTGAAGACCTTCTTGTAAAACCCTCATTGAATTTAAAAATTCCTCCTTTGACTCTTTAATTTTCTATGATGATCAATGAATTCTCCCATTTTCCCTTGTATTTTTCATCTATTTATAGGCTTAGGAAGTTCCTAAACTTGTAGGTACAATGTTCTTAGTTGAGTAGAAGTTGGAAGATACTAAAACTCCACAAATTACCAAAAACCGCGTAGAAAAATCACAGCACTACCCTATCTTTAAGGCACAGCCAGCGCCACCTTGGCTCTCGGAGCCGGCACCGATTGTGTTCTGCTTCTCTACTTGTTTGCCAATTTTTCTCTGAATTTTGCACAATGAAGACCAGAATGCAGCCGGTGCCGCCTTGACTCTTGGAGCTGGCACCGGTTCCCCTCTGTTCTGCTCTGTTTCACCAATTTTTTTGTTGCTTTGAAGTTCGAGCAATCCAGTGCATGGCCGGCACCAGTTCTAGAGCCCTAGCTGGAGCTGCCTCTCATCTGTTTTGTGACGTTTTTGTTTTTTCTTACCCTAAAAATCTGATATAATGAACAAAACACCTTTCCAATGGTAAAATCTCAAATATAATAGAATATGACTAGTTATTAACCAAAATATATCACAAAAGAACCTCAAATAACTAGGAAAAACATGACTAATTTAGCCCATATCATATTCCCCCACACTTAACTCTTTGCTTGTCCTCAAGTAAAATATCAAGAACAAGTAGGAAAACACACGGTTAAATCAATCACACAATCAATTTCCGAACAATATCTTCAATGCTTTCTTCATTCAAGAACATAAAGCACATGCTACTACATCTTTCACAACCAATGCAAGACTCGTGTAAGTGATAAATGACTTAGTATAGTAGAACCATCTCAGTACTTCACAATATTCTTAAACCATTGGAAAGAATTTAGTTCAAAAAGAATATGCATTCTATAGGCTTACTCTTCATACACTCTCTCCACTAATCTGAGACACATCAAGTTTCTACTTAGATCAAGTAGGACTTTTAAACTTGTAATGTAGCTATCTAACGAAGGATATAAGAGAATCAAAAATCAAAGAAACTGAGAATTCGCAACAAAAGAATAAACAAAATGAATCAATAGTTTCCAACTCTTCTTGCTCTTCTATTCCAAGAATCAATCAAACCTTAACCTTGTTTAACAATTACAGCTCCACTCAAGCAAATCCTGCATTTCTCTTCATTTTTCTTTCTCAACTCTTCTTTATTCCTTTCACAAGATCACTCAAATTTCCAGCAATGGTGTCAAAGATTTAATATGAACTTTATCTTTTTACAGCTCAATCACCATCCCTTTTCTGATATTTTCTTTTCTTCTTTTCTTTTCAATTAACTTTTCTTTCACTCCTACTGTTGTTATTTTTTTCTCACTTGTTTTCAATCTCTCTTTTCAATTCTTCCTAGCAGCTTTTTAATTTTTTTTCAATCCCTCTATTCTTTTTCTTCTCTTTCTTCCTTCCCTTTCCTCTTTTCAGCTCAACTCATTATTGATCTATGACTGAAAGTAACAAGTTATGATCTTTATTCCAACATTCTTCCTCAGCATTTTCTTACATATACTTTCATCCATCAAGAGCATAAAGATTTGGAAAATTATTCAAACTCTCAACAACAAGCAATGGACAAAATATTATGACGGGCTTTAATGGAAGAAATTAACCATTTAGGCTTAAAATAGGCACTAGGGATAATATGACAATAGGTAGGCTTGAAAAGCTCAAACTATCCAAAGAATGCCTATTACCATCATCTCTAAGTTAATTCATGGCTGTCTTTCTTATTTCACCTCGAGAGATATTCAAGTAAGTTCTAGAATACTCCATGAATTTTAGTAGAAAAACAGGTTTTAAGAACAATGCAAAGCATTTGATCAAGAACTACTTCATCCAAGTACGTGCAAAAAGTCATGCATAAGCTATAAATGATCTAGAACATATGCTCTATAATCCATATAAAGACATGCATTCAAAATATAGCTTGAAAGTGAAACAAAAATCCAAAATTTTTTTGAAAATTTTGAAAATTTTTCTCAAAGGTTCAAAAAATAATTTCAAGAGGAATAAATCATAGAAAAATTCTCATTCTAACCACTCCCCTATAATTAAACTGGACATTGTCCTCAATGGCCAAATAAATATAACAAGGGATAAACAATGCCATTGGACCAAAAATATAAAGGAGAAGAAATAAGAACAAAAATACTTCCATGCCGGAGTCGCTCCAATTTTCCAAATTTGTGCTCAATTATAAAATTGATAAATCTTGGACAAAGTATATCACCAAACCACTCCCCCACACTTAAGTTGGACAATGTCCTTATTGGCAAAAATAAGAAACACAAGAAAGCATATCCAAAGGGACCAAAAATAATAAAGGGGTAGAAAGTTTAAGTAATACTTCCCAAGTGCAATAATGCTCCAATAGGTATCCAAACTTGAGGTAAAGAGAATGGCTTGTCCAAGAGAGCTTTATTCCTATAAAACAAAACATAAATAAAAGTATAAAGAAAATAAAAATAATCTAAAAATAAACTAAAATAAAAGAAAAAAAGCTAAAGAAAAAGACTAAAATAAAAATAAAACAAAAACTTTTCACACTCATCATGCTTCCTCATCGAATCTTTTGAAAAGACATTAAAGCTCAAAATAGAATATATGCATGATGAATGTAGAATGATGAGAGGTTTTTGAGAAATAAAAGGTTTATGAAAATAATTTTTCTCACTAAAGAAAAACACCTAAACCTCTTTCTCTAACATTTCTTTAGACACACAAATATTTTTGTCAACATAGAAGTGCACATGATAGCTAACGGAGGCATCAACTTTGAAATCACCAGTTAACCCTTCAAAAGAATTTTTACAATTAAAATTCCCCTTAAAACTTAGCAATTGAGTTCTTAAGGATGGGATCAAGAAATCCTTACTTTTCGACACATCTACAAAAACTAAGTTACCTCTCGTTGAATGGGGTGAAGGTTAAAAATTACCACCATTCTCCAAGGACTTCATACGATATAGTGTTGAAAGATCCAACTCCTCCCTTCCTACAGTGAATAATTGTCCCTCGTAGCATCTCTGCTCTCCTTGGAGATTCTCTAGTTCAAGTGTATAGGCTAGCATGAACTCATAAGCCTTCTCAACAATTTGAACTACTTGTTTCCTTTGATCGCATAATCATTGGGAAGCTTCTTCATGCCACTGAACAAATGAATGTGTATTTCCAATAAAAGAATTCACTAATGTTTCTAATAACGTCTCACTAAAAACATCAATGTTATCTTGTAATTTTGTCAATCTATCATCAATACACTAATGTTTTTTTTTTTTTTTTGAAAAACAAAATAAAAATGATGAACATGTAGCAATGATGAATAATGCAATTTAATTCATGAAGAAAGAAATAAAAATAAAACAAAACGAAATCTACTATATCGCCTTTGGGTCATTGGATCATGTACCAAGGTGAACACCTAGCAAAGACAAGACGAAAGTTAGATAACAGAATTCAAAATTACAAGATTACAAAGTTAGTTAATAGAACATAGTCAAAGTTAGTAGGTTAGGTTACAAGGGTATACAAAAATACACAAGATAAAAAAGATATCACCTTTTTGTGAAAAGAACAATTATATATATTTACATATTTATGTATTTACATGGTTAAAGCAACAAAATCCAAGCTTTCATGTGAGGTAAACGAAAGTAGTTGAGAGGGTCAACAAATGATTCACCACTCTTAATAGTAGGGGCGAATATGTCACGGCCATTTGTAGGAATTACTACTCAGAAAGTCCTTCGCCAAGGCAATTGTGTATTGAAAATAGTTCCAATTGATACACATCTAAAGCAGTGGGTTTCTGTTACAAGTACTATTGTATTCGGGCTAGAATTATTTCTGGAGGGAGTTGGGACTAATTCCGTACTCCAAACTGAATGAGATATTGTATGGTGAAAGGACTTAATTACACTAAAGTTTGTTATTGAAGGGTTCATGTCAAGCCACTTGGGTGGTCATGATGTGTTGCTAGATAACGCTCATGATCTGCGAATATGGGTTTATTAATTGATGAATTAATAAACCAATCCTAATTAGTATTAATAGGATTAATTCTAATTAATTATGGATTATAAATCTCGAAGACGTTTGGATTAATTCATGTTCTCTGTCAATTGACTGGGAAACCTAATAGGTCACACACAATAGAGGATTATATACTCAAGATGTTATTTGATAATATTGTCAGGTTAATTGAGGGAAAGAGAAGTTGTTGTGGACAAATTATAATTAGTTATAATTGGTGGTACAAGTTATAATTGTGAGAACTTAATGTTTCCAATTACAATTAGGGAACTCTAATTGTTTTAGAATTCTAGATTTTTAGTGCTTTTTTGGTTTTATGATGATATAATCGAAAACCCTAAGGGTAATTCATGTGAGAAAAACTGCGGCCACATAAACCTTCTATTCTTCTTCTTCTCTCTCAATTTGATCTTAAAAAGAGTGCCCTAGCCACAATTATTGTTTTTGCTAGCACAGAAATTTTGGTGCTTGAGTAATCCTCTATGTGGATTTTTGTTAGAGATAATCACACACAGTGATTATAGTGGTTAGATGTTCAACTCACGTAGAGATTGATCACGAGGATTGTTGGATCGCGCCTCAACTTGAAGAACAAAATTTTATTCTTCAGACGATCACCTAAAGGTAAAAAGTTGTTACCTTTACTCTCTTTATGTCTTGTTTTTCACACATAGATGGGTCATGGGAGGTTATCTTGTTTTATTTTCCACTACGCCATATAGGATACAAGCCAGAGATGCCCAATAGTGGTATCAAAGCCATGCTATGTGTGGTCTACGGACATTGTTTTGGCATGAAAAACTATTTTCATGTTTGTCTTTGTTTGGTGTGAAAATCGTTTTCACTCGAGCCGAAATTGTTTCGATCGTTTTGGATTGGGTCCGTAGCATAATATGAATGTGTAAAAGTCACAGCATATTTCGAAAAGATGCATTCTTTTGTGCTGAAAAAATTTCTGCAGGAAAAACATTTTTCTGCAACATGGATGTTGTCCTCCGTTTCAACTTAATTTTCCATTTTAATTTTGTTTAAACAAACAAATTGGTTGTTGTTTATAGCTTCAAAATAGAAACTGCAGTTGAGAATTGTTCTCATTGAAAATTTGCAAAAGAAGAAAGCACTAGAAATTATTTCTGGAAGTTTTTGAAAAATCGCCGCCATTGTTGCAGAACACAGGCGGCACCAGCTTCGGCCTCCAAGTCGGCGCCCGTTCCATTCTGTTTGCGATGTCCGAAAATCGTTTTTGGAACAGAAAAATTTTTTGGAAACCAGAACAGTGCCGGTGACGGATTCGGCTTCCAAAACCGGCACCGGTTCTACTCTACTTGTAACCTTCAGGTATTTTTTTTTAAAAAAAAAAATCGGAACAGAATTTTGGAGGGGAAAATCTTATTTGATGAGAAACGGGACCTAAAAGCATTTTCTCAAAACTAGTTTTGGGACAAACAAATTTGGTTTTTCAAAATAATGATTCTGAAAATGTAAAATTAGTGTATCTTTCTAAAATGGTGATTTTAGAATCTGTTTTGTCTTTCCAAAATAGTGATTTTGGAATGATAAAAGTATATGTTTATTTTGTTTAAACATAGTCAATGGCATGGTGGATGGTTATGCACTAAAACCGATTATATCTGTTTATGCATTTTACAGTTTTGGTTTTTATGAAATAAGGCCTGCATGTCCTGCCTTCTCAAGAATTCTTGTGTAATTCTCTTCTCATCTAACTCCACTCGAATGTAACTCGAGGTTTTCTCTCTTTAGGAAATGATGTAATTAGATTACATAGGTTACCTAGGAGTAAAATTATCTTATTTTGGAGATAGCAACTAAAACAAGGTGAGGAGGTAAGACCTCCTACTTAAATCATGCATGAACATATAGGGCTAACTATACTAATTTCTTTTATGGCTCAAAGAAATTAATTTAGAGTAAAAGTCCATAACCATACCACGTAATCGCTTTATTACCATGATTACCAATTATGTGATTTATGCATGTCATTCAACGAAATCACTAAAAGGAACAAATCCCTCAATTAATATTAAATCTAATTCCTTCCATTAATATAGTAAAAACGAGAATCCTTTTTCGAGACCAGGTTGTTGGGCAAACCCAAGCCTACTTGACATTGGGCATGTTCAAGCTATAGAATTAAATTCTTTTAGAATTAACTTCCTGGTTAATGGGTCGAGTTTAACTAAATTCTTTATCCTGGTTGGGCAAACTCAAGCATAAAGAAATTTAGAGGAAAAGTTGGGGTAGCCCAAAAGGTGGTAAGATTAAAAGCTGTTAATCACTCAATGATCGGGTAGTTACATACGATGTAATTGGTATTAGATACCTACCAATGAACTTAAGGATGGCTTGTTGGGCAAACCCAAGGTTATGCTTAAGGAATTTAGATACCAGTCCACTAGGAAAGCTTCTAATGGGATTTTTCGAATAAAAAATGGGGGCTATTGGTTTGAGTAAAATAGTGGAGTAAAAATGCGCTTAATTAAAGTCCTAATTATTTGCATATCATATGCATATACAACTAGCTAATGTTCTCTATCTTTACATCTAGGTCACATGCATCATGTCAACGAACTTGAACTTACGTAGCATCTCAGAAACCAACAAGTTAAAACTATCTCGACTGGTATAGAAATTTGAGAATCATTCTCAAATCAGAAAAGTTGCTCTACGTGCTAGATGCTCCTATTCCACCACCAGCAGCCCAAGATGCTCATGCTGATGAGCATGCTGTCCATTGAAGGCACAAGGTGGATAGTGATACAACATCATCTATTATGCTGTCATCAATGACTCCTGAGTTGAAAAAACAGCATGAGCATATGGATGCCCAATCGATCATTTTACATCTTCGAGAGCTGTTTGATGCCCAAGCTAGAACTGAGAGATATGAGATCTAAAAGCAACTATTTCGTTGCAAAATGGCAGAGGGTTCTTCTGTGGCCACTCATGGGCTGAAGATGCTAGGCTTGATCGAGAAGCTTGGAGCTCTCGGGTTTGCAATAGATCATGAATGAAGTGTTGACTTAATACTATAATCATTGCCTAATAGTTTCTCACAATTTGTGATTAACTATCAGATAAACAAGATTGTGTCCACCATTTCTGAATTGATCAATCTTCTCAAAACAGCGGAGTTCTCTATAAAGAAGGATTCCAATACGGTTTTAATGGTAGAATCTTCCTCTTCTAAGAAGAACGTTCAAAAGAAGAAGAAGAAGGCTCCTATAAAGCTTAAAGGTGGTGTGAACAAGAAGGATGTAGCTACTAAAGGCCTATGCCATCATTGTAGGAAGATGTGCCACTGGAGGTGCAACTGCAAAGCCTACTTGGAGACCATCAAAGACAAGAAGTAGAAGGAGAAGCTTACAAGCACTTCTACTTCTTCTCCAGGTATATTTATAATTGAGATAAATACCGCCTTTAGAAATGAGATATGGGTATTAGATACCGGATGTGTATCTCATTTGTGCAATAACTTGTAGGGACTAAAGAGCAGTATAAAGCTAGAAAAAGGCGATGTGGACCTACGTACTGCAAGTGGGGCAAAGGTTGCTACACTTGCTGTGGGGACATACGAGCTGAACTTGCCTTTGGGATTAATTTTAGAACTGCAAAACTATTATTTTGTACCAGTTTTAATGAAAAACATTATCTTAGTTGCGTGTTTAGACTTTTATGGATTTCATTTGATATTTAAGAATAAATGTTATTCTTTTTCATTGAATGATATTCACTATGGTTCAGCAACTTTGGTTAATCGTTTATATATTCTAGACTTGGATAATCCAGTTCTCAATATAAATAATAAGAAACCTAAGATAGATAACTACAACACTTCTTACTTATGGCATTGTCGTTTGGGCTATGTAAACGAAAATCGTATTACTATGTTGCACAAGCTTAGTGACTTATGGTCATTTGATTATGAATCATATGGCACAACCGAGTCTTGTTTACTAGGTAAACTGACTAAAACTCATTTTCCAAGAAAAGGCGAACATGCCAAAGATTTATTAGAACTTATACATTCTGATGTATGTGGCCTAATGTCAATACAAGCAAGAGGAGGTTACAACTATTTCAAAACCTTTATCGATGACTTTTTACTATACGGGTATTTGTAATTAATGAAATACAAATCTGAGGCATTTGAAAAGTTTAAAGACTTCATGAATGAAATAGAGAAATAACTTGGCAAAAGTATTAAGATTCTAAGATCTAATCCAGGAGGAGAATACTTGAGCCAAGAGTTTCTGAGTTATCTTAGAGATAATGGGATATTATCTAAATGGACTCCACCACATACACTTCAACATAACGGTGTATCTGAGAAAAGGAATCGAAACCTTCTAGACATGGTATGGACCATGATGGCTTCCGCAGACCTGCTAAAATCATTTTGGGGGCATGCACTAGAGACTTCTGTTTATATACTGAACATAGTTCCAACAAAATCGGTTGATACTACCCCATTTGAGATGTTCTTTGGTAAGAGACCAAAGTTATCTCACTTACGAGTATGGGGTTGTCCTGCCTTTGTTAAAAGGCCACAGTCAGACAAACTTGATAGTAAGTCTGACAAGTGTTTGTTTATGGGATATCAGAAAGAATCTTTCGGATATTACTTCTATCTACCCTCTAAAAACAAATTGTTTGTTTCAAAGCATGCCGTCTTCTTAGAGAAGGAGCACATGCCCAAAGGGGATAGTGGGTGTAAAGATTGAATATAGTAAAGTTCATGAAATTAAACAAACGAGGATCAACCGTCTAACCCCACATCTATTGAGAGAACAGATGAACCTTCTAATCCACAAGAACCTCGTAGATCTAGTAGGATACATGTGGCACTTGAGAGATATGGATTCCTTATTAGTGATCATAATGACGTATTGCTCATACATGAAAATGAGCCTACTACCTACAAGGATGTTCTGAATAGTTCAGAATCTAACAAATGGCTTGAGGCCATGAAGTCAGAGATGGATTCCATGTACGACAACCAAGTATGGACTTTGGTTGATCCAACCAAAGAAATTAAACCTATTGGGTACAAGTGGGTTTTCAAGAAGAAAATTGACATAGATAGTAACTTAGTTACCTATAAAGCACGACTAGTGGCGAAGGGTTATCATCAATAACATGATATTAACTATGATGAAACCTTGTAGCCATGTTGAAATCCATCAGGATACTCCTAGCCATTGCTGCTCATTATGATTATGAGATTTGGCAAATGGATGTGAAAACAGCTTTCCTAAATGTAAATCTGACTGAGGAAGTATATATGACACAACCTGAGGGTTTCACATCCAGTGATGGCACAAAAGTGTGTAAGCTGCAAAGGTTTATTTATGGACTTAAGCAAGCTTCTAAGAGTTGGAACATCTGTTTTGATAAAACAATCAAAGAGTTTAGTTTCATTGAAAACATGGATGAACCTTGTGTATACAAGAAGTTTAGTGGGAGTGCAATCGTTTTCTTATTACTTTATATAGATAACATATTGCTAATAGGAAACGATATACCTGTCTTGCAAACGGTTAAAGTTTGGTTGTCCAAACAATTCTCCATGAAAGACCTTGGAGAAGCAACCTATATTCTCGGAATAAGGATCTATAGAGATAGATCCAAGAGGTTGCTAGGTCTTTCGCAGTCTACATACATAGATAACATGCTAAAGAGGTTTAGAATGGATTAATCAAAAAAGGGATTCTTACCCATATCACATGGTGTAAGCCTTTTAAGGTCGATGTCTTTTAAGACACAAGTTGAAAGGGAACACATGAGTAAGATTCCATATTCCTCGACAGTTGGATCTATCATGTACGCTATGATATGTACTAGGCCTGATGGATCTTGTACTCTCAGTTTGATGAGAAGATACCAATCTGACCCTTGTGAGGGTCATTGGGCGGCTGTAAAGAACATTCTTAAGTACTTACGAAGAACTAAGGATATGTTCTTAGTATATGGAGAAGGTGATTTGAAAATAAACGGGTATACTGATGCCAGTTTTCAATCTGACAAAGATAATTTCAAATCAAAATCTGGCTACGTGTTTACGTTGTGTGAATGGGCAATAAGTTGGAAAAGTTCCAAACAAGAGACTATTATTAACTCTATGACAGAAGCTGAGTACATAGTTGCTTCTGAAGTAGCTAATGAAATAAAGATAGAGAGAGTTCCCGCGGATGAAAACTTAGCTGACCCGCTTACGAAAGCACTATCCCAAAAGAAACATGATTGTCATGTTAAGTCATTCGATATTAGATACAAGAATGATTGGCTCTAGTGCAAGTGAGAGTTTGTTAGTGTTGTGCTCTAGAGGCAATTACATGAACATTATATATGACACATTTCTTTTAATAAAAGGCATTATTTATCTTACAGATTTTTTTTTGTTTACTTTATGTAATATAACTATTCGATAAAGCCCCTAGCACAACACTGTGTCAAGGAAATCATGATAGAGATCATGGTATGAGATTCCTACTATACTTAATGGTGTTAGTATTTAAATAGTCCCTAGTCATAGTATTAATGAGACAGGACATCATTAATACGTTAAAACTAGCATGTGTTAGACTTCCTGATTTGATTAGGTGGTGGTTCTCATAACCGTGAGTATTGAGATACTCAAAGTTAACACAAGGATGCTTGTAAATGGAAAAAGTTCATTGGATGTCCTAGCTTTAAGATAATCACAAGGATAACTATCTAGTGCCAGTGATATAATCTCAATATAGTAAACGTGCAAGCGTCCTTAGACTTGAGATCTCCAAGGTACTTTGTTTGCTGAGCTTTGTACTTTGATTCCAATCTCTAGAGCTCAATTGAGGGCCGCCTATAGGATGGATATTGGGTACATTGTGAGATAAACGAAAGTCGTTGAGAGGGTCAATAAAGGATTCACCATTCCTAAAAGTAGGGGCGAATATCTCACGGCCACTTGTAGGAATTACTACCCGAAAAGTCCTTGGCCAAGGCAATTGTGTATTGGAAATAGTTCCAATAGATACACATCTAGAGTAGTGGGTTCCTGGTACAAGCACTCTTGTATTTGGGCCAGAATTATTTCTGGAGGGAGTTGGCACTAATTTCGTACTCCAAACTAATTGAGATATTGTATGGTGAAAGGAGTTAATTGTACTGAAGTTTGTTATTGAAGGGTTCATGTCAAATAACTTGACATCCTGGACATTTAGGTGGTCATGATGTGTTGCTAGATACCACTCATGATCTGGGAATATGGGTTTATTAATTGATGAATTAACAAACCAATCCTAATTAGAATTAATAGGATTAATTCTAATTAATTATAGATTATTAATCTCAAAGACATGTGGATAAATTCATGTTCCCTATCAATTGACCGGGAAACCTAATAGGTCACACATAATAAAGGATTATATACTTAAGATGTTATTTAATAACATTGTGGGGTTAATTGAGGGAAAGAGATGTTGTAGTGGACAAATTATAATTAGTTATAATTTGTGGTACAAGTTGTAATTGTGAGAACTTGATGTTTCCAATTATAATTAGGGAACTCTAATTGTTTTAGAATTCCAGATCTTCAGTGTTTTTTTGGTTTTATGATGGTATAATCGAAAACCCTAAGGGTGATTCATGTGAGAAAAACTGCAGCCATATAAACCTTCTCTTCTTCTTCTTCTTCTTCTTCTTTCTTTTTTTGATCTTGAAAATAGAACCCTAGCCGCCATTATTGTTTCTGCTAACATAGAAATTTTGGTGCTTGAGTATTCCTCTGTGTGGATTACTGTTAGAGATAATCACGCACTGTGACTATAGTGGTTAGACGTTCAACTCATGTGGAGGTTGATCACGAGGATTGCTAGATCGCGCCTCAACTTGAAAAAGAAAATATTGTTCTTCGGACGATCACCTAATGGTAAAAAGCTGTTACCTTTACTATTTTTATGTCTTGTTTTCCACACATAGATGGGTCCTGGGTGGGTATCTCATTTTTTTTTTCGTTGTGCCGTACAGGATATGAGCCAGAGATGCCCAACAATCGGACTTCATTAATGCATTAAGACTAGCATGTGTTAGACTTCCTGATTTGATTAGGCGATAGTTCTCATATCCGTGAGTATTGAGATACACAAAGTTAACACATGGATGCTTCTTAATGGAACAAGTTCATTGAATGACTTACCTTTGAGATAATTACATGGATAACTATAGGGTTGGGTTGGGTTTGGTTTTTTAATTTTTGAACCCAACCCAAATATTTTGATTTCAAAATTTTAAACCCAAACCAAACTATTTAAAATTTCAAACCGTCGGTTTGGGTTAGTTCGGTTTAGTTTGGTTTGGTTTGATCGGTTTGTACATAATTTACTAAGTAAGGTCTTAATCTCCCACTTAGAACATACTTCTAATTTTATAAACAAAATATGTATTTGAGACATACTAACAAAAGGTAATATGAAAAGCATCAAGCATATGAGTACATGACCACATAGTATCAAATTAGTCTACTAGCAAAGGTAGCAAAAAATGATAAATACTGAAAATCCCTCCTAGGCATTTGCTTGGACTGCTGATATGACTAGTCTGGATATGAAAGACAAATTTCAATCACCAACAACTGGAGTTGTTTCTCCAAAAGCCTTAGCTACTTTAGTGTATGAAGAGTTTGAAAATTCTACAATGAATAAATATAGTCAAGTATCACAATTAAAAAAGAATGATTTAAATTAATCTCAATACATTATTTACTATTTATAAACCAAATAGAGCTCTTTGTAAAGATCATAAATAGACAAAAAATAACATTAAACAATACCAACAAGAATATCATCATCCATATGATACTAATTCATTTTCAGTTGTAAAAATCCCAAACTTAACAATACTACAAAGTATTACAAAAACAATCTGATTAGCGATTAGCGATTTTCCAACTAATTACCACCAAAATCAGAAATGCAATGCTCGATCAAATTACCAAGATAGGTATTAAGAAACTCACTGTGATGACCACACCACCTCCTGCCTTTAGGCCCAAAGTCAAACCCAGTGACTTGTCAACTTCAACTTCAATGTTCTTTAAAGTAGTTGTTCTTGCTGTGATCTCAAGGCCTTTTCTTACTTTGATACTCTCCATCAAGAAAATTTTTGAGATGACCCTTTAAGCATCTTGAATTGATAGCCCTTAAAAACTCGATTTTTGTATGACAAGTACAAAAAATACAAGTCAAACACATTTCTTGGACAAAAATGATGATCATACAATTACACATTTATCCTATATACCAAGAATAGGAAGTAAGGACTGATGAGCATTGGAGATGGACTTCAATTAGTTTTGAAGGAGACTTTCTTTTCATAGACAACATCGTAGTAGAGCAAGAGGAGGATGGACTTGGAGATCTCAGATCAGCGGCGCAGTAGCAGAACAACATAAACAACTGAACGAGAGAGAGAGGCCTGTGACCTTGAAGTGATTTTATCTAAAAGGATATTTAGATTTTTGTGTTTGCTTGATTTTATTTTTTTATTTTTTAATGTTTTAATATATTTTTTAAAATTAAATAAATTTAATTAATTATATTGGTTCGGGTTGGGTTGGGTTGGGTTATATAATTTAAAAAACCCGAACTAAATTATCGGTTCTTAATTTTCTTAACCTAACCTAACCCAAACCAACCCAAAAAATCAAAATTTGGGTTAGGTTGGGTTGGGTCGGTCATGTTGGTTTAGGTTTTGATTTTCTTGAACAGCCCTAGATAAGTATTTAGTGCCAGTGATATAATTTCAATACGGCAAATGTACAAGTATCCTTAGACTTGAGATCTCCAAGTTACTTTGTTTGTTGAGCTTTGTACTTTGATTCCAATATCTGGAGCTCGATCGAGGGCCACCTATGGGATGGATATTAGGTACATTGTGAGGTAAACGAAAATAGTTGATAGAATAAATAAATGATTCACCACTCCTAATTGTAGGAGCAAATATCTCACGGCCACTTATAGGAATTAGTACTCGAAAAGTCCTTAGCTAAGCCATATATGTATTGGAAATAATTACAATTGATACACATCTAGAGTAGTGCGTTCCTGGTACAAGTACTATTGTATTTCGGACTAGAATTAATTCTGGAGGGAGTTGGCACTAATTCCGTACTCCAAACTGAATGAGATATTGTATGGTGAAATGAGTAAATTGCACTGTAGTTTGTCATTGAAGGGTTCATGTTAAGCCACTTGACTTCCTAGACTCTTGGGTGGTTATGATGTGTTGCTAGATATCGCTCCTGATCTGGGAATATGGGTTTATTTATTGATGGTTAATAAACCAATCCTAATTAGAATTAATAGGATTATTTCTAATTAATTATGTATTATTAATCTCAAAGACGTTTGGATTAATTCATGTACGCTACCAATTGACCAGGAAACCTAATAGGTTACACACAATAGAGGATTATATACTCAAGATGTTATTTGATAATATAGTAGGGTTAATTGCGAGAAAGAGAAGTTATTGTGGACGAATTATAATTAGTTATAATTTATGGTTCAAATTGTAATTGTGAGAACTTGATGGTTCCAATTACAATTAGGGAATTCTAATAGGATTAGAATTCTCAATTTTTGGTAGGGTTTTTTATGTTATATGATGATATGGCCGCCAACCCTAGCTGTGAGGAATACATACGATCTTCTCTCTCTCTCTCTCTCTCTCTCTCTCTCTCTCTCTCTCTCTCTCTCTCTCTCATTTTGCTAAAAGCATGAAGAACCCTTGCCGCCATCTTTTTCTGCTAGCACAGGAAATTTCGGTGCTTGAGTATTCCTCTATGTGGATTACTGCTAGAGATAATCACACACTATGATTATAGTGGTTAGACATTCAACTCTCGTGGAGTTTGATCAAGAGGATTGCTGGATCGTGCCTTAACTTGAAGAAGAAATTTTGTTCTTCAGACGATCAAACAAAGGCAAAAAGTTGTTACCTTTATTATCTTTATGTCATGTTTTCCACACATAGGCAGGTTCTATGATGGCATCTCGTTTTATTTTTTGCTGCGTCGTATACTATATGAGCTTGAAATACCCAACAATTTGAGGTTATTTTAAGATACTTTTGTTGTAATAACTAGGCATATTCTTCCTATTTGATATTTTGCTTGTAAAAGATGTTTTTGACAAATTTGTGTAGACTTGAGCTAATTTCGAGCAAAAATGTGAAATTTTCAGAACAGACCTAGTGCCAGGCCCAGCCAAGGGACCAGGCGTCGGGTGCATTCTAGTTCAACAACAAAAACAAAGAAGAACAAAATAGACTTGGCGCTAGGTGGGCCGACTGGACCCAGTGCCAGCTCCACTCTGCCCAGAGGCGGTTGTGCACGAATTTGGTATTTTTCAAAGGATTTTGGTATTTTCTAAATTCTACTCATAATAGACTTCTCAAGCAACAAATTTTATTATCAAGAAGGCTTATAAATATAAGAAAAACACAAGAGAGGGGGGTGATTTGAAAGATCCAAGTTAGCTACTCAATCACCACTCAAATGAGCATTGTTCAAAAGAGGTTTTCAAAAGAAGAAGAAGGGCTTATCTATGAGTTTTATCTTTTAACCTTTGCTAACTTTTCAAGAACAATGATGTGCTTAATGTTTTGGTTGTAATTGGATATTATTTTGGATATTATGATTTTAAGTTAATTTCAACTTTTGATCAATTGATTTGTGTTCTTGCTACTTGATTACTTGTTTTTCTTATGGAGTTGGTTGATTGAATTTTGTTATTGACTTGCTTGAAAAAGATATTGATAATGACTTCAATTAATTAATTTCATATTTGTTATCTCTTAACTTGCTTGAAAAAGGGATTAATTGGTTAGAACAATGGTAATCAAATATTGGTTAATGATTGCTAGAATATGGATTCATTGACTAGTTTCATTTTTTTAAATCATCTAGAATATAGGTGTTTATGTGACGATTGATTTTAATGCATATTTTGGGTAAATTGGTTGACACATAATATGTTCACTAATTTAAGTAGAAGATAATGATTACATGGACTGCAAACGAAGTGGATCTATATTAAATCCTTCATGATGCCAAGATGACAATTGATTGTGATGAATGCTAAGTGATTCAACATTATGTTTTCAGGATAATCATCTAGTTACATGAATTTGCATCCTTGAGTTTTATCTATTTTGTCTTTATTTATTTTCCTTTTTATTCTCTTCTTATTTTATTGGCTAAACAACAAAAATTTGGGTAAAGTAAGGTGGGAGCCTAAGTTCTCATGGATTCGATACTTGCTATTTTCTATACAATATGATGACTATACTTACCCGTATGTATGGTTTTAGTAGTTGTCATTTTAATTAAAGCTTGATTGATTGTGTAATTTGTTGGTAATATTTTCTACACTAAAAAAACACGCATCAATTTTCCTAGTTATTTGAGGTTCTTTTATGATACGTTTGATGTAATAACAAGTCACATTCCTTCATATTTGATATTTTACCTTTGCAAAGGTATTTTTGGTGTTTTATGGCAAAAGGAAAGGGAAAATAAAGAAAAACCATCGACGTTGCAGTGCACGGCTGGTGCCGGCCGTGTCCCACAGAGCTAACGTTGTCTCTAAGCTAGAATAGGGGAAAATATGGCAAAAAACAGAGCACGATTGGACTGACTAGAGCCCGGTCGACACCAGCTGTGCTTTGGCCCATTGCGGGAATAGGGCGGAGAATTTCCTTTTAGATTAAATTTTGGCAACTTATGCTAGGTTTTTTTCAGGAACTCTTTCAACCACGGAAAAGGACTCCTGTAGGTACTTTTTGACAATTAGAACTCCTATAGATACAAGAGAATAACATTGAACAAAGTAGTTTTCAATTCTTCAACGTAATATCTTTAGAAAACTCCTAGACAAACACCAAGATTTAGAACGGTCAAGCAAAATTCTTGGAGAAGAAGAGTAGGTTGCTCAAGAAGGTTAAAGGAAGAAGAAGAAGGCTTACTTATCTACGAGTGGTTTCTTTTTCTATACTTGGTAATGTTAGGATTCGTGGACTCCTAAATATGGAAAACATTCACAAATCCCTTCTGAGGACCCAAGTAAATGATTAAGAAGATCTAGGGTTTACAGAATTACCTTTGTTCGGCGTAATCAAGATCCTTTTATTCTGATTATGCTATCATATGTGCAACCTGAACGATCACCAGATGTTGCAGTGTGTGAATAAACTCCATCGGATACACATGGCGAACTAACTCGTTACCCCGAGAATGCTAGCACCTGAGGTTTGAGAGGCTTGTTTTTCTAGGGAATGGAGGCACGAATATTTTAACAGAACGACTCACTTGAGAAGATAGCTAAGGTTTTCTCAAACCCCCTCCCCAAACCTCTTAGAGTTTAACTTTGATAATATCTTATCATATTTTATTTTAAATGTAAATTAAATTAGAACTGATATGATAAAATTCTGTCATTATCTCGATAATTTAATTAATTAATTTACCAAGTCAGATTCTTACAATCTGGACATCATTCAGATACATCGAATGTGGACATATTTCTAGATTCATTGTATCTGGTAAATTTTCTTAGTTCAATTAACTTAGACATATTTATAGTTTCATCGAATCTAGTTACCAGAAAAATAACCTAACAAGTTCACTTATTGTGTGACCCCATAGGTTCATTTAACATTGGCAGTGTGCCCAAATCACATTTAAATAGCCCACAAGTTATAAGCGGTTTCTAGCAAAACATTATAACTATTCAGGTTAAATTAAGATCAGTGATCTCTTTGAACCAAACCATAATTTTATATTTAGTCCTTTTATCACACAATATCTAGATTAAGCATAAGGTAGGGAGCATGTTATTCTTATTAAGCTTAATCAATTATTTCTTGATCTCATAGTAGACTGTTCAAACAAATGATATCAATATCTTAGATTGATATATTTGAGCACGGCCATGCATTTTAACAGTCTAACTTATCAAGGGGCCCATGGATATCTGTCACATAATTGAGAGGGACAAATTCCTTCACTATCAACATATTTCTCTTCTTGATTTATTTTATATCTAATAGTAGTCTAATTTATTATCTGGTTAAAAACAACTTTATACAACATTAAAATATAGAATTTATCAAGTAGGAAACTATGATGAATTTAGATCGAAGGACTTTTAATATCGTTATGGCTAGAAAGTACTTATGACACGTTCCATGAAGTACTCTCAAAGTGGGTCATGTCCAATACAATGTTCTCTAATATTTATTTATGTTTTGACTTGATATCACATATATCCATGACCAGTAAAACATAGCCATCAAGTCACAAACATACTAATCTTAATTTATTATTATTCCACAAATAATAATCGATCAGGGACAGTTTAAGAATAGTCATTGTATTGATTCTAGGATTTTACTATCAAGTCACATACTTGATAACCACAAAGCTAAATGCACTATTCATGGAAAGAAAATCCTCGTATTATTACATAATGCATAACGACAATAATATAAATACAAATTGACTCTAGGGCATATCTCTAACAGGTAATGTATTGACAATTTGGGATTAATGTTTTAATTGTCTTTAGAGAATATTCTTTTGGATTCGTGATTTTGTGTTGATTTTAGTTCTTTGATTGTTGTTCTTGGTATTTGATTACTTATTTTAATTAAGGAATTGATTGATTGATTCTTCTTGTTAGCTTGCTTGCAAAAGAGGCTAATAGTGGTGTTAATTTTATTAACTTCATATTTGTTATCTCTTAAATTACTTTTTAAACGGGGTTAATTATTAAGAACTTAGGTAATCAATGATTAATTGATAATTACTAGAATACAGATTCATTGGCTAATTTCATGCTTAAATCACCTAGAATGTAGGGATTTGTTAAGGATAGTTTTTAATGCATCTTTTGGGTAAATTGGCTGAGATAGAATATATACACCGATTTATCTATAAGATAGTGATTCCATGGATTGCAAATGAAGTGGGTTAACTTTAATCCTTCATGATGCCAAGATATTAATTAATTGAGAGAATTGCTAGTCAATAATTATTGTGTATTTAATGATTTCTATCTATTTACATGTCTTTTCTCATTATTCTAACTCCTTGATTATCTTTGTGACTTTTCCTGTGTGACTTGAAATTTTCTCAAGGCTATTAGGTTAGTGTTTTATTTATGTCTTCTTATTTTGTTGGCAAAATAATAAAGATTTGGATGAAGTAAGGTGGGAGTCTAAGTTCTCATACATTCGATACTTGATATCCCCTATACTATATATTAGGTATACTTACCTGTATGTGTAGTTTTTGTAGATAGCATTTTAATTAAAGTTTGATTGATTGTGGACTTTGTTGGTAATATTTTCTATACTTAAAAACATGCATCAATTTGTAACTATTTTAGAAGTGATATAAATTTTCCTTTAGCTCTATGAAGCTATGGCTATACATTATTGTTCGAAAGCTATTTCACAAAGTAATGACTTGATTGTTCTTTTTATTTACTTAATGGCTAACTAATGTAAATCTACTATAACTTAGACGAGTATGTAATTCATTCTCTTAGCCTCATTATAAGTTTTATCCCACATTTACGCATTTCTTATATGAAACCTTAGTACTTGTGGAGTTCTTATGTTTTTCGTTGCATTTTCTTGTTCTTTTTTATTACTGTGTTTGATGTTTGCTTTATTTTCTTGGTTATTTTTTAGAATAGGCCACTATGTAATAATATTTATTGTGTGTGTTGGATTTTGTGGAAAAACTGGTGACTACTGGATATGAGATCTAGAGGGAAGGAAAAAGCGTCCGTTGAACAAGTAATTACAAAAGAAGCAAGTTAAAAGTTTGTAATAACCCACCCTTTTTTTTACTTTGATTAATCACTATTTCGTAGCAAAGCAGTATATGAATAGATGCGCATAATAAGAAATGCTATGTTTAACTAGACCAATATTATGGGGTGAAAAAAATTTTAATGAGCATCGAAAGAATTTTTGCTCATGAATTGAGAAAAACTAAGAATTTGAAATTTTCAAGAGATAACATTAAGTTCAATATAATGCATAGATCACATTGGAAAATTTAAAAGTTTTTCACCAGGGATGAATAGTGTCAATTAACTAGGGGTATTTCTGAAAAACCTAGTTAACCATGGTTGAGACGGGAAGAAATAATGGGTTATACACACACACACACACACACAGAGACACACACATAGATACTTAATTTATAGATTTAAATGAATGATTGCATGAAAGACAACTTGGAATTATGTTATTGGTTGTATCATATAGCTTGGAGCTATGTGATTGGTTGCTTGAAAGTTAGGCAGGTTGAGGCTATTGGTTGCTTGGGAAGTGGCTTTATTTGATTGGTCGTGGCATGGTGAGCCATCCAAGAAGAAGTGGGAAGTTATTACTACATGATATTAAATAATTGGTGCACATGGATGAAAAATGATTAGGAGCATTAGTCATCTTGCGTAGTCACCATTTGACTACCTAATGCATATTTTGACCACATAATGGAATTTATCTATAAATAGGAGAGAAGTGGCGGCGTGAAGGATTTTGGGTAGTTATAAATTCAGAAAAAAAAAAAGATGAGAGAGAAAAGAAAGAAAAAATAAAAAGAGAGAAAGCTTGGCCAAGAGAAACAGGGAGAGAAGAGGGAGAAGGAAACTTAGACTAGTTTTTAGCTAGAAATCATTCTTCACAAGGTAAAGTGCTAACCTTCAAGAATTAAAGTTATTCTATCGATTATGATGAACATTTTTATATGAATTTTGCAAGAAAGCAAGCATGAAATAGCTATGCTTATTTTTGATAAATTGAAAATTTGATGTTGTTTAGGTAGAGCTTGGTGCCAGTTGCCTAGAGGATTGTTTTGCCATGACTTTTATGATGTTTAGTGAAGAATTGAAGGAGTTATGGTAAAGAATTTACGGTTGAATTTCTGAATGTAAAAGGGAAAGAAAGAAATGGAATAAACTAGTTGTGATGGTGAAGAATTTAAAGCATGAAAACATTTTGTTCATGGCTGTGATTTTGTTGTGCTTAAGCCATGTTATTTTTGTGTTCTTCATGACTGAAACCTTGTTGATGTGATGATGTTTTGATGAATAAGTGAATGAATGTATTGATAATTAAGTTGTAAGAGAAGGGTAAAACAAGGAGAAGTGATGCTTGATGAGAAAACTGCACAGTTGCTGGAAAAATAGAATGCTTTTTCTTGCAGTATTTGAGTAACAGATACTAACTTTTAGTTTTGTAGCTAATGATCATATGAGTGTTTTGACATAAATTTTAGGTTAATCGGATTTACGGATCAAAAGTTATGTTGAAAATACTAAAGGTTGCCAAATCAATGATGGGATGAAAATACTGGAACTTTGTGATCAGAACTAAACAAAATGGGAGAAAGAATTGGTATTTCATGGAAATTGTAAAGGAATGTTATTTTCAAAGTAGTTGAACATCACTTGGACTTGTGGATTGAAATTTAGGCCAAATATACCAAAGGATACCATGCGGTGAAAATGCAGAGTTTGTGAGTATATGATATTAAGCATTGTTGCATAGGAATTAATGATTCCTTTTGTGATACATTTGGGATTTCATAATCACTATGAAATATATGGATTGTTCCCTGATACGAAGATTTTGTGAACGTTGAGTTTAATAACATTACAGCATTGCTCACGGTAAGTCCCCTAACTTTCAATACCCATTTTAGCTAAGTGTTTTTTTGAAATATTAATATAGGAACATGTTTATAGGTTGATTTCATGGACTTGTGAAGCTCTCTGCCTTTTAAATCCTTTTTGTAGCAAATTGTTTCTTATATGATTAAATGCTTTCGCTATATAGATTTGTGTTTTTTTATATACTCAAGTAAAAGCTTTTTGCTTGAAATTGCGGACATTAAATGCCATATTTTAATACAAATCCTTTTTCTTGGGATTTACAAACAATGAAGTTGTTAAACACTAAAATTTATATTTTTACACTGTATGAGATTTCAAAGTTAAGCCATATTTAAATATGCATTTTCAAATGAACTCGTGTGGAAGTCTTTTGCGTAAAATGAATTTAGAGGTGTATAAAATGTCGTTTTGAAATGAGGAATTTTTATATAGAAACATTTTATGACCCATTTGCAACCATGTTTTGGTTTTCCAAACTCCATTTTAATTATAAAATTTTACATCATGTGAAGTACAAGCACTTCACTCGATAAAATAGAAAACCATGAATATCAAGAATTTCGAATTCTTTTCTCATGTAAAAGTTGGAACCTGATTCCACTAATTAAATCCCAGTTTCATGAAATTTTCATCAAGCTACTTGTGTAAAGCATGATTCCTAATATTTTCATAAAAGTAATTGATAAAAATCCTATTTCATGTCATGTTGTTCAAATTGCTCGTAACTGACATGTCTTAAGCTATTTTTTCTCAAGTTACTTGTGAAAATCATGCCATGTTCCATATTTCATAATATTTTTCCTACAACTTGCATATACTAACTTGCTAAGTCATGGGAAATAGGATAATGCACCTTTTTCCACCATTTGACCCCGCACATATGTATCGTGTGCACGTTAACTACTCAGTGATGAGCTTTTCTCTATGTACTATCCCATGTTAGAGATAGATGAATCCAAGGACTTGGCCAGCTTTGGAATTCATCTTACTCCGAACGGGGTGACAGGGTATTGGGATTATCTATATTGGTTGCGTAGGCAAAATCCTGAATTCCTAACGTAAATGCTAATAATTCATGGTGTAAGCACTAATAACTCCTAGTGTAAACACTAACTCCTGCATTCCTGATGGGTGGACTTCCTTGAATTCCTCTCGTATACCAATCATAACTTGGCATTGCTTATTTCATGAATTCCTGAATTCTTTAATATGATTTTCCTAGAATGAATTACACAAATTACATGAGTTACATGAATCATACAACTAACATGCCTGATTTTCCTCCCTGCATCTCCTAACAAAAATAAATTCATGTACTTGATCATGACTCTTGTTTCTCGATTATACATGTTTACACGAAACTCAAATATATTTTCCTGCCTTGAATATTACTCGTTTTACAAGCTATTTCTTCAAGGGAAACACTAACACACAGAGGGCTTACTAAGTGTTTCACACTCGCACGTTTTTTATCATCTATCCAAATTTAGAAGCTAGAGCACGATAGATAAGTTCTAGAAGATCTAACTATTCTAGACTATTAGCAAAAGATGCAATATGAGTCTTTGGATAACACATGTACCTCGGTAGGAGACTTCATGAATCCTATATACTTCTTGTATTTGATGTAAAGTTTGAGAAATTCTATTGTGTTATAAGTTGTGAATGTTATAAAGACGTCATGTCTGGGAAGACTGGACGGGGCGACATCCCACAATGCAAGGTCCACTAGGATATGAATATATGGGGTATTACAAATACTATCAGAACTTATGTTAAGGTTTAGTGGAGGCTATAAGGATACATAATAGAGCCCAAAGCCTTAACAGAAAGTATTGGTAATGATGTGGAAAGCCTTGTGATGTCAAATATAGAGATTTATATGATACCTAAATTTGAGATAATCTGAGTTGGTTATGATCTATTCTGATGAGGCTGAAAAAGAGGTAGTCGATATAGTCATGATACCTTTGGACTCTAGCTCTTTAGACCAATAGAGATCAGGAGGCCTTGTGTACCCAAAGTGCTATACTTCGTAGAGGTAGTTACAACTATGAGTTAAGAATATGTATGCTGGTATAATGCGATTACATTTTATATTGTGCCTAGAATATCCTATTTTGTTATAGCATAGATAGGTATAATCATATTGGTGGCACCCAAATCCTACTAGAACTCCAAAGTTATGTGTGTTCAAGTAGGAGTATTATTAGGATGGGTGACCTTGGGAAGTACTGTCAGTATACCAATGAATATAAGTGTAGAAATTTGCTGTGGGTTATATTTCCGTTGATTCTCCTCTAGTTTGCATACTATGTTCTATATAATTGATTTCGTAGTATTTTACTTCTATTACCTATAAATGTTGAGTGAATTGTTTATTAGAATTGAAGGGGGAAATTTGAAATGTCGCCAAGATGTACAAGACATGGACCTGTAGGAGATTAAGTAGGAGAAAGTTAAGTTGATCGCACTGAAAATAGTGCACCAAGAATGGAAACACAACTTATGGGAAATGATATGACACAAATCTTACAGAATATTATCACAGTACTTCAGCATGTTACGGAGACCTTAACACAACACTCTGAAGAAGAGATGGATCAAGCATTAGAGTGCTTTTAAAATTCTATCCCCCTCTGCTTGATGGAAAAATGGATCAAGAACTGGAAGCCAAGTTATGTATGGAACGAATGGAGGATATATTTACAGCTTTGGATTACTTGGTGCAAAGAAAAGTATAATTTGCTACATTTACACTTCATGGATCTACATGAGATTGGTGGTTGAGAAAGAAAGAGGTGCGAGAACAAAAATAGAGAGAATGGACTTGAAAAGAATTATTTGGGAAATTCAAGAGTGAATTTACACCTCGCTGGGTAGTTGAAAGAAAAGAAGAAGGGTTTCAAAAAATTTTATAAAAAGAGAGAACTATTGGACAATACGCTGCTGATTTTACCGGACTTTTAAAATATTATCCATTGTTATTGTAATCGGAGCTAGAACAAACCCAGAAATATACAAAAGGATTGTGACCCGGGTTGAGATGAACATTGATTTCAATGGTCCCAAAATGGATATTGTTGCATCAGATTTGGGTATAAAAAATCATGTAATTTCAAGTCTATTCCCAATTAAGTTTTAATTAAAACAATAATCCCCAAATAATACATATAAGAAAGTGCACTCATCGAAAAGTATAGGATAGGGAATTAATGAGTAATGATTCTCAATGAATAACTACCATTAATTACTTTTCATATATTGTTTAACTGATCAACTAAAATGATGAAAGAAGAAAAATAAAAATAAAATTGTATACAACTCTAGGAGAGAAGAACATGTATTTTGATAGATATTCTTAAAGACGTGATAATAAATTACTAGTAATTGTCACAATTAATCATTACATTGGTATCATGAAGGAATAAAATATAACCCAAGTCATGAACTCACTATCTTGCTTGCTAATTTTGTAGATTTTCCAATCTCACCAAAGCAAATAAAAAGATTGAAGAAGTTCATTCCTCAATCAATATCCCTATACTCTAGGTGACATAAAATATGAAATTAATCAATAACCCTATACTCAACATGAAATTAACTAATCTTTGATTACTTAGGTTCTTCTACACTTGACTTTCTTTCCCAAGTCTATTAATAAACAACACATATAAAATCAATGAATCAAAACCAACTCCTAACCTCTTTCCCAAGTTAAATAGAATAAACATCAAATTTCATCAATAAAAACAAGTAATGAAATACCAAAAATAATAATCAATTGATCAAAGAACTAAATTAATTCAACATCATGGATCTAAAAATGAGATCCAACTATAGTGAAAGTATTGATCTTATCATTGCACAAGAAAAAGAAAACAAATATTTAAGAAAGAACTCATAGACAAGCCCCCTTCTTACTCTTCGGAAAACTCTATTGAAATAATGCTCCTCTTGATAATTCCTCTTTGAATGAATGATTTCTAGCTTTAATCCTTTGATTTCCCCATTTCTTTCTTATATTTTCCTCATATTTATGGCTTCCTAGGTTACCAATGTAACACCCAACATATCCATGTCATAGTAGGCCTTGCTTTTGTAGGATGTCGCCCCATCTAATCTCCCAGACAAGGGGACTTTTGAATGAATAAAAAAACTTAACATAGCGGAAACATACTATATCCTCAAAATACAAAATCTAGTAATATGAAAATCCCAAAATAAAAGGATATCGAATCCTTCATACAATATTTCATACTTAAAACATATAATATTACACATTGTCTATTTCTTTTATCACCACGCTTTTGTTGCACACTCTTATCACCAATATGCACATTGCAGCCTAAAAACATGTACGAAAATGTGTTAGTGCAAAAATACTTAGTGAGTCCCGTGTGTGCTCGTGATTTTTATAAAATAGGATTTCATTACATTTTTCACCAAAACAACTTGTAAATATACATGGGACCTCATATTTGACACATAACAAATATTTTCTTCACATGGAGATTATCAGTCTCATTATCTTTCAAATTCACATCATAATCATCTCCGGCAGAAACATAAGTCCAACCGGTCACATTAATACCTTAGGGACATTAGTCCTATGAACATAAGCATAATGTATTTTACAATGAGAATGAATCCAGTGAGACACATAATACCCATGTTCAAAAATGCTCATTTTCATATATTTCAGAAAATTACTTGCAAAAACAATTTACATAAAATAAATGGGACTCACCTTATCTTTGCAAATTCCTTAAACGATCAATCTCATAAATTTCTAATCTCTTTCTTTCTTATCTCTCGTTTCTCTTTCTTTCTATCTCTTTTCTAATCTTCCATTCTCTCTTCTTCTAGCTCATCTCAGTTTTCCTTTCTTCTTACTTTCTTATCTTCTTCGTTTCTTCTTGTTATTTTCAACACCCCCTCTCTCTCTTGCTTCTTCTTTCTCCCTTATCCTTTATATATAGGTATTACAAAGCTTAAGTGAGAAGCCTTGCTCATGTAAGAGCATACATCATATGCTTACACAAGAAACTCAGATAGGAAGCTTTGAAATACTGTAGAAACACATGTAAAGTGATTCATCACTTATAGAAACCTTAGGGACACTTGGCATGTTGACTCACCTAGCTTAGTCATCACAAAAATTCTATAGAAACTTAGAGAAAATGGTAGAAGCTTGGAGAATTATATAGAAAGTATAAGAATTTTAAAAGAAATTCAAGAAACAAGTGCAATATGTGAGAATGTTCATGAATCTTGCATGGTTTGTATTGCCCAAACATTGGTCCAAGATGGTCGAAACTGGTAAAACATGTCAACTAGAGTCAACCACTTTTATTAACCCTTGTAGACCCTAAGGTTACTATATAAAATTGCTTTTGGAAGTTAGAAGAAGATTTTAGAAGCTTTAAGAACATAATATAATATAAAATAATAGAATAGAAGAAAGTAGAAGCTTCATGCACGTTTTTTGGTGTTGGAAAAATTACCAAGGGGCCACAATCAATCAAGTTTTAATTAAAATGCTAACGACTAGAACCACATAAATAGGCAAGTATACCCATCATATAGTATAGGGAATAGCAAGTATCAAATTCATAGGAACTTAGGCTCCTACCTTACTCTACCCAAAGCTTTATTGTTTAGCCAATAAAATATGGAAAACAACACAAATAATCTACTAACATAATATACTAGAGAATAAAATAGGTTTACCCTAGAAATGTCACAAGAAATATCAAGGAATAAGAATAAGGAGAAAAGACATTTAATGAAGAAATCCTCCAAATCTATGTTGAGTAAAGAAATTATCTTAAGTCTATTAAGTCCTAATTCAAATACCAGTGAGTTCAAGATAAATTCCACACTCTCTCAAATTACAAAATTCTATTGTTGGCTTAATGAAAAGGTATCTCTACCTCCCTATTTAAATCTAAGAAACATTAAGATTAACTTAATTATATAATTAATCTCCCTATCTCTAGGTAACACTAAAGTCTTTATGGAAGAAATCGATAACCCTATCTCTTGGTGAAATTAATCTATGTTTAATTACCTAGTCTTTACCCTTAACCTCTCCCTTGAGTTAATTAAGAGATAATAAGTATTGAATTAATTCGTTAGTACCTCTCTTCGAACCTATTTCTCAAGTTTATTAGAAAAGAACCAATTAATCCAACAAACCAATAAACTCAATTAATCAAATATTTAGAATTTGAATCACCAGATCAAAAGAAATCCAATCCAAGAATGTAAACATAAGATTCAACCCTCAAATACAATTAAAATATGATAAACTCAAATTGTTAATAAATTACAAAGAACCAAAAAAGAAACCAGTCATAGATAAGTAAGCCTTCCTCTTCTTCCTTGAAACCTTCTTGATCAACCTCCTCTACTTGTCTAAGAATTCTCCTTGATCCTCCTTAATCTTAGTGTTTCTCTAGAAATTTTTCTAAACATATTACATTGAAAAACTGAAAACTACTTTGTACAATATTATTCTTATATTTATAGGAGTTTAATTACCAAAAAGTTAATACAAGAGTCCAAATTCGTGTCCCACATAATTTCCAAACAAATCACACTTACAATTACCAATTTTAATCTTAAAGGAAATCCTGCCACCATTGCATCGGATGGCGGCAGCGGGGGTTTAGATGCTTGGGTTGGCACCACCCAACTCTGTCCGCCTCTGAAATTGCTCAATTTTGCCCCCGTTTTCCAAAATTAAGATAGGGCTGGTTCAAACTCCTTAGGACGGCGTCTAGTTAGTCTAGAATCACACACTTAAGTTTCAAATTCTTCAATTTCTACACAAAATTAAAGAAGAATCTTTCTACAGGAAAAATATCAAAATGTAGGAGAATTGACTAGCTATTGCATTAAAACATCACAAAATCACCTCAAATAGCTAGAAAAATATACATACATTTAGACCCCATCATATTCCCCCACACTTAAACTTTTGCTTGTCCTCAAGCAAACAAGAATTTAGCATACTGACCAAATAGCTTATTAACCAAAATCATTTTTGCAACATGGCTAATATAGTAATGATATTCTTTCTTTCAACTTAAGGATTTAGCCCAACACTTATTCAATTAAGTTAATTTCATGCAAACTCATGTATTAAGATAGATATTGCCAAGGCCCTTAAAGTTGAGTAAAATAAGTTCATATCTACTTAATGTATTTCACCTAAATCCTCAAGTAAAAAAAATGCAAATATTAGGATTTGTATAAGTTAGGAATAATAATCAAATCAAGTTCAACAATTTCAAACTACTACATTCCGAGTAGCAAGCTAAGGACATTCTTACCTTTTTTTCATAGGAACTCATAGCCTCAAGTGAGTGAATTTCTTTTCAACCACTGTATTTGCCCTATTAATTTTTCAAAGCATTTTTTCACTTGCACTCTTATTTCCTCTCATCTCACTTTTTCCTTTTTTTTTTGTCATTAATTTTCTTTTCTTTTTCTTGCCTGAATGGGCACATACACCCCTTTCTGCATTATTTTTTTTTTTAAACACATTTATTTTTCTCTCAACCTCACCACTTGTCCTATTTACTTAAACTCAGATTAAAGACTAGTTTAGAAAATCATAGTACCAAAATGGACCAAAATTCCATACTTATATTTCATCACAAAACCACATTAATCCTCAAGAAACTAAATGTCACAACATCCACTGAAACACAAACAAGGTTAATCCAAATTCTCAAGACTTAGCCTACATCACACCAAACAGATAAGTTTGCATAAAACCAAACTCAATCAAATAAGTCTTAAACCAAATTCTCATGCCAAAAGTAAAACAATGACAATACCAAAACAGACAAAATTTGCATTTTAACTTTTTAAAATTTTTTTCTCTAATCAGCTGAAAACTTCAAGAAACACATACCATAATCATTGATAAAATTTGGAGAAAGAATGTCACTAAAATTCTCCCCTACACTTAAAACAAAAAATTTCCTCATTGGCAAAAAATCTACACAATAAAGTATCTCTAACGGTGCCAAAAATAATAAACAAGGTAGAAAGTTAAGCAATACCCCCAAGTGCAATAAGCTCCAAAAAAATGTTTAAATTTAGATGAAAGAGAAGAGCTAGACCAAGAAGAATTTATTTAATCCTGCAAAAATAGAACACCCCTAAAAGCACAAAAGAAATTAATAAGAAAATAAAACACACCAAACAGAAGAGAACAAATTAAATCAAAAGACTATTAGAAATCCTAATAAAACAAATAAAGACATAACTCATTCCCCCATACTTAAGATAGAAAATATTTTCCTTATTTCAAAGGAAATAACAGTTAACAACAAAAAACTAAACTAGATAAAACAAAGAAATGAGATAAACACGTGAGTAAACCTAAATCCAAAACACACCAAAAATAAAGATACAAACTCTTTCTGCTAATTATTCTTCCTCATCAAACTCTTGTAAAATACATTAATTCTCAATGGAAAACTTAGGCATGACGAATTTAGAAAGAAGGGATGTTTTAGAAAAGGGTAAGGGAAATGAAAAAAATTAGAATCAATGAAAACAAATACATCATCCTTAGTCCCTTGCAACTCTTTCGAAACATAAATTACTTTGTCAACATATGAATGTAAATATTATCTAAAGAATGCATTAACATTGCCAATTAACTCCTCAAAAGAATTGCAACAATGAAACTTCCTTTTTAAACAATGTAATGTAGCACATAAAGATGGAATTAAGAAATCCTTACTTGGCAATGTGTAGTCTACAAAAACTAAGTGAATTCCCTTTGAATGAGGTGAAGAGTAAAAGGCTAACCACTAAAATAACACATACGGGCAAGTTTACCAATCATAGAGTATAGGGAATAGCAAATATCGAATCCACAAGAATTTAGGCTCCCACCTTACTCTACCCAAATCTGTATTGATTAGCCAATAAAATAAGGAAAGCGAACTAAATAATCTACTAACATAATTTACTAGAGAATAAATCAGGTTCACCCTAGAAACATCACAAGGAATATCAAGGAATACGAATAAGGAGAAAAGACATTTAATGATGAAATCCTCCAAATCTATGTCAAGTAAGGAAATTATCTTAAATCTATTAAGTCATAATTCATATACCAATGAGTTCAAGATAAAATTTACTCTTTCTCGAGTTATGAAATTCTATTGTTAGCTTAATCAAAGAGTATCTCTACCTTCCTAATTAAATTAAAGGAGCATTAAGGTTAACTTAATTAAATAATTAATGGCCCTATATCTAGGTAACACTAAAGTCTTTATAAAAGAAATGAATAACCCTATCTCTAGATGAAATTAATCTCTCTTTGATTACCGAGTCTTTACCCTTAACCACTCTCTCGAGTTAATTAAGAGATAACAAGTATTGAATTAATTAGTTGGTACCTCTCTCCTAACCTCTTTCTAGAATTAATTAGAAAAGAACTAATCAATCCAACGATGCAGTAAATTTAAGTAATCAAGTATTTAGAATTTGGAATCACTAGATCAAAAGAAATCCAATCCAAGAAGGTGAACATAGGGTTCAACTCTGAAATAAAATTAAAATATGATAAACTCAAATTGTCAATAAATTACAAAGAAGAGAAAAAAAAAACCACTCATAGATAAGTAAGCCTTCTTCTTTTTCCTTCAAACCTTCTTGATCAATCTCCTCTTCTTTTCTAAGAATTTTCCTTGATCCTTCTTAATCTTGGTGTTTCTCTAAGAGTTTTCTAAAGATATTACATTGATAAACTTAAAACTACTTTGTATAATGCTATTCTCTTGTATTTATAGGAGTTTAGATTACCAAGAAATCAAGATAAGAGTCTTAATTCGTGTCCAATATGATTTCCAAAGAAATCCTACTTACAACTGCCAAATTCTGATCTAAAAGGAAATCCTACCATTACTTCAAGATGGAGCTGATGCCGGTTTACATGCTTGGGCTGATGCTGGCCCAACTGTGTCTGCCTCCGAAATTGTTCTATTTTGCCCTTATTTTCTAGAATTAAGCTAGGGCTAGTTCAAACTTCATACGGCGGTGCCTGGTCTGTCTGGACTCGCATAATTAAGCTCTAAATTCTTCAATTTCTACACAAAATCAAAGAAAAAACTTTCTACAAGAAAAATATCAAAATGTAATGGAATTACTAACTATTACATAAAAACATCACAAAATCACCTCAAATAACTAGGAAAATATAGGTATATTTAGGCTTTATCAAAGCTTATGAAATATTTTAGAAAAGTATAGAATGTTTCATACCATTATAGAAAACTGAACGGTCAAAGCAAAATTAAATCTCATCTTAACTCTTTATCAAATAAAATATAATATAATATTTCTCATAAAATATTAATTTCATAAATAATGATTTTTCTTGAAAATGAAAGAAAAAAGTTTTATAAAATTCAAGAAAATTTTCAAAAAACTACAAAGAAAGTAAAATAAATCTCTTGTCAGGGTGGGATGTTAGAATATCCCCTCCTTTAAGAAATTTTGTACTAGAAATTTGAAAATACCTACAATACCAAAATTTCTTCCAAAACAATAACTAACAATATCTCCAAAAAATTGTTGACTCAAGGTATCAAACTTAAAATAGTCAAACTCTCATATACTAATTACATTCCCAAAAAATTCACCTAAAACTCATTACTCCAAATATTGTTAATCTTAAACTCTAAAATCAATTGCCTAAGACTTTTCCCAAAAACCTTTAACCTTAAGCTCTTATACCATTCGTAACACCCCAATATCTATGTTGTAGTGGACCTTTCTTTCATGGTATGTCGCCCCGTTTGATTTTCCAGACAATGAGTCTTTAAAATGAATCAAAAATCATAACACAACGGAAACATACTATATCCTCAAAATAGGGAATTTATTAATATAAGAATTCTATAATACATGGATTTTGAATCCTTCATACAATATTCTAAACTTAAAACATATAATATAACAAGTTGCCTATTTCTTTTATTACCATGTTTCCATTGTGCACTCTGATCACTAACCTATACATTGAGGTCTAAAAACATGTAGGAAAATGTGAGTGCAAAAACACACACTAGGTCCCATGTGTACTTATGATTTTCATAAAATAGGATTTCCATACATTTTTCACCAAACAACTTGTAAATATATAGGAGATCTCATACTTGATACATAACAAACAGTTCTTCACGTGGAGACTAGTAGTCCAACTATATTTCAAATTCACATCGCAATCACCTCTGGAAGGAACATCAGTACAACCAGTAACATTAATACCATAGGAACAATAGTCCTATGAACATAAGCATAGCATATTTCACAACACAATGAATCCGGTGGGGTACATAACACCCATGTTCATAAATTACCCTTTTTCATATATTTCAAAAAATCACTTGCAAAAATGGTTTACATAAAATAAATGGAACTCACCTCATCTTTGCAAATTCCTCAAGCAATCAATTTTTTAAATTTCTAATATTTTTCTCTCTTTCTCACTTTTCTCTTCTTTCTTTTTCTTTCTTTCTCTCCTCTATTTTTCATTTCTCTCTTGTCCCAGCTCACTCACTCTCTCTTCTTTCTCAGTCTTCTTTTCTTCTTTCTTTGTTCTGTTCTTCCTTTTGTCCTATTATTTTCACCACCCTCTCTCTCTTACTTCTTCCTTCTCCCTTATCCTCTGTTTATAGGTATTAAGTGTTAGTGTTGTGCCCTAAAGGCAATCACTTGTACCATGTATATTGCATATTAAATTAATAAGAGGCATTCTTTATCTTTCAGTTTGATTGTTATATCTAAATATGTGTACAAACCGTTAGATAAAGTCCCTAGTACAACACAGTGTTAAGGAAATCATGATAGAGATCATGATGTGAGATTCCTACTACACTATGCAGTGTTTGTACTTAAATAATCCCCAGTCATAGTATTAATAAGATGGGACATTATTAATACGCTAAGACTGGTACATGTTATATCTCTTGATTGGATCAAGCAGTGGTTCTCATATCCATGGGTATTGGGATACTCAGGATTAAAGTGTGGATGCTTGTTTTGAAACAAGTTCATTAGATGACCTAGCTACGAGATAATCACTTGGATAACTATTTAGTGCCAATGATAGAATCTCATTATAGCAAGTGTGCAAGTATCCTTAGACTTGAGATCTCCAAGGTACTTTGTTTATCGAGCGTTGTACTTTGATTATAATCTTTGGAGTCTTATCTAGGACTGCATATGGGATGGATATTGGGTACAACGTAAAGTAAACAAAAGTAGTTGAGAGGGTCAATAAAGGATTCACCACTCCTAATAATAGGAGAGTATATCTCAAGGCCACTTGTAGAAATCATTACTCATGAAGTCCTTGGCCAAGGCGACTATGTGATGGAAATGGTTCCAATTGATACACATATCGAGTAATGGATTTCTTGAACAAGTACTAAAATATTCAGGCCATAATTAATAATATTCTGGAGGGAGTTGGCACTAATTCCATGCTCTAGACCGAATGAGATATTGTATGTTGAAAGGAGTTTATTGCACTGATAATTTGCTACTGAAAGGTTCATGTCAAGCCACATGACTTTCTGGACTTTTGGGTGGTCAAGAGTCATTGCTAGATGTCGCTCTTGATATGCTAAATATGAATTTATTAATTAGAGAATTAATAAATTTAATCCTTTATTTTATTAAGGATTATTAATTCTAATATTGTTAGAATTAATTCATATTATGCTACCAATAAGACCAGGAAACCTAATGGGTCACACACAATAAATGTTTGAATGCTCAAATATATTATTTGATAATATTGTGGGGTTAATTAAGAGAAAGGAATATATTTATAGGTGAATTATAAGTTTGTTATAATGCATGGGTCCTAATTGTAATTAAGTAAACTTCAAGGACCAATTTGTTGACAATTGGACGTTGAAGGACTAAGTTGCAATTTATGGTAATTATAAATCTATAAATATAAGGAAACGGTTTCCTTAGGGTTTGAGACAGACTATTCACACAATAACAGAGAAACCGTTTCTCTGCATCTCTCTTGATCAAACCCTAGCCGTCTCTCTTCTTGATCAAAACCCTAGCCTCCCGAATTCTACTAGCATAGAATTGTGAGATTGTTAGCATTCAACCTTGTGTGGATTATCATTAGAGGGAGTTCTTTCTTGGACTTCAGTTGACCTGCAGTGAACGGTTTTGGATAATCTGGATCGCGCATGCGTTCTTGTTTCTGAAATTTTTGAATTCCGGCTTCACGAGGTAATAGACGCAATCTTCTCCTTTTTCCCGTTTCTATTGCAAACCCGTGATCCATGGCTTGGATTTCTTATTGTTTTCCACTGCGCTTAATCTGATTATGCATGATAGAAATCCTACATTAAGATGATTAAGTGAGAAGCCTTGCTCATGTAACAGCTTACATCATATGCTTGTGCATGAAACTTAGATAGGAAACCTTGAAATACTATAGGAACACATGTAAAGTGATTCATTACTTCTAGAAAGCTTAGGGACGCTTGGCATGGTGACTCACCTAGCTTAGTCATCATAAGAATTCTATACAAACTTAGAGAAAATGGTTGAAGCTTGGAGAATTCTGTAGAAAGTAATAGAATTTTGTAAGAAATTAAAGAAACTTGTAGAGTATGTGAGAATATTCATGAATTTCGGTCCAAATTGGTCAAAGCTAGTCAAAATTGGTCAAACTTGACAACCTGAGTGGGCTACTTTCATTAAGCCTTTTAGACCCCACGACTACTTTATAAAATATGTTTTGGAATCTAGAAAAGGATTTTAGAAGCTTTTAGAAAATAATAAAATATAAAATACTTGAATACAATAAAATAGAAGATTATAAAAAGTTTTAGAAAAGCATAGAATGTTTTAGAACACTATAGAAAATGGAATGGTCAAAGAAAATTCAAGTAGTCATCTTCTCTCTTTATCAAATAAAATAAAAATATAATGTTTCTTATAAAATATTAATTTCATAATTACCAATTTTTCTTGAAAATAAAAGAGAATAATTTTATAAAATTCAGCTAAATCTTCAAATGATCACAAAGATAGCAAATTAAATCTCTTGTCAAGGCCGGATGTAATAATCTCCCATCCTTTAAGAAATTTTGTCCTTGACATTTGAAAATACCTACAACACCAAAATTTCTTGCAAACCACTAAATGGGAATATTTCGAAAAAAAATCATAAACTCAAGGTGTCAGAATTAAAATAGACGAACTCTCAAATGCCAATTATACTCCCAAAAATTTTCACCTAAAACTCAGTACTCCAAAGATAGTTAACCTTAACTCTAATATCAATTACCTAAGACATCTCCCAAAACCATTAACCTTAAGCTCTTATACCATTTATAACACCTCACATATCCATGATGTAGTTGGCCTTTTTTTCAAGGTATATCGCCCCGTCTGATTTCCCAAATAAGGGGTCTTTATAATGAATCAATGAACTTAATGAAACAGAAACACACTATATCCTCAAAACAAGGAATTTATTAATACGAGAATTCCATAAAACATGGATTTCGAATCTTTCATACAATATTCCAAACTTAAAATATTTATATAACATGTTGCCTATTTCTTTTGCCACAACACTTCCGTTGCGCACTTTGATCACCAACCTATACATTAGAACCTAAAAACATATAGGAATACACATGAGTGCAAAAACACTCACTGAGTCCCATTTGTACTTGTCATTTTCATAAAATATGATTTCATTACATTTTTCACAAAAGCAATTTGTAAATATACATGAGATCTTATACTTGATACATAACAAATATTTTCTTCACGTGGAGATTAATAGTCCTACTATCTTTCAAATTCACATCACAGTCATCTCCGGAAGGAACATTAGTCCAACTAGTAATATTAATACCATAGGAACATCAGTCCTATGAGCATAGGCATAACATATTCCATAAAGAGAATGAATTTAGTGGGACACACAACACCCATGTTCATAAAATGCTCATTTTCATATATTTTAAAAACTTACCTATGAAAACGATTAGATAAAACAAATAGGACTCACCTTATCTTTGTAAATTCCTCAAGCAATCAATCCTTTAATTTTCTAATCTCTTTCTCTATTCTCTCTTGTTTCTTTTTCTCTTTCTATCTTTCTCTCCTCTCTTCTTCTTTTCGCTCTTGTTCTGGCTCACACTTTGTCTCTTCTTTCTTGATTTTTCTTTCTTCTTTCTTTGTTCTCTTCTTCCTTTTATTTATTTATTTATTTTTTGGTTATTTTCGCTGCCCTCTCTCTCTCTTTCTTTTTTTTTCCTTCTCCCTTATCCTCAATTTATAGGTGTTCAAAAACTTATGTCAGAAGCCTTGCTCATATACAGGCTAACATCATATGCTTATGCAAGAAACTTATATAGGAAGCTTTGAAGTACTATAGGAATACATGTAAAGTGATTAATCACTTCTAGAAACCTTAGGGACACTTGGCTTGGTGACTCACCTAGCCTAGTCATCACAAGAATTGTATAGAGATTTTGAGAAAATGGTAGAAGCTTTGAGAATTCTATAGAAAGTAATAGAATTTTGTAGGAAATTCAAAAAACTAGTAGAATATGTGAGAATGTTCATGACTTTTGCAGGTCAACATTGGCCAAAGCTTGGTCAAACTCAGACAAAGTTGGTCTAAACTAGTCAAATTTGTCAACTAGAGTAGGCCACCTTCATTAATCCTTGTGGACCCCTAGGCTACATTATACAATAGCTTGTGGAAGATCGAAGAAGATTTTACATTCTTTTAGAACATAATATAATAGAAAATAATAAAATAGAATAAAGTAGAAGCTTTTGAAATGTATTAGAAAAGTATAGAATGTTTTAGAACATTGTAGAAAATGAAATGGTCAAAGCAAAGTCAAATACTCATCTTATCTCTTTATAAAATAAAATAAAATGTAATGTTTCTCATAAAATATTAATTTCATAAATAATGATTTTTCTTGAAAATAAAAGAAAATAGTTTTATAAAATTCAAGAAAATTCTCGAAAGATCACAAAGATAGTAAAATAAATCTCCTGTTAGAGTGGGATGTTACAACCAAAATTGATCTCTAGAATTTTTGGGTCATGTACAAGTCGGATACCAAAAGATTTCTTCAAAAATTTCTAATTCCACTAAAATGCAGACTTCAAACCACCTTAGAACCCGAACTAGGCTGGTGCCGGGTTAATCTCTCTGGGTTCGTGATGCGTAAATTTTGGGTGCATAAAAAGCATCAATTTTAAGTCCACCCTTTAGTCAAGTTTTAATTAAAACATTAATACCAAAATACACATACAAATAAGTATACTCATTGCAAGCATAATATAGAGAATTAACGAGTATCGATCCTCAAAGGAATAAGTACATGCTAATCAATTTTCATTTATTGTTTAACCGACCTAAATAAAGTGAGAAAATAATAAAAACAAAAAGAAAGAAATATATACAACTTAAGGATGTAGGAAAATGCAATTTAGACAATTATACTAGAAAACATGATAATGAACTAGCTAGCAATTCTCTCAATTAATTATCATCATAACATCATGAAAGAATATAAAGTAAAGTTCAATCGTTTCCCAAATCATGAATCTACTTAGATAGATTTCGCTTCTTTCCCAATCCATAGAATCACTATCTTTTGGTTAAATTATCAGATTTCCCAATCAAACCAACATAACTAAAACATGCATTGAGCTCAATTCCTTATAAACATGAAATTAACTAATGACCCTTTGCTCGAGGTGAAATCAACTAATCTTTGATTACTTTAGTTCTTTAATCCTAACTTCGTTTCCCAAGTCCATTAAGATTTGACAAATATGAAATCAATGCAATAAACTCCTAACATAATTTCCCAAGTTAATTATAAGAACTCGCATCAATAACTAATGATAATAAGTTACCAAATACTAAAGATGATAAAGAAGTGATCAAATAACTAAATTAACACAAAGCTATGAATTCCAAAATAATGTCAAATTATAAAAAATCATTGAATACATCATTGTTTAAGGGGAAAAAAAGAAACAAAGGTAAAAAAAAGAACTCATAAGCAGGCCTCTTTCTTCTCTTTTAAAGACACTCTTGAACAACCCTCCTTTATTTGGTGAATTCCTCCTTCAATGAATGTTAGGAATTTTTGCTCTTGGATTCCCCATTATTCGCTTATGTTTTCTCTTACTTTATAAACTTATTCGATGCTAAATTCATTTTTTTGAGGAATCTTGGCCGAGTAGGATTTAGAAAATACCAAAATCTTTGGAAAATTCCTAAATTCGTGGACAGGATTTAGGCATTCTAGAACAGGCCTAGCACTAGGTCCAATCGACCCACCTGGCGCCAGGTGCAATCTGTTTCTCGCCTGAATTTTTCTCTATTTTCCTCTGGTTAAATAGAATGGACCTAGCGCCTGGTCCACATGCCATATCTAGAGCTAGGTTTGCTCTTGAAAAACTTCAGTTTTGCTTGAATTTAACTCAAATTTGTACAAATTTGTCAAAAACACTTTCTACATGTAAAATGTCAAATAAGAAGAAATATGCCTAGCTATCATAACAAAAGTATCTCAAAACAACATTAAATAACTGGAAAAATAATAGTGATTTTTGCCCCTTTCATATACCCTCCATACTTGAACTTTTGCTTCTCCCCATGCAAAACACTTTAACCCAAAAAATCACCAAGAAAACACAAGTTTTTTTTACTTCTTCAAAAGTTTTGAATCATAACAAGGATTATCACTTCCCTTCAAACTTTAAATAAAAATTTTAACATTCATACCCTTCAAAACCAATTCAAGCTTTCAAACATTTGACAAGATATCACAAAACTCTCGAAGTCAAATTAATCAAGTGTATACTTTAGTCTAAGAAAATTATTTCTCCATTCCAGCAAAAATATAGATAATATGAATCTCATAAGTCAAGCCATCTATCAACTCAAGCATTATAAATCCAAAAATTGCATAACTCAAGTCATAATGTAAGTAAAGCACTCCAATCTTATTCTCTCAAAAAAATTTCTTTTCAATGACTTAGGGAATTGATAGCCTTAAGTGCATGGATTCCTCTTCACACACCATATTGGCCGCCTTTTAGTCATCACTCATCATTTTTTCAATATATTCCTTTCTTTGCCCTTTGATGCGTAAGGATTTGGGTATAAGAATCGTATAAAAACTAAGAACATTCCCAATCAAGTTTACATTAAAACGTTAACTCCAAATTACACATATGAGCAAGCATACTCATCATGAACATAGCATAGGGTTCAAATGAATGTCGATCATCGAGGAAAAAGTATATATTAATCACATTTCTTTCATTATTTAATCGACTCGATAAAGTGAAAACGAAATCAAAAGAAAAATAAAATAAAAAATTAAAATATATACATGTCAAGGATGGAGAAGTATCCAATTGAAACCATTGTTTAGACAACCATGATCTTAAAGTACCTAACTTTTATCATAACCAATTATTCTCTTGACATCATGAAGGATTAAGATAAATTAGCATCACTTGGTCTGTCTCAATTAATTACTACCTTCTAGATAAATTAGCATCACTTGGTCTGTTTTAACTAATTCATCCACAAGATGCATTAAACGCAATCCTTGATTAAATTTCCTTGGTCTGGCAAATTTAAAACATGAAATTAATCAATGAATCCTTGGTCTGGCAAACATCAATTAACCTTTAATTACTCAATCCTCAGCAATTTACCTCTTTGGTCTAGCAAGTTGACAACCAATAAATATGAAATTAATCAATTGGAACCACCATCAACCTCTTTGGTCTAGCAATTTAATGAAAAGAAACAACCAATTAATCTCGTAATATGCCCAAATAATTAAATACCAAAAAGAATAATCAATTAATCACAAGATCAAATAACTCTAAAAATCATGAATATCTAAAACAATGTCGAATTACAATAAAACATTTAGCATCTCATTGTTCAAGAAAAAGAAAAGAAGGTAAAAGAAAGCACTCATAGACAAGCCTCATTTTTCTTTCTTTGAAGACCTTTTTGCACAACCTTGCTTGAATTGAAGAAATCCTCCTTCGATTTGAGTGATTTTCCATGATAATCAATGCATTCTCCCATTTTCCTTGGTGTTTTTCATCTATTTATAGGCTTAGGAAGTTCCTAAACTCGTATGCACAATGTTCTTAGACGAATAGAAGTTGGAAGATACTTAAACTCCACAGATTACCAAAAATTGCGTAGAAAAATGAAGCACCGCCTTAACTTCAAGGCACAGTAGGCGCTGCCTAAGCTCTCGGAGCCGACGCCGGTTATGTTCTGGTTATCTAGTTGTTTGTCGATTTTTCTCCGAATTTCACATAATGAAGACCAAAATGCAGCTGGCGCTGCCTTGACTCTTGAAGCTGGTGCCGGTTCCACTCTGTTCTGCTCTATTTCAATAATTTTTCTATCGCTTCAAAGTTCATGTCAACAGTGCATGGCCGGTGCCAATTCTAGGGCCCTAGCCGGCACCGCCTCTCCTCTATTTTGCGATGTTTCTGTTTCGTTTTATCCAAAAAATCTGTAATAATGAACAAAATACCTTTCCATGGGTAAAATCCCAAATATGACGAAATATAACTAGTTATTGGACAAAATATATCACAAAGAGCCTCAAATAACTAGAAAAAATATGACTATTTAGCCCCTATCATTCTTTCTTACATTTTTGCCTTCAGCATAGCCTCAAGACAATGGACTGAATAATACTTGCTACTTCTCCCCGTATTAACCCCCTTTCAGCAAAGGTCTTCAAAGATTAAAAATAAGAGAATTTTTTCCAACTCAATTTTTTTTTATCACATAACAATGATTTTGCTTTCACTCATTATTTTTTCAACTCATAAAAAATTTTCACAATTCTCGACAATCTTTCCTCTAAAATATATATATATTTTTTTATCAACTCATATTCCTCATCACAACTTAAAGCTAAATAATATTTAAACTCATAATACAAGAGTTAGCTAATAAACTTTACCCACATTCATCATATCCTTCATATTCAAAGTAGATGAGTCAAATAACATTCAAACATCAATGTATAAACAAAATTAATCAAAATTCTCAAGTCTTGACAAATATCCTATCTAATAAACCACTGTCATAAAAATCCACCACATGAATGACAAAAAATCATATCCAAGTTGGAAAAAGAATTACATCCTTTCTTTAAACAATAAAAACCATAAAAAATTTCCCCAAAATTAATATGAAAAATAATTCTTCAACCTCATTCTCCCCCCCCCCATGCACTTAAACTGGACATTGTTCTCAATGGCCAATGATATAACCATAAAAGCAAAGGCAGGAAGACCAAAATCAAAAAAGAGGAAGAAAAGAAAGAAGAAAATACTTCCATTACATAGTATGTCTGCCATGTTTGAATTCACCACAAGGAATAGTTATTCGAAAAGTCAAAAGAGTACCTAACTTAAAAAAATAAAATAAAGAAAAACGTAAATCTAGAAAAAGAAAGCAAAATAACAATAATAAAAAAGATAAGGTAACTTAAAGCTAGAGAAAGTCATTAAAATTCAAAAGAAAACAAATAAAAAAATAAAATAGAAAATAAAATAAATACAAGTGCAGAGAGTAAGTCAAGAATCCTCATCATCATCATAAAGATTAGCTTCATGACTTGAAGATGCTTTAGTAGACTGCTAGATCAATGTTGCCAACTTCTGGTCTTGGATATCCTAGCGTCAACGGATGTCCACAATGGAGTCTCGGAGCTGAAGAAGAATATTTATTTGGCTCTCTAGTTGAGCCTCCAATCTTGCCTCAAAATTAGTATGAGAATGAGAACTAGTGGCACAAAGGGAAGGTCTAGTAGGCTACTCATTTTCCTCCTCCTCATCAGGGGGAAGCTCCTCCATCCCGGGGTGTTGTACCTCAAAAGGCTTCTTCCATCGCCTTGCCCTTTCATCATGGCGATACTCGCACTGAACCAAAGTATACTCAGTCACTAGGTCTCAGTTAGTAGTGGGCTCACTAAGCTCTCCATCTAATCTCACCTACAATCTCTAAGAATGCGCATAATAACTAAAGAAAATTTGAGGGCTTTGGTAGATATACCAAAGTAAACAACCTCTCGCATGGATTGAATAATAATGAGAGCAAGAGGAATAGGCTCACTCTTTCTCATCTTATCCAGAATGTAAAGATAAAGGACCTTCGACTTATTGAAGCCACTAGCCTTAGGGTAAACATTGAAAGAAAAGATATAGACAATGGCACTCCATTGAGCCTCAAGGTTATTATTTGAGTAGTAATAATTTTGACCTATTTCCCCTTTTCTCCATATGTTCAAACTCGCCCGTACAACACTCACATCCTAAATAGGCTAAAAATGACCTTTTGGTTATTATGGTCTACAACAATACATTGCCCCTAATCAAGTACTCCCAAAATCCGGGCTAGTCTAGTCCTTTCAAATTCAATGGGAACCCCTTTTACCATGGTAAAAATAACCTGGAGGTTATTTTTCTTTTTGTCCTTCATCTTGGCATAAAACTCTCTCACGCGTACAGGATAGTAAGTACCTTCCATTCTAATGATAGGCTCTTACCCCATTCATCTAGACATAGTAGAAAGCTCCAAAGAATTATCTAAAGAAGGCTTATACCACTTTTCTACTATGATTTTATTATGTTGGTGATTTTGATACCAAATTTGATAAGTAGGTCATAGAATTGGGTAGGTTGAGTAGGTAGAGGCTCTAAAAAAGGTGTAGACGAAGATACATCTCAAGCTCTGTTGGACCCGGAGTTGACTCCCTAGGTCTCCTAGATATGATGGAATAATGAGGAAAAGTAATAAAATAGAAAAATAGGGCTCTCACAAAATCACTCCTACAATACAAATAAGCCAACTCTCAACTGTATCACTCTCACCACAACTTTCAACACTGCCAACACTTTAACATCATAAGATAACCAACACAATACACCACAATCTCCTCTAATAAACTTGCAAGAAATCAAGCCATTGTCCAATTCAAACACAATATTAATAATCATGATCAAATTACAATGCTCAATATCCACTAATTAACAATGTAAAGCTACATTATCCTAATGCTAAGTTAGTCATGACAATGACACAATATCTAAGCAAACTCAAAGTTACACCTAATGAAGGCATACTCAAGAGGTTGGAAAGAGATGTAAATTATTAATGGCGTTGGACATATATCATTGGCAATCATATTCTTATGCTAATGAAATCTTAATGACAGTAATATTGACAGTCATATCATTCAACAAAAAATATCCAAAAATTTTCGCCAAAAAATGCATAGAAAAATACCCAAAATTCATAGGAAAAATTAAATCGTAGAAAGTGTAGAAAAATCATATCACAATGATCTCCAATATATAGGTAATGATCATATACAAAAAGATTGAAGAAATCGTGCATCAAATGGACGGATTGAAAAATGAATTTTGGAAGAAAAGATTGGATTTTTCCGAGTTTTAATCCAAACTTTCAAGAACAAAGTGAAGATTTTGTGCTTGGAAGGTGTTTTAAAGATTGAGAAAGTGACCTAGTGGTGTTTCGGAGTTGAACTAGGCGATGGATTAGGAGAAAAAACAAGGGAGATGAGAGTGCTTGATGAGACTCCGCTTCGTCATGGAGGTCAAGATCAAGGAGGGGGAGGCGTGACCATGCAAAAACAAGGACCGATGACAAGATCTAGGTCCAAAAAACTTCAAGATGAGTTTTAATTGCTCATAAAACCATTCTTGAGGATGGAAGAGGGTTGGAAGGTTGAGAAAGCTAGACAAGAGTTCATTTTGATGACTATCCAAGAAGGACCCTAAAAAAACTCAAGCCGGCAACAGAGATGGACGAAACTTTACCAAAAGAGGCCTTCCAGTGGACGGCCGGCGCCAGCCCCAAGCAACCAAATTAGCACTGCCTTCAACCTATCTAACAACGGCTTCAACCTGCACATAACGGCAGGGAAGCACAGTGCAACCAACGCCGGCTATAGAAGGCTGTAGAAGGCCTAGCCGGCGCCGGCTCCATCCTGGGCAGCCGTCGCGTTTTTTATATTTTCTCCGATTTTCGCCAATTTTAAGTTCTTGTAAAGACTTATTAAGACCCTAAACAGTAATAGAACCTCAGGGATTTCTTAGCTAGGGTTAGGGTAGTATAAATAGAACCTTTAGTGATTTGACAAGACAATACACACTTTAATTCAAATTTGAGAAAGAATCTTGAGAGGCCCTAGCCTCGTTGTTCATCTTGTTCACGACCATGCTTAAGGGTTAGTCCTTCTTACGAATGAGTCTATAAATCTTTTGGATAATCTAATGTGGTTTTTTTGAATAGGTCTTAGTTGCTTTGTTCTTGTAAGGTTTGTTTGAATTCCATTACTTGGGTGCTTATTTTCTCTATTTTGTTTGTTCTTATTTGTCTTTGTTTCTTCAAGGATATTAGGGTGAGATTATAGTAGAATTTTCTACTATTCCTGAGGGTCTTTGAAGCTTAGGTAGGTTGTTATTCCATTTTCTCCTTTTTGTCCCAAGAAGAAACCTTCCTTTTGGTCCCATTGGTTGAGCTAAACACATAACCACTAAACCACTCATAACACCAAGAAAAAGCCCACATAAGATCATATCAAAGAGTTTGATATCAGAGTAAGGAAAATCTTGATTCCAATCAAAGCTTGAAAGCAAGAAAATGAGCCCTACAAAGTTGAAGAAAAAGAAAACAGAGAAAATCCCGTAACTCAAAAATATGCTCCAAAAAGGTCATTTAATCTTTGTTATATCTTGATATTTCTATTGGGAATTTGCTACTTGATGTTAATATAATCCTTGGGAACAAATTTTTCTTGAGTTTATGCTAAAAATTAGCTTGAATATGAGTGAAAATGTTTGTTGTTCTTAAGTGACAGGATTGCAGCCAATGTGTTTGATAAATGTTCCATGAGAATGTTTTTGGCTATAGTTGAGAACTTTTATTCTTAATTTTCATTCCTTGGGATATTGGGACTTAGTATATCACTCTATTATTGAATTCTATATTCATTGAACTCAATCTTTCTATTGCAAACTTGTGATAATCTTATTCTTTATAATCCTAGTTCTAGTTGTTCTTATTTCTTTATTCATGCTAATTCTTGTTTGTTTCTTGGTTAGAAGTGTTTCCTTGTGCGTCTAAGTGTTTGGTCTTATGTTGATTAAGTCCACATTTCTTGGAATTCTTGATTAAAACATGTTTGCTTGAAGTACCCAACAAGTGTTTGTTGAAATTCCCCTAAGACCCCCTAATTGGAAAAATCCATTAATTTTTGTGATTCACTAAGTTGGACTAAATATTTAGCTATTAGGGAGAATTGGAGTTGAACAAGAAGGCTTGAGTATTGAGAAAAAGGCAAGAGGGTAAGCCTATTACTAAAAGAGCCTAAGAGAGCAAATACAAGCATTGAGTGACCAATCCTTGATAGCCAACACGCAAGGAAGCGAAGTGAGGAATTATTTTCTCCCTAATCTATTTTATTTTGCAGGTATAAGTAAGTAAATATTCCATCACCATGGTCCATGATCAAGAGATCTCTAGGCCTAACCCAAGTGGACCTAGTAGACCTCAAGAAGAACAAATTAATGCTAGGGGTTTGTGTGAAGACTTGCCAGCTATGATGAGGACCATGCAAAGTGAGTTCCAAAACATGACAAGGGAGTTGATAAAATCATCTTGGACAATCTTCTACCTTCGCACAAAGGAGAGGCCAAGAGCTATTTGAAGTACATAGCTCTAGGATGAGGGATGATGATGTCCATACACCTCCGTTACATGCCCAACAAGGGGAAGAATGGGATGAGCACTCAATCGGGGGATTCTGTCCTATGAGAGGGGGAAGACATGGTATGAGAGGATAACGAGGTAGAGGTCAATGAAGGCATGGTGAGAACAAATTAAGGGGGTTAGAAAGAGAGTTTGAGGGAGTTGATGAATGGTATAAGGGGGAACAAGTTGAAGCCTTTGGGGAACACAATAGAGGATAGGGCAATAGAGGAGGTAAGAGAGAAGGAAATGATGATAAGAAGGAGTTGAACCACATCAATTTGAAAGAGCCCACATTCTATGACAAGAGTGACTCCAAAGCATATTTTGAGTGGGAAAGCAAGATGGAGATCTTCCTAGAAAGTCATACCTATAGTGAGAGGTCAAAGGTGAGGTTGGCTATTTTGGGATTTTTGGAGTGTGCTTTGGTTTGGTGAGAGCAAGTTAGTCCACAAATGAGACAAATATGAGTGGAAACTATGGCTAGTTGGAATTTGTTGAAAGATATAATGAGGGCAAGGTTTATACCACACCATTACTTGGTTGAAAGATAAGAATGAGTGGAAACTATGTAGTGTCATTATGCATAGTGGGAGTTGCACTAACGTGATTAGTGAAAACTTGGTTAAAGAATTGGACATGAGTTGGATTAAACACCCCAAGCCCTACAAATTATAATGGTTGAACGATAGCGGGGAAATGAGAGTTAACAAACAAGTTTTGGTGTCTTTTGAGATATGAAAATATAAGGATGATATGTGATAGGGCCTAAATTAGGCATATTTTTCCAAATTATTTGATATTATTTTGTGATACATTTTATGAAATAACTAGCCATATTTCTTCATATTTGAGATTTTACCCTTGGAAAGGTATTTGGTGCATTATTTCAAATTTTAGGGATAAAGTAAGGTAAAATCGTCACAAAACAGAATATAGGAGGCACCAGTTCTGAGAAGGACAGCCGGCGCCGGTTAGCTACTGGTGGAACAGAAAAAGGGACGAAAGAATTGAAGGAACAGAGTATTGCAATTGAAATTTGAAAGGAAAGGGAAGCAATTGGTCATGGCTTACGGCTAAGCAAGCCGAGAACGGAGGAAAGGAAGACAAAAGCAACGGAAGCAAGGAAATTGATCAACAAAGAAATAGTTTCGGTGGGTCCACAGTGAGGAGAAGTCAACAAAAATGGCTAAGCAAAGAAAAGACAAAAGAAAAAGAAGAAGAAAGAGGAAGGAAGTTCGGTCAGTAATTAGCAAAAGAAGAAGGGAAATCGGTCAGCCACTTTATGGCTCATTTGAGCTGACAGAAAAAGGAAACAATTACAACAAAGGAAAGCAAGGATTTCAGTAGGACCAAGGTGGAGAAAAAAGTCAACAATGGTAGGCTATAAAGGAAGCAGCCAAAACAAGAACAAAGCATAAACAGAAAACAGCTTCTGTCTTCAGCTGAAGTAGATGGAAATCGGCTCAATTGAGCCGACGCACAAAGATTAGGATTTTCGTTGGCTTGGACAAATTCTGGTAGGCTTCAATAGGAAACCAATTTTAGTAATTGCAATTCAACATCTATTGAAGCGACTTCATCGATTCAAAATTCGACAGAAGTGCAATTTCAGCACAAGATGACAAAGTCAAGAGCAAAGTCCAAATTAAACTAAATTTCCAATTTAACAAAGTCAATGGCGGTTATTTAGTGTTTTGCTATTTAGGTTTTTCTTAGACTTTTATTTAGTTTTTATTACTCCTTTTTGGTTTTGGATTATATTTAGGTAATTTCTTCTTCTTTATTTAGGATTCTTTTAGGAACTTTGTAAACCTATAAATAAAGGCCAATGTACAAAGAAAGGGGGGTGCACAATGTAGGGACTTAGATTTATTTTTGAGTGCATCACCAATATTTTCTCAAGATTAATAGTTCAAGGAAGGTTGTACAAGAGGGTCTTCAAAGGGAGAAAAAGAAGGCTTGTTTGTGAGTTCTTTCTTTTACTTTGTTTTCTTTTTCTTGAACAATGATATGTTAATTTTTTATTGTAATTCAACATTGTTTTAGAAATTCATGATTTCTAGAATTATTTGATCTTTTGATTAATTGGTTATTAATCTTGGTATTCAATTACTTGTGCTTATTACGAGATTAGTTAGTTGATTCTAGCCATTGACTTGCTGGACGAAAGGGGGTTGAAGGTTGTTTCGATTTATTAATTTCATATTCTGTTGGAAATTAACTTGTTGGACCAAAGGGGGTTAATTGTTTAAGAACTGGTAATTGAAGTCCTCCGAGACGAATGGTTCATTGATTAATTTCATGTTCTAAATTTGCCGAGACCAAGGGAATTTAATTAAAGATTTTGTTCAATGCATCTTCTGGATGAATTAGTTGAGACAGACCAAGTGATTCTAATTTATCTAGAAGATAGTGATTTTATGGATTGACCATCAAAATAAGTCTACCTTCATCCATCATAGTGCCAAGATAATGATTGGTTATGATAATGGTTAACTTCTTTAAGATCATGTTCATCTACACAATGGCTTGAGTACATAATTCTACATCCTTGACATATACATATTTTTATTTTCTTTTCTTTTAATTTTTATTTTAATTTATTTTTCACTTTGTCAAGTTGGTTAAACAATAAAAGAAGGGTAATTAATATCTACTTGTTCCTTGAGGATCGACACTCGTTTTTACCCTATGCTCAGTTAATGATGAGTACGCTTGCTCATATGTGTGATTTGGGTTTAATGTTTAAATTTAAACTTGATTGGGAATGTGCTTACTTTTGTATGATTTTTATACCCAAGTCCAGACACATCAATATGATATTTGATGTGGTACCAATGCAAGCAGGTCACTTGCTCCTAGGGAGGCCTTGGTAATATGATAGGCGTGTAAAGCATGATGGGGGGAAGAATACTTATTCCCTACTCAAGGAGGAAACTAAGTTTACCATCACTCCCATGGCCCCTAGTGAGGTGAACAAAGATTAAAGAATCATGAAGGAGAGAGAAAAGAAGAAAGGAGCACAAGATGTTAAGCAAAAACAAGAAATTGAGAGGAAAGAACAAGAGATAAGTGAAAAAGAGTTGAGAGAGAGGATGACAAACAAGTACCTTTGACAATTAAGGATAGGAGTGAGCAAGGACAAGATAGGGGAGGTAAAAGAAGAGTGAATTTCTTTCCAAAAGAAAGTGAGGTCATAGAAGCTGAGGAACCGGTTATTCTTCTTATGTGCAAAGGTTCTTATGTTTCTACTAATGATTCTACATTGTCTTTGCCTAATGAAATTGCAGCTGTTCTTCAAGAATTTGAAGATGTTTTTCCAAAGGAGGTGCCCGGAGGACTACCACCCATAAGAGGGATTGAGCATTGATAGGGGATAAATTAGTCATATTTTTCCTACTTATTTGAGGTTCTTTTGTGATACATTTTGTTCAATAACTAGTTATATTCCTTCATATTTGAGATTTTACCCTTGAAAAGATATTTTGTTCATTATTTCAGATTTTTAGGGTAAAACAAAACAGAGGAGAGGTGGCACCACCTAGGGCCCTAGAACCGGCGCCGGCCATGCATTGTTGACGCGAACTTTGAAGTGACAAAAAATTGGTGAAACAGAGCAAAATAGAGTCAAATCGGCGCTGGCTCCAAGAGTCAAGGCGGCGCCAACTGCATTCTGGTCTTCATCATGTTAAATTTGGAGAAAAATCGACGAACAAGTAGAGAAGCAGAACACAGCCGGCACCGGCTCCGAGAGCCAAGACGGCACCGGCTGTGCCCTGAAGCTAAGGCGGTGCTTGATTTTTGCGACGTGATTTTTGGTAATCTGTAGAGTTTTTGTATCTTCGAACTTCTACTCAGCCAAGAACACTGTACCTACAAGTTTAGGCACATCCTAAGCCTATAAATAGATGAAAAACACAAGGGAAAATGGGAGAATTCATTGATCATCATAGAAAATGTAATACCCCGCCCAAAACCACCTTGGACCTATGAGGGGAAAATCATGCATTGCATAGCATTTTGCATTTCATGTGTTATTTTAAAATTATTTTTGTATGGGTGCATGTGATTTTCAAGGTTGTGCTTGCATTAATTTATTTAATAGGAAATAGTTGTGTTGCTTGCATTATTTGAGAATCATTTTAAGTTAAATTTACTAGATGAGATAAAGGGATGAGAATTAGAGTGAAAGGAATTTCTTAGAGTTATATTAACATCGGAGTTGATTTGGAGTAATGATTAGGTTTGGTAATTATCTCTTGGTGACTTGAGTTCGAATCTTACCTCTTGCGAATCTTAGCTTCCTTTTTGAAATTTTCTTCTAAGGTTTAATCATGCTTTGGCTGAAAACCTTAGCTACTCTCTTGGAAATTCAGCCGCCATTTTCTTAGGAGATAAATTTCCATATTTTTCTTCTAAACTTAAGGATTTTTTATAAGGATAAAAACTAATTTTATTCTAGCTTTTATCCTTTTAATTTTCCAAAATTTTAGCTAAGGACAATTAAATTCCAGCTTGTATTTAATCAATTAGATTTTATGTTAGTTAGCTTGAATTAAATCTATTATTTTCCTATCAAAATATTTTGTTGATTTTGAGAATAAAAGCCTAGCTAAAAATCTGGAAAATTCCAGCCTTGTTGCCACCACCTTTAGGAGCAATCCTAACTCAACTCAAACTCTTCCAAGCTAGGGAAGCTTGTGAAACCCCAGTCAAAACCAACCTTAGAGTAAGGGGGTTGGGGTGCATAACATATTTTATTACATGTTTAAATATATTTTTATATGATTTTATGTGCATTGAATTTGTGTTTTATAGTCTAGAGAGCTTGATTATGACTATTGAGTGAGAATGACAAAATGGTAATTTTTTCTTGAGGTGGAAAAAGGGTGATAGCTTGAGGATTGAATAGGAAAATATTTTTTTTTTTTTGAGAGAAAACAAGAACAAGAGTTGTTGTGGTGTAGTGGTTAGAGCCTTAGAATTAATTCTTGAGGTCTTCAGTTCAAATTACATCATAGGAGCTTTAGCTTGGTTAAATTTTATTTTTGCTTGGGAAGTATTATTTTCAGCCTTATGTGCTTGGAGTATGGTAGAAATGTTGTCTTAAGAGAGATATGGTATGAGTATTCTCATCCTACTCTTTTGCCCTGCACAAAATTCCTAAGGGGAATTCATTTCCTCTTGATCCTTAATTTTTCCTATTTCTCAATTCATTAGCTTGTTCAAATTGTTCAAGCTAATTTTATTCTAGAAAAAATCCAGCAATGTGCTGTGACTTTGTAGGTTCAAAATGTCTTCGTAAAAGACATCTTAAGGACCGAAATCATGGAAGAGAGGGAAAGGATTCCAAGTGAATTAAACTCCTTGGTGAACTTTCTAAAAACATCACTCTAGCTAGGTTCATTTTCCTTCATGCATGGAACTGAAATTTTCCCAGCTTTGTGTGCCTTCAAGGTGTCAAAATTCATAGCCATTATTCCCTCCCAAATGCTGCCAGAAAATGGCCCTTTTGATCAGCTTGAAACCGGAATATTTCTGGCCATTTTCGGACTGCACAAAAGCTGTGCAAAACAAAGAAAATTCCAGGGCAAATTCACAACTTTGGAGGTCCGAAACCAAGTTGTTTTCTTTCAGTTTTTGTTCAGCATCTTAGCCACATTTTTCCTCCATAAAGAAGGCTGGAAACCAGCCTTGAAAGACCTCTGAAATCTCCTTCAAAATCCCTGCAACCTGGCTGGAAAAAGGCAACCAAAGCTGCCCTCAAAAAATTCCAGCAGTAGAAAAAATCCTGTGCAGAAATTTTCCAGCCTTGTTTCCTAATTCTGCCCTAGCCGAAACTCCATCTTTCTTCTACAAAAACTACTCTTAAATAGCCATGATCAGAGATCCATTGTCTTCCCCAATCTCTTGCGCGAAATTCAGACATGGCTGCCCAAGAATCTTTCCAAAAAAATTACTGCAATCATGCTTGATTAGTTACCAAAATTCCTGCCACCATAATTTAACAACTACATAAAATATTCCTCAACCAACCAGACCTTCCCTACACCATTATAATCCTTATTCTTGGCCACCCTTAGCTCCATCAACCAGCTTTCATCCAGCCGAAACACTGCATAGAAATTCGGCCATGGCAGCTTCCCAAAAGCTCTCCAACAATCAAAGATATTCTTATAATATTTAGTTTCCAAATTTGCTTCCCAAAAATATTCTTCAAGGATTCCGGCAGCTAGCCTTTCCTTATCCCCTCCAAACCAAAAAATTAGCTACCAAAACCGATCAAGCAGTCGGCGAACCCTAATCCTTACAGAACTTCGGCATCCTCCAATCGCAAAAGCTCTCTACTCTCTTCAACTTCAAGAACGCATAACACACCAAGAACAGCTACTCCTTCCTTTCACCTAATACCTCTCCAAATGACTCCAAACTACTTCTAAAATTTCCAGATTGAATCTACTCACTGCCGTGAGTTCATCAACACCCTTCTTAACATCAAACTCCAAGATCCAACTTGCTATTTTGGAACAAAAACCATAAATTTTGTGAAGGCTCAAGAACACCTTCAAGGTAGGTTTGTTCTAACAACATCATCTTCTCCAATCTTGACATCTAATGAATATATATATGAATAAATATGCTAATGGTCTCTCTCTCTCTCTTGGCCAAATCTCTCTCCTTCTTGGCCGGAAAGCTTCTTCTCCAATGGCCATGCTTTCTCCACCTTCCTTCGACGGATTTAAGCATCTAGAGGTTGACAACCATTCGAAACTCCTTCAAGATATTCAGCAATCAAGTAAGCCTTTTTAACCCTTCTTTTAAATTCTAGATTCATGTCTCTAAGATGATGTTGATAGAAGAATGAATAATGAATAGGGTTGAGTATATATTGTTGTGATGAGTTAGGATTGAAGCATGAATATATGTGTGAATATGTTGGAGATGGGATTTGTGCGTGGATGGGTTATCCTGGTTGATTGTATGATGTTTTGAGGTTTAATGCATGTCTCCATGTCATAGGTTGCATTTGTGATCAAGTATGCTAGAGATTATGTCATCTATGATGAATAGGATTTATTTTCTTGTGTGTTTACTGAAGCTATGATTATATTTATGCTAGTAAAGGTTAGATCATGCCTTAGCGACTCTAGATCTATGTTTATATGCATGATTTAGATGATTTGATGAATTGATGGGTTGTAAATGTTCATGATTATGGTTAGCATTAGAACTATGATCATAACCTAGTTGTTCCTAAGCTAATTTTTATTTCATGAATAAAATATTTCATAATATGACTTTGCTAGTAATTTCGATAAAAACCCTAGGAGGGGTAGAATTGGATTATTATATATAATAAGGATATTTTAGTCAAATAAATAATAGATTTTGCTAAAAAAAATAATATATATACATATATATATATTAAATAAAATAATAAAATCAACTAAAACCTTTTATAGAAATAATCATAATTAGTAAATTATTTATTACTAAAAATTTAATTTTTATCTTTAATAAAAAACCATTAAAAATTTATTTATTATTTTTCAAGCAAGACTCATTAAATTTATTTTCAACTAATTTTAGTTATCAATTATTTTCTAACAACTAAATTATTAATAAATCATTATTTTACCTAATACCACCTAGGACTCTGTATCAAGTAAACTCTAAATTTTTCTTAGTAAGATTTAAACCATCAACTTATTAGTACTTGTTTCTCAAAACATTAATTATTTTAAATATCAAATTAGGCTTAGCTTATAAACCTATTTATTTATTATTTGGCCTTAAAGCTTGGGACACTAGGATCATGGTGGTAGTGAGTTGAGTTGTTTTAAATTGAGAAAGTGGATTTTGGCTTGATTTTGATTGTGGTTTGTATTTGCCCATACGGGGTTAGGTCAGTTGTTGGAGTCCTTATACTGTGTTCAAGAATCAGGTAAGCTCCTGCAAAAAACTTGATTGATGAAACATGTTTATTATAGCAAACTAATTGTAGAGTGCATGGACGCTCAGTTTTGCAAGGGCAATTGGGGATTAACTTCTTTTCTATTTCAGACAAACAATTTATTTAAACATTAATACGCAGATTTACTCAATCTCAAAACTCTTTCCAAAACTGATTTTGACAAAGACTTTGGGAACCCTTAATTGCCATTTTCATGTGGAACAGTGTTTTGTTCATTTTATCCTAAGTGGGAAATGTCATTGAGTACTCAATATGGGTGGACTACTAGGGCTAGTCCTTTAGGGGTTAGGGCAAGTCTCTCAGTAGGTGGCCACCTCCGAGGGGTGAGTCCTTCCCGGATAGGACGTCAGTACAGTAGGTCGTGCCGGTCCGAGCAAGTAGTGTTCTCTTTCAGTCAAGTGACTGTGTGTTGTCGAAATGGATACTCGGTTGTTGTTTGGGTATAGAGAAGGAGGAGTATCTTACCCAGAAGGTCGATCACCTACTTTTGTCAGTCTGCACAAAGTGTGGCATTCTGACCGGCGGTATGCACTAAGAGTGGCATGCTGACCATACGGTTATAGGGCCCAACGTGTGGTAATCCATGATCATTTCTTTTGAGTGTTTGATTTTATTGATTATTTATGGTTGGAAAAGCAAAAACACCACTATTGCTTTTGACTAATGTTTATTGCTTGCCAGTGATCTCTTATAAAGAATTTTATACTTTCCATTTACGAACTGTTTTCTCCCGACACTTAAGCACACACGGACTTACTCAGATTTCTGTCTCACCACCATTTTTACTATGATTTCTGGTCGATCCTGCTATGGGGATGAGTAGCTAGATAGTTCCTTCTTTGGAAGATTTTCTGATAATTTATTTTGTGTAATGTTTTGGGGAGATAAGAGTGGATGAATTTTATTATGGATGTGTTTTTGGTATTCTTGGATTTATTCTTGGACTTATTTTCGGGATGTAATAAATTTTAATTTCAAGTATTATTTTTTTTATTCCACTATTTTATTTGTGTGACCTAGTTATAAAGACCCTTGTCCTTTGGACGGAGCGACATTCCCGGCCCTGGCTGTGAAACCCCACCTAAAGCCAACCCTAGAGTAAGGGGGTCGGGAATGCATATCATATTATTTTGCATGAATATATATGTTTTTGAATTATTTTATGTGCTTTAGAATCGTGGATTATAGGTTTAAATGCTCAGTTATACTTATTGAGTAGGAGGGGTAAAATGGTAATTTTGCGTGAGGTCAGAATAGGAAGATAGCTTGAGAAGTAGATAAGAAAAATGTGTGGGTGAGAAAATAAGAACAAGAGTTAGTGTGGTTTAGTGGCTAGAGCTTGGTAAATTAATTTCTAAGGTCATAAGTTCGAATCCCATCATTTAATCTTTTGTCATGATTATCTTAATTAAGTTTGAATTTTTGTTTTCTTGCATTCCATGAAAATAGGAATGATTGTCTTAAGGGAGACATGAAGAGAATGTCCTAATCTTATCCTCATGTCCTAAAAGAATTCTAGAAGAATTCTTGTCCAACTTATTACCTCTAGCTTTGCCCTAGCATTTTCATAATTTAAATAAACTAAAATCCATTAAATCTTTTTTTTTAATTCCAAAAAAATTCTGTGATAATTTCTTCCCCTTGAATTTCGAAAATCGGCTTTGGGGAAGGGAGGTTGACTGAAAAATAGGAGGGGAAATAGGAAGGGTTCCAAGAGAAAATAAATCACCATGGAAGGACCTTCAAATCTATCTTCAAGATGTTCATGCTTTAGTGGTAGGAAATCTGGAAATTTTCCAGATTTGTTGTAGCCCTTCTCTTCGAAAATTCAGGCCATAAACCCAACCATTTTCTGCCAAGAAAATGGTCATTTCAAGTGGCTTGGAAGCTAGAAAAATTGTGCAATTTTCGGACTGCACAAAACAGCACCAAACCAGAAATTTTTCTGGGCAATTCGCAGCTCTTCATCAAGGAAATGAAGCTGTTTTTAGTTCATCTTCAAGCCAGCAAACTTCTCTGCATTAGTCCAGGAATGAGGCTGAAAAGCCACCCTTGGAAGACCCTCAAACAACTCTGAAGAACCTCTGAAAAACCGAGCTAAGAAGGTGCGAAAATCCAGTACCAAAATTCTGCAAATTTTTGAAAAAGCCATGAACATTTGAGAGCAGAATTTTTCCAGCCTTGTTCCTTTCTAGCCTAGGACCGAAAGTCACATTCAATCTCTGTAGAATTGAGCCTTGCTCAGCCATACTCTGAACACCATTAAACCCACACTTACCTTGAAGCATAAGGACTCCATGGCTGCACCACAAAACACTCCTAAGATCACTCCATTCAAACTCCATTTGAACTTCAAATAATTCCAGCATTTCACTCCCATAAATCACTCTTGCATTAAGCTGAAATAACCAGAATTTTCTCTGCCTTTAAGGACTGAATTTCGGCCAGCCTTGAGAAACAATACCCCTCAACCATTTTAGCAAAACATGCTTGTTCCAGCCGACACCATTAAAGCTCCTAGACACCTCTCTTGATCAAACACCATAGCTGATCTTTTACCTTAAACATCTCCACCATTTCCTCCATTTAAATTTCAAATAAAATCTGGTTTCTCTCTCTCACAAAGCTGAAAACCGAAACCCTCAATCACACCATACCATTCGGCCAGCTTTCTAGCAGAATTCGCACAACACTTCTTCTAGTTTCTCTCCATTTTCACCTAAAACACCAAGAACACACACTAAACTTCTTCAAGCCTAAACCAACTCCAAACACCACCAATCACTCTCAAATACTCCCGATCACCTCTAATTAATCCCTAGACTTCATTTCTGCCATTTATAACACAAAATCTCGCAAGCAAGAATTTTCAACCGGATCAAAAAATCAGGTTTTCTTGAAGACCTCAAGAACATCAACAAGGTAAAACAAGAACAATCTTCTTGTTCATCTTCTTCCATTCAATTCTTAATACCCCTATCTAATGCTCTCTTTCTTTCTCTCTCTCTCTCTCTCTCTCTCTCTCCCTCTTCTAACCGAAATGGTTGATCAAACCATCAACCATGAACGTTGTTTCATTGGATCATTGAAGTCATTCCATCGCGCGTGGACCTTCTTTTGTCTTCATCAAAGGACTCGACAATCAAGTATTCATTCTTAAATTTCTCTTATTAAATTCTGAAATCATGTCTCCTAGTTGATGATAGAGAAATGGATTATGATTGGGAGATTGAATATATGCATGTGGATTAGGGGATGAAGTTATGACATGATGATGGTTGTATTTGACTAGGATGTACGTGTTTCCTTTCGAATCAATATATGTTCTTCATGTTTGATGAATTTAATGGATGTTGAAGCATGATTAGATATTATGACACCAAAGGTGATTAGGCTTTTATGATCTTATTTTCCCATGGAAACCATGATTGATGATTATGCTTAGTAGGATTTTTGGCCATGTGATAGTATGAGATAGTTCAAGTGTTTGTGCATGAATAGATTAATTTCTTGTTTGATGATGGAGAATAGGATCATGAATCTTTTTTAGCTATAGGAAGACCATGATGTAAGATTATTTTCTTGTAAATTCTAAGCTATATTCATTAGCAAATTTTATTACATAAATTAAAATTACTACTATATCTTTCTTCAAAAAATTCGAAACACTAGGGGATTTGTAGTAGAATATTAAATCAAACTATAAATATTTTTATTAAACGAAAATTTAAAATAATCTATTAATAAATTTTAATTGTTATTATTAATTATTTATTATCTCTTCGAAATTAATTAAAAATTATTATTCATTTAATTTATTATTTATTTATAATAAAGCTATTTTTTTAAATTACCATTTCTTAATATCAAATAAGACTTAATAATATTTAAAATTCAAACCTTGGCTTATTTATTAATAATAATACTCAAGAATTATTATTTGAGTCTATAATTTATTAACAACTATCTTAGAACCCCTAGTTATTTCAATCTATCAAACTAGACTTAGTTTGTAAAATTCTTCAGCATCTAGCCTTAAAGCTTAGGACATTAAGATCATGGTTAGTCATGGATGTAGCTAGTTAAGCTAAGAATTATTTATGTAAGGCAGGTATAGCTTGAATGTGACCCTATGTTTTGTGTTTACCCCAGACAGGGGTTAGGTCAGCCTTGGAAGACTTTTGTGTAGAGCAAGCAAAGAAGCAGGTAAGCTCCTGCATGGAGTTTTGTGAAGACCAAAAGTTATTGTGGCAAGCAAATGCAATGTATATGGACAATTATTTGTAAATGCAATTAAGGACTGTTTTTCCTTTTTATTTCAGTCAAGCAAATCATTTGAAAATTGAACAAGAATTTTTACACAAATCTAAACTTTTTCTAAAACCCAACTTGACTAGACTTTTGGAAACCCTTAATTGCTATTTTCAAATAAAGCAAAGTTTGATCAATTTTCTCCTAAGTGGAACAATCAGCGTTGAGTACTCAATAAGGGTAGACCACCAGGACTAGTCTTTGAAAGGTTAGGGTAAGTCTCTCAGTACGTGGCCACCTCTGAGGGGTGAGTCCTTCCTAGATAGGACGCCAGTCCGGTAGGTCATGCCGGTCCGAGCTAGCAAGTTTCAGTCATGTGGACTGTGTATTTCCGGAGTAGACAACCGGTAAGTTTAGGTGTAGAGATGGAGGAGTATCTCACCCGGTAGGCCGTACACCTACCTTTTGTCAGCATTGCACAAAGTGTGGCATTCTGACTGTTATTGGTCATGGGGCCCAACGTGTGGTAACCCATGGCTACCCATTTGAGTAGTTGTATTTATTGTGCACATGTATGATTTGAAAAGTGAAACACCACTCTTTATTTTCAACACTTATTTATTGCTTGCCAGCACTTTTCCCTATGAAACTTTTACAACTTGCATACATGAAATATTTTTCCTGAAACACTTAAAGCACACATGGGCTTACTAAGATTTTTATCTCACCACCTTTTATGCCATATTTTCAGGAAGATCCTGCTGTGGAGATCATTAGCTAGAATGTTGCCTTGCTTGAAGACTCTTGTTATTTACTTTAAGTATTGGTTGAGAGATTGTTGCAAACAATTTATTTTGGATTTGTGCCAGTGATTATCTTTTGGGTTGTAATAAATTTAATTTTAAAGTCTTTTGTTTTGTTTTATTTTCATGTAACCTAGTTATAAAGACCCTTGTCCTTTGGACGGGGCGACATCCCCGGCCCTGTTGGGCCTAGGTAGTAGGGTGTTACACTGGCGGGCCTAGGTAGCGGGGTATTACAAGTGGTATCAGAGCCTAGGTTTAGGCAATTAATGATAGTATATGTGTTATTTATTTAAGTTCAAATCTTTATCTAACCTATCTTGTTGATGTTGTAGGATGCTTAGGACTGCGAGGAAAAGGCAGCAGTAGCACCCGCCTATCCCTATGCACCCAGAGGACCTTCCAGTTCCCCATCCTACCCCTCAACCAGTTATCCCTATGGAGGATAACAGTGATGACGAGGTTATCCCTATGGAGAGTAACAGTAGTGATGAGGTTAACCCTATGGAGGATAGCAGTGATGACGATGTCCAGATCATTGAGCCACCCCCAATTCCGGTGATAGACATAAGTTCTGACAGTGAGGATGAGGTGATGATAGTGGAGCCTAGACCCCACCCTCCTAATCCTGAGGTGGACTTAGCAGCTAGTGATGACCCGGGGGAGATAGACTATGAGTCTCCACCTAGGCCTTCTTTCCTTCCTCCTTTCAACTGAGTTGAGCTAGGGGAGTGTTCTAGGTGCCCTGGAAAGGAGCCAGTGGAGGGATTTGCTAGCAGGGTTGTGGTGGATTTTTCTAAGAACTCTGGGGGATGGTTGTATGAGGCTAATGATGAGTATTTTGATGAGGACTAGAGGACAAAGAGTTACTTTCATTTGGATGTTTATTTGATTATTATTTTTCGAGAACTTTTATGTCAAGAATTTTAATTCTACTTTCTATCAAAATTTTGAATCTATGCAAGTCCATTTTTGAAAGAGAATTTGTTCCTTAGCCAAAATTTACATCTGATTTCTATTTACATCTATTTTACTATGAATTCCTGTGTAACTAAAATGATTTGACCCTTAAATGCATACACTTATCATTTGGGGTGTAGTTTAGAATGGCACCCAAGCGTCATACAGCTTCAGCAGGTGGAAGGGTTCCGGAAGTCGATCAAGTGGCACCTGAAGTAGAAACAACCCAGATGCAAGCACCCAACCGGGGTGAAGGGAATAGTCTGAATATGGGATTAGGGTCTGAAGTTCCAGTTGATGTGACCATGGGCCAGGCACTCAGCATGATGGCCAAGATTTTGCAGTCGATGACTGAGCGATAGAACCCAAGGGGTGAAGACGAGGCCTTAGAACGGTTCTTGAAGTTTTAACTGCCCGCTTTTATGGGCGAAGCGGAACAAGACCAGAAGGTTAAACAATGTGTTGAGAAAATGGAGGATATATTCACAACACTCCAGTACACCGAGGAGCGGATGGTTAAGCTTGCAGCTTTTCGATTGAGAGGACCAGCTCGGGCGTGGTCGTAGCGGGTCTAAGACGACTGGGAGATGGACGAGCAAGAATGGACATGGTCCAACTTTGTGGAAGCCTTCAGGGTGGAGTATATCCCATGTGGATTGTGGTGAAGCGAGAAGTCGAATTCCAGAATCTGAGGCAGGGAAGCATGTCGGTAGCCCAATACGCGGCCCGGTTCACTCAGTTGTCCAAATACTGCAAGCGATTGGTGGACACCGAATAGAATAGGACGAGACAGTTCGTCAAGAGGCTGAGACTGGAGCTGAGGAGAGCATTGGCACCTACTCCACCAACAACTTATTCGGGGGCTGTAGACACAGCTACTCGAACGGAAAATGATGATCACAGCAGGATGGCTGCAAAACCCTTCCAACCGCCAAGCCAGCCGCAAGGACACTTCCTGAGACCATAACCCCACAAATGCCTCACCAATCACTAATGGCAGAACCGGGGGAAGCAAGCTCGGATGACACCGGGTGGACTTGCCCCGAATCTCCTATCATGTAGGCAGTGTGGAAGGAAAGGCCACAACGAAAGGAATTGTTAGTCTAAGGGTGGTGAAAAGAAATGCTATCATTGTGGCGACCCGAACCACCTGAGGAACACCTGTCCCAATTTGCACCGAGTCGGGCAAGGAAACCCGGCTTAGAACCCAGGGCCCAACTGAGCTAACCCCACGGGAGCAGCCGGGAGTAGAGCATCGAAGCCGCAAGTGAAGGCCAAGGTATTCGCTCTCAACAGAAAGGAAGTTGGGGCCAATGCAGCGGTGGTAGAAGGTACATTCACTATTTAAGGACATTCCATTAATGCTTTGATTGATCCTGGCTCTACTCATTCCTATATAAGCAAGTTGTGTGCATGTCATTTGGGTTGGCATGGAGTAGAGCTGCCTTTCGCTTTAGTGGTGAACATACCTCTGGGGAAAATGGTGCAAGCAGATCGGTATGTAAAAGAGTGTAAAGTTAATGTGGGGAGAAAAAGTCTGGAGAGAGATTTGATAGTGTTAGACAGTGTGGATTATGACTTAATTTTGGGGATGGACTGGTTAGCCAAGCATGGGGCTAGGGTAGACTATAAAAATAAGACAGTCGAGTTCGTCAGACCGGGTTGTGATGTATTAGAATTTAATGGCAAGAGGGTGAAAGAACTTAAGTATTTGATTGCGAGGGTTAAGGCCCAGAAATTGCTGTGGCAAGGGTGTCAAAGTTACCTGGCTTACGTGATAAACAAGCTGAAGGATCAGTGCATTTTGGAGGACACTGAAATAGTGAAGGATTTTCCCGATGTATTTCCGGCAGAGCTTGATTCTCTACCTCCCAGCCAAGAAGTGGAATTCACCATCGACTTAGTTCCGGGAGTCGAACCAGTATCGCAAACCCCGTACCGGATGGCACCGGCAGAGTTGAAAGAGTTGAAAGAGCAGTTGGAGGAGTTTGTGAGTCAAAGCTACATTAGACCTAGCACGTCGCCCTGGGGAGCGCCTGCGCTTTTTGTGAAGAAGAAGGACGGCACTTTGAGGCTATGCATTGACTATCGGGGTTTGAACAATTTGACGGTCAAGAAAAAGTATCCCCTACCGTTGATTCACGAGCTATTCGACCAGTTACAAGGATCCAGTTGCTACTCCAAGTTGGATCTGAGATAAGTATACTACTAAGTGCGGATAAGAGAGGAAGATATCCCCAAGTCGACCTTCAACACCAGATATGGACATTACAAGTTCGTGGTCATGCCGTTCGGGGTGACTAACGCCCCAGCAGTATTCATGGACTTGATGCACCGAGTGTTTCAACCCTATCTGGATAAGCTTGTGGTGGTCTTCATCGACGACATTTTAATCTACTCCAAGAGTTCGGAGGAGCATGAGGAGCATCTGAAGCTCGTACTAGAGAAGCTTTAGGAGCACAAGCTGTACGCTAAGTTTAGCAAGTGCGAATTCTGGTTGGACAGTGTGGCGTTCCTTGGCCATGTGGTGACCAAAGAGGGAATCAAAGTGGACCCAACAAAGGTTGAAGCAGTATCCGACTGGAAGCAGCCAGAGAGTATCACCGAGATTTGGAGTTTCTTGGGAATGGCTGGTTAGTACCGAAGGTTTATCAAGGGATTTTCGACACTCGCATCGCTAATGACCCGATTGTTGCGAAAGGATGTTCCATTTGTGTGGAACGAGAAATGCGAGAAAATTTTTCAAGAACTAAAACGTAGACTGATGACAGCACCGGTATTGAGTCTATTGGAGGAAGGGAAACCTTACGCACTACATACCGACGCTTTCAAAGAACGACTGGGAGCAGTGTTGATGCAGGACTGGAAAGTGATTGCTTACGCTTCTCGAAAGCTAAGACCTCAAGAAGTCAACTACCCCACTCATGATCTGGAGCTGGTAGCTATAGTGTTCGCCCTAAATAAATGGCGACACTACCTGTATGGAGCCGAATATGAGGTGTTCACTGACCATAAGAGTCTGAAGTATATCTTCACTCAAAAGGATCTGAACTTGAGGTAGCGAAGGTGGATGGAATTCTTGAAGGAATACCGTTGTCCGATCAACTACCATCCCGGGAAGGCCAAGGTTGTGGCAGATGCCCTAAGCAGAAAGGTTGGGATGGCCAGATTAAGGGTGCAGGAAATGCAAGCGGTTCAGGATGTGTTGGATAGAAGGGTGGAAGTGCAAGAAAAAGGAATTGTCATCAGCATTTTGAAGTTGGTGCCGGATTTGAAGAAGGAAATCGTGGGAGCTCAGCAAAGCAACGCCGAGTTTCAACTTTTCAAGGACAAGGAGCTTAGGCAGCCGGGCAGTGAATTCCGTCCAAATGAAGCGGGAGTTTTACATTTCAGGGATCGGTTGTGTATATCCGGAAAGCAGCAGTTAAAGGACCGAATTTTGGAGTAGGCGCACAAGAGTAAGTACGCCATTCATTCAGGGGAAGTCAAGATGTATAAGGATTTGAAGAGAGCCTATTGGTGGCCCGGACTAAAGCGAAATATGGTCAAGTATGTCTCGACCTGTCTCACTTGCCAAAAGGTCAAAGCGGAACACAAGAAGTCAGCGGGACAATAGCAGCCATTGCCAGTACCGGAATGGAAATGGGAGGAGGTGACTATGGATTTTGTCACTGGGCTTCCCATGTCAAGGACTCAAAAGGATGCCATATGGGTAGTGGTGGATCGACTGATCAAGTCAGCCCATTTCATACCGGTGAATGTGAGAGACTCGATGGAGAAGCTGGCTCAGACTTATGTTTGAGAAATCGTCCGACTGCATGGTGTGCTTTCAAGCATAGTGTCAGATCGAGACCCGAGGTTTACATCTCGATTCTGGAGAAAGTTTCAGGAAGTAATGGGGTCGAGTCTAAATTTTAGTATGACGGCACATCCACAAACCGACGGGCATTCGGAGAGGGTGATACAAATATTGGAGGATATGCTGAGAGCCTGTGTTTTAGACTTCGGAGATAAATGGATAGAGTGCGTACCGTATGCAGAATTATCATATAACAATAGCTACCAAGCTTCGATCGGGATGGCACTGTATGAGGCTTTGTATGGGTGCAAATGTCAGATACCGTTGTATTGGAGTTGGTCCGAAGATGGTCATGTGAGCAAAACCGGAGAAGTATGTGTCCAAGATATGCTAGATAAAGTGAAATTGATCAGAGAAAGGTTAAAGGTGGAACAAAGTCAGCAGAAGAGCTATGCGGACAATCGGCAAAGAGAATTAGAATTTCAAGTCAGGGACAGTGTATTTTTGAAATAGACGCCGAATAGGGGAATTTTGAAGCATCCAAAGGGAGAAAAATTAAATCGAGATATTTGGGGCTATTTTCGATTAAGGAAAGAATCGGACCGGTAGCTTACCGACTCGATCTGCAAAAAGGGTTAACGAGAATCCATGATGTGTTTCATGTGTCACAATTGAAGAAGTATAATGTAGATCCCAATCATGTATTGAGTGATGAACCGTCAGTATTGCAGCCAGACCTGAGCTATATGGGGAAGCCTGTGCGGATATTGGACCACTGTGTCAAGACTCTCCAGAACAAACAGATACCGATGGTTAAGATTCAGTGGGAGCACCATGGCACGCAGGATGCCACATGGGAGTCGGAAGAATGGGTTAAGCAGAAGTACCCTGATTTGAAATAGAGGTATACTTGAATTTTGGGACGAAATTCTTCTAAGGAGAGGAGGATGTTAAACCCCAGTCAAAACCAACCTTAGAGTAAGGAGGTTGGGGCTTATATCATATTTCATTGCATGTTTAAATATATTTTTATATGATTTTATGTGCATTGAATTTGTGTTTTATAGTCTAGAGAGCTTGATTATGACTATTGAGTGAGAAGGGCAAAATGATAATTTTTGCTTGAGGTGGAAAAAGGGTGATAGCTTGAGGATTGAATAGGTAATTTTTATTTTTTTTTAGAGAAAACAAGAACAAGAGTTGTTGTGGTGTAGTGGTTAGAGCCTTAGAATTAATTCTTGAGGTCTTGGGTTCAAATTCCATCATAGAAGCTTTAACTTGGTTAAATTTTATTTTTGCTTGGGGAGTATTATTTTCGGCCTTATGTGCTTAGAGTAGGGTAGAAATGTTGTCCTAAGAGAGACATGATACGAGTATTCTCATCCTACTCTTTTGCCTTGCACAAAATTCCTAAAGGGAATTCATTTCCTCTTGATCCTTAATTTTTCCTATTTCTCAATTCATTCGATTGTTCAAATTGTTCAAGCTAATTTTATTCTAGAAAAATTCCAGCAATGTGCTGTGGCTTTGTAGGTTCAAAATATCATCATAAAAGACATCTTAAGGACCAAAATCATGGAAGAGGGGGAAAGGATTCCAAGTGAATTAGATTCTTTGGTGAACTTTCTAAAAACATCACTCTAGCTAGGTTCATTTTCCTTCATCCATGGAACTGAAATTTTTCCAGCTTTGTGTGCCTTCAAGGTGTCAAAATTCATAGCCACTATTCCCTCCCAAACGCTGCCAGAAAATGGCCCTTTTGATCAGCTTGAAACCTGAATATTTTTGGCCATTTTCGAACTGCACAAAAGCTGTGCAAAACAAGGAAAATTCCTGGGCAAATTCACAGCTTTGGAGGTCCGAAACCAAGCTATTTTCTTTCAGTTTTTGTTCAGAATCTTAGCCACATTTTTACTCCATAAATAAGGCTGGAAACCAGCCTTAAAAGACCTCTAAAATCTCCTTCAAACTCCCTACAACTTGGCTGAAAATGGCATTCTCTTCCTGCTGCGTATAATACCACATCATCCCCAAGCAGGATCTACCAATCAGAAGCCACTTATTAAATCTCAGGCTACTCACAGTTGTATGGTTTAGTGAAAACATTTCGTGGATGCAAAGTGTGAAATCTTTATAAGAGAAATATTGGCAAGCAATAAACATTAGTAAAAAGCAATAGTGGTCTTTTCCTCTTTTTGAAACCATACAAGTGCACAATAAAATCAACCACTCATAAAGGTGGTCATGGGTTACCACACGTTGGGCCCCATAACCGGTCAGAATGCCTAACGCTTTGTGCAGACTGACAAAAGAAATACTGGCAAACAATGAATGATGTTCAAAAACAAGAGTGGCGTTTTGGCTTATCTAGCCGTACATAATTTATAAGATCAACCACTCGAAAGAAAGGATTATGGGTTACCACACGTTGGGCCCCATAATCTGTCAGAATGCCTAACACTTTGTGCATACTGCCGGTCAGAATGCCTAACACTTTGTGCAGACTAACAAAAAGTAGGTGATCGGCCTACCGGGCAAGGTACTCCTGCTTCTCTATACCCAAACAACAACCAGGTGTCCATTTCGGCAAAACACAGTCACTTGACTGAAAGAAAAATTGCTAGCTCGGACCGGCATGACTAAGTAGTACCGATGTTTCTCTAAGTTGAGTTCATCTTCCGGAGGAGGCCTCCTACCGAAGACTCACTCTTGCTCTTCAAAACTAGTACTACCAGTCTACCCCCATTGAGTACTCAACGTAACATATCCCACTTGGGGAGAAAATGAACAAAACACAGCTCCACTTGAAAATGGCAATTAAGGTTTTCCAAAGTTTAGGGCAAAACTGGTTTTAGAAAGAGTTTTAGGTTTTGAGTAAAATCGCCCCTTGATTTGCAAATAATTTATTTGTCTCGAAATGAGAATGGAAATAATCCTTAATTGCCTTTTTAGAAATGAGTGTCCATGCACTCTACATTTGGCTTGCCATAAAAAAATCATTTTTTGCATCAAACAGGTTTTATGCAGGAGCTTACCCGATCCTTGCTCACAACAAAGGTCTCCAATAGTCGACCCGACTCGCATAGGGTAAATACAAACCACAATCAAACTCAAGCCAAAGACTCACTTTCTCAAATAAAACTAACTCAACTTACTACAGTCATATCCCTAGTGTCCCAAGCTTTAAGACTCAATAATAAATAAAAGGGTTTATAAAATAAATCTAGTTTAATATTAAAATAACTAGAGTTTGGGAAATAGGTACAATAAGTTAAAGGTTTAAATCTTGCTAAAAATAAATTATGGTTTATTTGGAAAATGGTCCAAGGTAGTATTAGGTAAAATAATGATTTGTTAATAAATTAGTTGTTAGAAAATAATTGATAGCTAAAATTTTTTGAAAATAAATTTAATGAGTCTTGCTTGAAAAATAATAAGCAAATCCTTAATGGGTTTTGATTAAAAGATAATAATTAAATTTTTAGTAATAAATATTTTATTAATTATAATTATTTCCATAAAAGGCTTTAATTGATTTTATCATTTTAAATAATATATATATATATATATATATATATTCCCATGATTTTCAAAATTTTACTAGAAAAATCATATTATTAAATATTTTATTAATGAAATAAAATTTAGCTTATGGATAACTAGATCATGATCATATTCCTATAGCTAACCACAAACATGAACATATACAACCCTTCAATTCATCAAATCATCCAAATCATGCATACAAGCATAGATCTCAATTTATCAAAACATGATCTAACCCCTACTAGCATAAATAAGATCATGGCTTCAATAATCCAACATGAATATAAATCCTATTCACCAAAGGTGACATAATCTCTAGCATACTTCCTCACAAATACTACCTATGACATGGAGACATGCATTAAATCTCAAATCATCATACAATCGACCAAGATAATCCATCCATGCATAAATCCCATCTCCTTCATATTCAAACATACATTCATGCTTCAATCTCAACAATATATATATATATACTTAAATCCTATCGCCATCCACCTACTATCATCATCATCCTAGAGACGTGAATCTAGAGTTTAAAAGAAAGGTTGAAGGCACTTACTTGGTTGATGAATGCTTTGAAGGAGTTTAGAGTAGATCTCAACTCCTAGATGTCTAACTTTGTCCATGGGAGATGGCGAAAGCATGTTCATGGGAGAAAAAGTCATTTGGCCAAGAGAGGGGAACTTTCGGCCATGAGAGAGAGAGAGAGAGAGAGAGAGAGAGAGAGAGAGAGAGAGAAATAAATCATTAGTATGTATATTCGCATAGGTTCTCATTAGAGATCAAGATTGGAGAAGATGAAGTTGTTAGAATAAATTTACCTTGAAGGTGTTCTTGACCATAACAGAAATTTCTGGTTTTTGATCCAAAAGTGCTAGTTGGATTTTGGAGTTTGATGTTAAAAATGGTACGGATGGACTCATAACAATCAATAGATGAAATCTGGAATTTTTAGAGGTAGTTTGAGGTGATTTGGAGAGGTATTAGGTGAAAGGAAGTAGTAGGTGTTCTTGGTGTAGTGTGTGTTCTTGAAGGTTGAAGAAAATCGAGAGATGGTAATGCGCAACTGCTGAATTTTTGTGAGAGATATGGGTGGACGAATTTCTGTAGGGTTTAGGAGGTTGATTCTCTTATTTGGAAGGGAAAAGGAAAGGTTATTTGTTACAATCTTTGAAGAATATTTTTAGGAAGTGAATTTGGAAACTAAATATTCCAAGAATATCTTGATTGTTGGACAGCTTTTGGAAATCTGCCATGGCTGATTGTTTGAGCAGAATTTTGGTGGGATTAAAGCTGGCTTATGGAGGCTTATGGTGGCCGAAAGTAGGGTGTACAATGATGAAGAAGAAGTCTGGTTCATTGAGCAAAATATTATGGAAGGTTGCTAAATAAGATGGCTGAAATTTTGGAAACCAATCAAGCTAAATTGCAAGGATTTGTTTGAGAGATTTTTGGACAGCCATTAATGGAATTTCGTGCAAAAGTTCAAGGGGATCAATGGAGCTTTGTTGATGGAGGTTTAAGGAAGGTTTTGACAGATTAAGGTTGGTGTTTTGGCTGGAAGAGAGATAGGAAACAAGCTGGACAAAAATCTGCACAGAAATTTTGCTGCACAGTGATTTTTCTGGCAGATTTTCGTCTGCTGTTCAAAGCCATTTTGCAGCAAGTTTTGAAGGGGATTTTAGGGTTATTCAAGGTTGGTTTCCAAACTTCTTTATGGAGGAAAAACATGGCTAAGGTGCTGCACAAAATCTGGGAGAAGACAGCTTGGTTTGGAGCTCTAAAAGTTGATTTTCGTACAGGATTTTTTTCTGTTTTGCTCCAGCTTGTGCAGTCCGAAATTGGGCAAAAACTTTCAGGTTTCAAACTGATCCTAAAGACCATTTTTTTGGAAGCATTTGAGAGGGAATGTTAGCTAGAAATTTCGCCCTTTTGAAGGTACAACAAGCTTGAAAATTCCAGCTCATTCCATGAAGAAAGATGAACTAAGCTAGAGGAAAATTTCAGCAAGCTTACTAGGGGGATTTTTCCTCTTGAAATTCCTCACAACTCTTCCATATTTTCCAGACCATAAGGAGTCTTTTACCAAGACATTTTGATCCTAAAATACCTCAGTACTTTACTGAATTTTCTAGAAAGAAAAAGGCTAGAACATCTTGATCAAACCAATGGGTTGAGCATTGAGAAAAATTAAGGAACAAGGAAGAATGAATTTCCCTTCAAGAATTTCGAGTAGAGTAAAGAGTGAAATGACAATTCTCCTAACATGTCTCTCCTAGGACATTATCACCACCTTGTTCTAGGCTCTTAAGGCCGAAACCATCCTTTCCCAAGCAAAATAAAATTTACTCAAGCTAAAGCTTCTATGATGGACTTTGAACCCAAGACCTCAAGAATTAATTCCAAAGCTCTAACCACTACACCACAACAACTCTTGTTGCTATTTCTACTAGAAAAATTATTTCCTATTCAATCCACAAGCTATCTCCTTATTTTCACCTCGGGCAAAAATTACCATTTTATCCCTCTCACACGATACTCACCAACAAGACTTCAAGG
>JANUWF010002128.1:0-389594 GCA_026120185.1 Voacanga thouarsii
GGGGTATTACAATGGAGGTTATTGGGACATTTCCATATGTCATTCAATACAAGAAGGGTAAGGAAAACGTGGTAGTGAATGCACTCTCTTGAAGGTATGCGCTACTAAACTTTTTGGATACTAAAGTTCATGGTTTTGAACTTGTGAAAGATTTGTATGTTGATGATGACGAGTTTAGGGATATTTTCCATGCTTGTGAGAAAAGTACATTTGCTAAATATTATAGGCATGATGGTTTCTTGTTTAGGGAGGTAAGGCTTTATGTGCCAAAGGGATCTTTTAGGCTGTTGCTAGTTAGGGAGGCCCATAGTAAGGGACTAATGGGGCATTTTTGTGTTGCAAAGACCTTAGACATTCTTAAGGAGCATTTTTTTTTAGCCAAAAATGAGAAAGGATATGGAGAGACATTATTCGCAATGCTTTATTTGTAGGCGAGCTAAGTCTAGATCCCTTCCCCATGGTCTTTATACTCATTTGCCCACATCTAATGTGCCTTGGGTTGATATTTCAATGGACTTCATCTTCGGATTGCCTAGGTCCAAGGGGGGTAAGGACTTCATATTTGTGATTGTTGATCGATTCTCTAAAATGGCTCATTTTGTGGCTTGTTCCAAGACTAATGATGCCTCCTATATTGCAGATTTATTCTTTAAGGAAGTGGTAAGACTGTACGGGATTCCAAGGACTATTGTCTCGAATAGGGATACTAAATTCCTTAGCTACTTTTGGAGAGTTTTATGGAACAAACTTGTTAGTGTTATACCTTAGAGGCAATCACTTGTACGTTGTATATGACACATTTTATTTCAGAAAAGGCATTATTTATCTTACAGTTTATTTTGATTACTTTTGAGTAATATAACTGTTAGATAAAGTCCCTAGTACAATACTTTGTTAAGGAGATCATGATATGAGATTCTTACTGCACTGTACAGTGTTAGTACTTAAATAGTCCCTAATTATAGTATTAATGAGACAGGACATCATTAATGCATTAAGACTAGCATGTGTAAAGACTTCCTGATTTGATTAGGCGGTGGTTCTCATATCCGTAAGTATTGAGATACTCAAAGTTAACACGTGGATGCTTGTTAGTGGAATAAGTTCATTGGATGACCTAGCTATGTGATAATCACATGGACAACTATTTAGTGCCAGTGATATAATCTCAATATAGCTAACGTGTAAATATCCTTAGACTTGAGATCTTCGAGGTACTTTGTTTGTTGAGCCTTGTACTTTGATTCCAACCTCTGGAGCTCAATTGAGGGCTACCTATAGCATAGATATTGGGTACATTATGAGGTAAACGAAAGTAGTTGAGAGGGTCAATAAATGATTCACCACTCCTAATAGTAAGGGTGAATATCTCACGGCCACTTGTAGGAATTACTGCTCAAGAAGTCCTTAGCCAAGACATATGTGCATTGGAAACAGTTCAAATTGATACACATCTAGAGTAGCGGGTTCCTGGTACAAGTATAATTATATTCGGGCCAGAATTAATAGATATTCTGGAGGGAGTTGGCACTAATTCTGTACTCCAGACCGAATGAGATATTGTATGGTGAAATGAGTAAATTGCACTGTAGTTTGTTATTGAAGGGTTCATGTTAAGCCACTTGACTTCCTAGACTCTTGGGTGGTTATGATGTGTTGCTAGATACCGCTCATAATATGGGAATCTGGGTTTATTAATTGATGAATTAATAAACCAATCTTTATTAGAATTAATATGATCAATTTTAATTAATTATGAATTGTTAATCTGAAAGACGATTGGATTAATCCATATTCGCTACCAATTGACCGAGAAACCTAATAGGTCACACACAAAAGAGGAATATATACTCAAGATGTTATTTGATAACATAGTGGGGTTTATTGCGAGAAAGAGAAATTGATATGGCCAAATAATAATTAGTTATAATTTATGGGCCAATTTGTAAGTTTGAGAATTTGATGGGTTCTAATTGGAATTGGAGAATTGTTTGGATTTCTCAAATGTGGTTTTTTTTTTTTGTTCAGCTTTTCGAGTGACTTCAAGGGACACACGAAACAACTCAAAAACAAAAAAGCAAGCGACACAGAAGAGACATCAATGATCTTCTCTTCTCTCTCTCTCTCTCTCTCTCTCTCATGGGTGAGTTTCACCAAGAGAACACCAAGACTCTTCTTCTTCTTCTTCTTCTTCTTCTTCTTCTTCTTTCTCTGGTTTTGCAAAACAAGAAAAACAAAGAAGAAAAACCCTAGCCACCATCGTTGTTTTTGGCTTGCACAGAAAATCTTGGTGCTTGAGTGTGATCCTCCATGTGGATTTCTATTAGAGATAATCACAAACTGTGATTATAGTGGTTGGACATACAACTCTCGTGGTGACTCTTCAAGATGATTGCTGGATCGTGCTGCAATTATCATACTTGAAGAAGCAAAGTTTTGTTTTCACATAATTAAAGAAAAGTAAAAGCTGTTATCTTTGTTTCTTTGTTTTTTATATATATGTCTTGTTATCCAGACATATGCGGATCTTGGGATGGTATCTCGCTTTATTCTTCCGCTGCGCCGTATATGATACGTGAGAGATACCGAACAAAACTTGATACTAATCTCTTGTTTTCCACAGCTTGTCATCCTCAAACGGATGGATAAACGGAGGTGGTCAACTAAACACTCACCCAACTCTTGCGGACCATAATCAAGAAGAACTTGAAAAATTAGGAAGAGTGCTTGCCATACATTTAGTTTGCTTACAATAGGGCTATTCACACTACCACTTCTTATTCTCCTTTTGAAATTGTATATGGTTTTAATCCTCTAACTCATTTAGATTTGGTTCCTTTGCCTATAGGCGAATGGTTGAACCTTGATGGAGCTAAGAAGGCGGAAATGGTGAAGGCACTCCATGAGAAGGTGAAAGCAACCATTGCAAAACACAATGAAGAGATTGCCAATAAACACAATCAAGGAAGAAAAAATGTGTCATTTGAGCCGGGTGATTAGGTATGGGTTCACCTTTACAAGGAAAGATTCCCCATGCAACGACGGAGCAAACTAGATCTAAGGGGGGATAGTACATTTCAAGTTCTCGCCAAAGTTGGAGATAATGCTTATAAGATAGATTTACCCAGTGAGTATCATGTTAGTGCCATTTTTAATGTTAATGACCTCTCTCCCTTTGATGTAGATGATGGCAATGATTCAGAGAAGAATCCTTTTCAAAGAAGGGGAGATGATGAGATTCCGCTTCATCATGGAGGTCAAGATCAAGGAGGGAGAGGCATGACCATGCAAGGACAAGGACCAATGGCAAGATCTAGGTCCAAAAAGCTTCAAGATGAGTTTCAATTGCTCATAAAACTATGCTTGAGGATGGAAAAGGGTTCGAAGGTTGAGGAAGCTAGCCAAGAGTTCATTTTGATAACTATCCAAGAAGGACCCCAACAAAAACTCAAGCCGGCAACAAAGGTGGACAAAACTTAATCAAAGTTGGCCTTCCAACTGACAGCCGGTGCCAGCCCCAAGCAGCCAAACTGGCGCCGACTTCAACCTACCCAACAACGGCTTCAACCTACTTGTGACGGCCAGGAAGCAGAGCGCAACTGGCACTGGCTGTAGAAGCCCTAGCTGACGCCAGCTCCATCATCGGCTGCCCCGCGTTTTTTATGTTTTCTTCAATTTTAAGCGTTTGTAAAGACTTATTAAGATCCTAACCTGTAATAGAACCTCAGGAATTACTTAGCTAGGGTTAGGGTAGTATAAATAGCACCTTTAGTGATTTGACAAGACAATACACACACTCTAATTCAATTTTGAGAGAGAATCTTGAGAGGCCCTAGCCTCCTTGTTCATCTTGTTTAAGACCATGCTTAAGGGTTAGTCCTCCTTACGAATGAGTCTATAAATCTTTTGGAGAATCCAATATGGTTTCTTTAAATGGGTCTTAGTTTCTTTGTTCTTCTAAGGTTTGTTTGAATTCCATTACTTGAGTGCCCATTTTCTCTATTCTATTTGTTCTTATTTGCCTTTGTTGCTTCAAGGAAATTGGGGTGAGATTATAATAGAACTTTCTACTATTCATGAGGGTATTTGAAGCTTAGTTCTTCATGTGTTTGATAGAGGGTAGGTTGTTATTTCATTTTCTCCTTTTTGTCCTAAGAAGAATCCCTATTTTTGGTCCCATTGGTTGAGCTAAACACATAACCATTAAACCACTAACAATATCAAGAAAAAGCCCACACAAAATCATATAAGTGCTTTTGAAAAAAAGGCAAAAAAGGCCGATTTTGTGTTGTGGCCGATCAGCCCTAGCGCCGGGCCTGTTTAGCACTTATAGTTTGTGATACGAGTTTTTTAGTATAAAAAATATTACCAACAAATTACACAATCAATCAAGCTTTAACTAAAATGCCAACTACTAAAACCACACATACGGGCAAGTATACCTATCGTATAGTATAGGGCATAGCAAGTATTGAATCCACAAGAACTTGGCTCTAATCTTACTTTACCTAAATCTTTATTGTTTAGCCCATAAAATAAGAAGAGACTAAAAGGCAAATAAATAACAAAAAAAAAAAAATAGATATAACTCAAGGATGCAATTTTATGTAACTAGATAATTATCTTGAAAACACAATATTGAATCAATTAGAATTTATCACAATCAATTGTCATCTTGGCGTTATAAAGGAACTTAAGTAAAATTCAATCGTTTCCCAAGTCATGAACTTACTTATGTAGATTCCACTTCTTTCCCAATCCATGGAATCACTATCATTTGATTAATTTAGCAGATTTCCCAATCAAACCAAAGCAACCAAAAGATGCATTAAACTTATACCTCATAAACATGATATTAGTCAATGGCCTTTTGCTCGAGGTGAAATCAACTAATCTTTGATCACTTTAGTCTTTTAATCTTAACTTTGTTTCCCAAGTCCATTAGATTTGTCAAATATGAAATCAATGCAATGCACACCTTGTTGGGATGTATACCCTCTTAGACTAGATTTCTGATGTAAAAATCGAATGTTTTAATAAAAGAATTTATTTTCAAAAATTATTTGTAAATTTACAATTTTATTTGTACACAATTTCGTTTGGAAAAAACCCATTGTGTTTAAGTAGGTAGTCCGTGTGAATGGAGGTCTTTCACAGTAAAGTATAGATTACAAGTTGCTTAACACATAAACATTCATTCTTAACCAATTGATAAGAATGGGAATCTCATCATGTCTACGTTATTATGTTGTGAATTCTAAATGGGGAATGGCTTACCTATAGCCAGTGAGTAGTCCACTCACTTCATGACATAAACGTATTTCGAATACGTAGAACAGAACCTGTAGTAGTGGTTTCTAAAAGTACTATGTGGTAGAAACCTAGACTACTACTGCTATAGCATTAACTAGTACTCTACAACTTGAGTATGAGTTGGTAGTCTGACAAAGCTAGAAGCATATACTTTGATATGCTATAGTTGAGGTTCTATAGTAAGGCCAATATACCTTCAATATACCTGCATGTTGAGTATGTGTGACTATTTAGTTAAGACAGACTTATACAAGATAGTTTTTATACTATATCGCCCCTTGTGGTTATCCGAATGATCTAACTATCCATGGCCCTAGGAAACATGACTTCGATGTTTGCTTTAGGATAGCTCCCTTTAAAAGCGGAAACAATCCAGGAAGTCGTGGATCATTCGAGTAAAGGCCTAAGGATAGTAGATGTCATTTAGAGAGTTGTTAGTACACTTCTTCTTCTCAGAATGTACAGTGATGTATAGAAGGGTATTTTAGTCACTACACCTGTAGGTCGAAGACTTTGCTAACGCAGCACTGTCCTTGGCATCAATATTTCCTTGGTGATATTAGGAAATATTTAAAATGCAAAATACAGCTATTTATATGGCAAGGGTATTATGGTCATTTTAGTAGCCAATGCGGTGTGTCTTTTAGTCTCCAGTATAAACTGTGAGTCCTAATTATATACGGGCTAAGGAATTTTTCTTAAATTAAATAAAATTTATTTTATTTAAGTAGCCTGATTTAATTATTGGACTAGAATAAAATAAAGGTCCATGGAGAGAGAATTAATAAAATTAGTTTAGTTGGTTAATTAATTATTCAGGGCTTTGATCCAGTTTGAATAATTAAAGATTAACTTGGGTCTAAACTGATATAGGCTTATTTATTGGACTAGTTTATTGGGCTGGGAAGTTAATTATTAATTCGCCCATTTATGTGGTTCTAATTAAAATAATTAATTAAGCCCAAAAGGTTAAACTAAAAGTCCAATGGCCCAATCCAGTTTAACCTAGGGTTTTATTTAGGTTAAACAGGAGGATTGGAAACAACGTTATTGTAGAACATACACTCTTTGAGACGGTTTCTTTTCTGTGAAAGGCTAGATGTCTCTCTCTCTCTCTCTCTCTCTCTCTCTCTCTCTCTCTCTCTCTCTCTCTCTCTCTCTCTCTCTCTCTCTCTCTCTCCAGAAAAAGGTTCCTTAGTTTGTAGTTATTCACCAAACGGATTTTGGCAGGCTATATACTGGAAGATCGAGAGCTTGGCGTTCACCTACATGAAAAGACGGAGTAGGAGGCTTGCAGGAATCGCACCAGAGGCTTCCACCAGCGTACCTACCCCGATGGCACACATTTCGGTCCAGTCAATTATTAGAACGAGGAAAAGAGGTAATATTTTTAAAATCTCGGAACCTGTACAGAGCCTAACAGGCGCTGGCTAGGACTGTCGGAGCCGGCGCCGCCACAGACTCTGCCCTGGAGTTCCCCTGTTCTTTATTTTTTCAGCTTTTTATCTTCGCTTCCACTGTGTGCCTTATGTTTTTCGCTTCCTATGCCTGCACTCCTAACATCGTTTCCCAAGTTAATTAGAAGAACCCGCATCAATAATCAATGAGAACAAGTAATCAAATACCAAAGATAACAATAGATTGATAAAAAATTCCAATTAACTCAAAATCATAATCTCCAAAGTAGTATACTATTACAATCAAAAGATTAAGCATATCATTGTTAAAGAAAAGTAAACAAAGGATGAAAGATAAAACTCATAGAGAAGCCCTTCTTCTTCTCTTGAAAACCTTCTTTGAATAATATTCATTTCAGTGGTGATTGAGTAGCTAGCTTGGATTCTTCAAATCACACATTTCTCTTGTATTTTTCTTGTATTTCTAAGCCTCCTTAATACCAAGATTTGTTACTTGAGAAGTCTTGTCTGAGTAGAATTTAGAAAATACCAAATTCCTTTGAAAAATACCACATTCGTGCACATGATTTTCTCATTTTCAAAGTAGACTGGTGCCTGGTGCATTATCTAGACCTGGCATTGGGTCTAATCTAGAATCCTTCACTTTTTGCTCAAAATCTATTCCAATCTACACAAATTCGTCAAAATTACTTTTTACAAGCAAAATGTCAAATAAGAAGGAATATACCTAATTATTACAACAAAAGTACCTCAAAATAACCTCAAATAATTAGTAAAATAATGATGATTTTAGCCCCTATCACATACTCCCACACTTGAACTTTTGCATGTCCTTAAGCAAATAAAAATTAGACACTTAGCATTCAGAACAAGACACAGTAATTTTGCTAATTTTTCCTTAGCAAATTCATCCATAATGAAGATATAACCTTCTTCCAACCTTAAACATAAATTTGTCATTCACTCAACCTTTTAAAACCTTGTAAACTTGTGTATTCAATCAAAAAATCCCAAGGCCATCAAAGTTAAGTTAAAGAAGCTTATATCTAGTACAAGAAAATCATTCTACTCCTCATGCAAAAACATAGATAATATGAATTGTACAAGTTAAGCTATTTAACCAATTAAAGCATTATAAACTCAAATTTATGCAACTCAAGTTAGTGAAATAAGGAAAACACTCAATTCTTTTTTTTTTTTTTTCCAATGGCTTAGGAAATTGATAGCCTCAAGTGTATGGATTTCTCTTCACACACCGTATTGGCCCCCTTATAGTCATCATTATTTTTTCAGCAATTTTTTTTTTCTTCCTTCTTTCTTTCCTTACCTTCTTGCCTTCGGGATAACTTCAAGAGAGTGTGATGCTTCTTTGTTTCTTCTCTTCCACTCACCGTACTGGCTCCCTTTTCAGCAAAAGGTCTCTTTTTTTTTTTCTTTTCAACAAATGAAAGCAATAATTTTTCAACTCACATTCTTTCCTTTACGCTCTTTTTTTTTTTTTTTTCATTTCAATTCCTCGCATTCCTTATTCACAACTTAAAGTCAAGAAAACTTCAAATCTATAATACAAGAACTAATCAACAACTCTTCCCATATTTCATCATATCATCCATATTCAAACTTAAAGAATAAAACAAAACTCAAATACCAAATATAACCAAGATTAACCTAAATTCTCAAGACATAGCAAAATCTAACTTAATACACAAGTTTACCTTTTAAATAAAAATCTAACTATAATGAATGACAAATCTATATACAAGTTAAAAAGAAAATCACAACTCTGTTATAGACAAATAAGCGTAATTTTGCTCCAAAATTTCAAGGAAAATGAAACAAAATTGTTTTTCAAAATTCAAAAATTTTCCAAAGTGGCAAAATACCAAGAAAAAAACCAAGATTATTGATTAAAAAAAAAACTTGGACAAAGAATATTACTAAACCACTCCCCCACACTTAAACTAGACAATATCCTCATTGGAAAAAAATTAACATAAGATAGCATCTCCAAAGGGACAAAAAATGGTGAAGGAGGTAGAAAGTTAAGCAATACTCCCCAAGTGCAATAAGTTCCAATAGATATCAAAGCTAGAAATAGAGAAGAGAGCTTGGTCAAAAGGACTTTATTCCGACTTACAAAAGAAAACACAAAGAAAATAATAACAAAAGAAAGACACACCAAAATAAAAGAAAACAAACAAAAAAAAAACTCATAAAAATCCTAACAAAGCAAATAAAGACACGACTCACTACCCCACACATAAGACGGAAAATATTTTCCTTATTACTAGGGAATAAATGACACTTAACAACTCCAAACACAAAACAAAGATACAAACTCTTTCCACTCATCATGCTTCCTCATCAAACCTTTGAAAAATAATTAATGCTCATTGAAAAAGATAGGCATGATGAAAGTAGAAATAAGAGAGGGTTTTGAAAATTAAAGAATTCATGCAGAATATTAGTTGCAATGAATATACATACATAGCCCTCCTTTCATTACACTCTTTTAGACATGCAAATCAACTTTTCAATGCAAAGATGTCAATTATGTCCAAAAAGTGTGTAAACATGAGAATCACCACTTAACCCTTCAAAAGATTTGTCACAATTGAAATTCCCCTTAAAACTTAGTATTTGAGTTTTCAAAGATGGGATCAAGAAATCCTTACTTTTCAATGTATAGTCTACAAAAACTAAGTTACCTCCATTTGGATAGGGTGAAAGGTAGAATTTATGAGCATACTCCAAGGGCTTCTTATGATGTATGAGTGATAAATCCAAATCCATGAGGCATGTTAAGCTTAACACATCATCATTTAGACCATTGTCCTCCAAGAATGGAGAGGAACCTAAGAAATTATGTGACAAAGAGAGATTAGAAATATTAGCACATCGAGTAGAATCAACAACCTCCCTTTCCACATTGGGCAATTGTTTCTCATCTCCTTGGGGATTTTCTTGTTCGAGTGTATGGGCCTTTATAGCATCCTCAACCAACTTGGCTAGCTGTGTTCTTTGGTTACTCATTCGTTGGGATACTTTTTCATGCCACATAATGGACGTGTTTGTGTTGGCAACAAATGATTTGATTGAAGCTTCAAGTGACGTCTCACTAAAAGCGTTAATCCGAGCTTACAAATTGCCAATGTATAATCATTGTAGCTCCTTTGATCTTTTGCCCAAAAGTAATTGTCCATTATGATGTCAATCTCGCGCTTAAAAAATAAAATCAAATTGAAAAAAAAAATAAAAACAAACAAAAATAATAGAAAAAGAAAAACACACAAAAGAGAAATATTCACAAACTATCTCAAAACAAAAGTTAGGGATATTTACAAATACAATAAAGGCTAAATCAATAAGATTCGAGTGTTTCTGATAGAGTCCATCCCCGACAACGGCACCAAAAACTTGATGCAAGTTTTTTAGCATAAAAAATATTACCAACAAATTACACAATCAATCAAGCTTTAATTAAAATATCAACTACTAAAACCACACATACGGGTAAGTATACCGATCATATAGTATAGGACATAGCAAGTATCGAATTCACAAGAACATAGGCTCCCATCTTACTTTAACCAAATCTTTATTGTTTAGCCCATAAAATAAGAAGAGACTAAAAAGGAAAAGAAACAAAAAATATATATATATAAAAGAAACAAATATATATATATAGAGAGAGAGATATATATATATATAACTCAAGGATTCAATTTCATGTAACTAGATAATTATCTTGAAAACACAATATTGAATCAATTAGCATTCATCACAATCAATTGTCATCTTGGCATCATGAAGGAACTTAAGTAAAATTCAATCATTTCCTAAGTCATGAACTTACTTATGTAGATTCCACTTCTTTCCCAATCCATGGAATCACTATCCTTGGATTAATTTAGCAGATTTCCCAATCAAACCAAAGCAACCAAAAGATGCATTAAACTCATATATCATAAACATGAAATTAGTTAATGACTATTTGCTCGAGATGAAATCAACTAATCTTTGATCACTTTAGTCTTTTAATCTTAACGTTGTTTCCCAATTCCATTAAGATTTGTCAAATATGAAATTAATGCAATGAACTCCTAACATCGTTTCCAAGTCAATTAGAAGAACTCGTATCAATAACCAATGATAACAAGTAATCAAATACCAAAGATAACAATAGATTAATCAAAAATTCCAATTAACTCAAAATCATAATATCCAAGTACAATCAAAACATTAAGCACATCATTGTTAAAGAAAAGTAAACAAAGCATAAATGATAAAACTCATAGATAAGCTCTTCTTCTTTTGAAAACCTTGTTTGAACAATTCTCCTTAAAATGGTGATTGAGTAGCTAGCTTCGATCCTTCAAATCAAACCTGTCTCTTGCATTTTTCTTGTATTTATAAGCCTTCTTAATACCATGATTCGTTACTTGAGAATTCTAGTCCAAGTAGATTTTAGAAAATACCAAACTCCTTTGGAAAATACCAAATTCATGCACAATATTTTCTTTTTTCCAAAGCCGACCTGGCATCTGGTGCATTAGCTAGACTTGGCACCAGGTCCAATCTAGAATCCTTTAATTTTTGCTCGAAATCTATTCAAATCTGCACAAATTCATTAAAAATATTTTTTACAAGCAAAATGTCAAATATGAAGGAATCTACCTAGTAATTACAATGAAAGTATCTCAAAACAACCCCAAATAACTAGTAAAATAATAATGATTTTAGCCCCAATCAGTTTGGATGCTATTCCCCATAAAAATCACAACTTACGCTCATTACCTGCCCTTAGGAAGAAGGCATTACCAATTGATCTATCTTTTGCGTAAATGCTTCCACCTTTGCTTCTAACGCAGCCATTGTGTAACACCCCACATTTTCTTTTCTTGACGCAATAGGCCAACTCGGGTGGGATGCTGCCCCGTCTGACTTCTCAGACTAGGGGTCTTTATAACAATTTAAACTTAAAGTAAGCGGTAAAATCAAAGCTTAAGTAAATATATGAAACATGATCTTTATTTATATACACATATGAGTCACGATAGGTACATTGTCATAGCTTCCAAAATACATAAGCTAAAACATCTCCTAGTCTATGTATAATAATCACTCCAAAAGATTTGCTATCCAAAGCTACAGAAAAAGTCCTAGAATACCGTCATTATTCTTCAGCTCCAATCCCTAAAATAGAAAAGACAAATACACGTGTGAGTGGTATACTCAGTGAGTCCCGTGTGTGCTAATGTTTTGCTTAGAAGAGAGATGATTTTCAATTTCTTTGCTGAAATAAATTTCATAACAGAGAGTTAGCAGTAATTGATAAATTTAAGTCATTTTATCATATACGTTCGAAAAACAGTAATTTTCAAACACACGGCCCCCAATTCAATAAATGCGGATTCTTCCCCACTTGGAAGTGCGACCCTTATGCAAAGTTCGAGGAACTTCGCCTTTGGCTACACAGTCTCTTGTGCCAGGGACTACGCCTTACAGCACGTCACCCGCGATATGCCGGAAGGGTGAGCAGCGTACATATGTACCTCACCATGCACTTAGGGATCTTTTACTTGCCACCATAAGCCAGGGGTCCCAATCCTGACATCAATCACCATCGAGGTGGCAAGGGATTGAACACACCGAGTGTCCCCACTCGGTATCATGTGAACAACCCACCATCACAATCACAAGACAATTGCTGGGCTCACAACGGCTAGCCAGGGACGACTCATCTCGATGTCCTGTCGCCCTGTTTGGAGTAAGACAATCCCCAGAACTAGCCAGGTTACTTGGGGTCATTTACCTCTAACATGGGCTAGTACAAATATCAAAGTCCTTGCTGAGTACTCAACGCAACAATACCAACCCCATCTGACTGATCAGGCCAGAGGGTTATCTTACCCCGCAGGATCTTCAATTAAGACATTTTGGGGCCAAAACAACATTTTTCCAAAATCATGTTGAAAACCAGACAAAAGGTTTTACTCACACATCAAAATGTGTTTCCAAGAGTAACCGGATTATTTTTCCCGTACTCAATCACAAAAGTCATTTTCCAAGGACATTCGGGTCATCTTACCCATACCAGGTTGCAAAAGACTTTTTGAGGGTATCCGGGTCATTTTACCCTTACACGATTTGAAATATATTCACAAGAGTTCCAATAAGGATAATTCGGTCATTTACTGAATACCCGAGTTCCAAAAGTTTCGTAAATCATTCCAATAAGGATATCTGGATCATTTTCCAAATACCCGATTCTAAAGTTTATCATTTTCCGAAAATCCCAAATATTTAATCCAAAATGACTAAATTCACATAATTCGTGTTTTAATCATCTAATAAGGTTTTCAAACCAATTATAAAATTCATTCAAGTCGAAATTGCATAAAAATAAGTCTTGCTCATGTATTCCGTAAACATATTTAATCATTTCCAAAACGGTATAAAACATGTCATTTCATGGAAAATTAAAGCACACTAGCCTTTGAAAAGGTTTTAGAAATCATAGGGACTCACCTTGTATAATAAGTCGAAGTTGCACTCGTGTATAATCCTAAAAGGAGTTCTCTCGACTTGATTCACCTACACCATTAGTATATTTCGATATTATTACTTAATGGGTTTAAATGCTTAATGGTTCTAATAAGGTTTCTAAGACTTTCTTAAAGAAATAAATGGATTAATGCCTTTGATGGTTTTCTTGGTTTTACAGCTATACCACGCTTCACCATTTTTCACATAACTTATTCAATATAGATCCAAATAAGGTGAGGTTACTTCCATAATATTCCATCCCTCTATCAATTCCGGGTCATGAGACATGCAAACTCCATCCCATTTTGTACAGTTTTCCAGTTAATTTCACTGTTCCGAGATTGGTGGTTCAGTTTTGTCATCTTCCAGAATTTCGTTCATATCTCCTTCAATACAGGTCCAAATGAGATGAAACAACTTCCTAAATACTCCTAGGACATTTCTCTATCAACTTCAGGTCATGGGATATTCAAACCTCTCTCCATTTCGTTCAGTTTTCCAGCTAAACTTACTGCTCCAAGCTGGAGGTCCAGAATTACTGTTTAGAGCTCAACTTGTTTTAATTTATTTCTATGGTTTCTTCAACATATCCTACCATATTTAAACCCTTTAATATCTTATTTAACATCCCAAAATAATTGTTCTAACAGGTTTTCATGCCCAACACTTCTCTTTTGTTCAAACAAATAAATTTTTCCCAGCTTACCAAACCAGTAAATTTTTAACAGCTTTCACCATTCTTGCTATTCAAGATCTCTTAGCCATTCAAAACCCTCACAACCTCCACACAACTTGTTCCAACTCCTTTCTAACTAGTCTAGGACATGTTTAGGATTATTTATGCTTCATTTCCAGTCATTCTTACTCAGATTTCCTTTGAAGTTTCCAAACAACACAAGCTAACTATTCATCACCATCAAATAGCTCTTCTTGTTTCTTTATCATTTCCACCCTTTTTCTTTTCAAATTTTGAGCATACTATCACTCCAATACACCTCACATGAACTGAAAACCATGCTCAATTCATCACCAACCCAACCGGTCAACCAACAACCATCACAAAATCAAAATATTGTTATTACTCAACATCAACAAATTCATATGCACATAGTTTCCAACTTCTAGTATCATTCTCTTAGATTTTAGTAGTGATCCCTTACCTTTCTAAGATGGAGACAAAGCTGTGACACTCCTTCCTTTCCTTCCTTTTCCTTTCCTTCTCCTTGCTGCCGGTCTTCTTTCTTTCCTTTTCTTGCTGCCGATTCTTCTTTCTTTCTTCTTCTTGCTGCCGATTCTTCTTTCTTTCCTTGCTACCGAAAATCTCCCTCTCTCCCTTAGTCTCTCTTTTTCTTATTTTTCCTCTCCTCTCTTCCCTTTTCTGGTTTTTCTTCTTCTCCTCCCAGCTTTGGCAGAAATTCTCCTCTCCTTACTCCTATTTATAGAGCTTAATCCTCTTGGTCTTGCTTTAAGGTGAGTTAGCATTTCTAGAAGTCTCTAGACTTCTCTAGAATTTCCAAGAAAATTAAGGATTATGCTAGAAGGTTGTAGAACCTTTTAGAAACTTATAGAATCTCTTAAAACATCTTAAGGCTAATATATACTTAATCATGATTAATTTACCCTAAGCTAGTTTAGCTTAATTATGATCACTTTCCCTAATCTAGTTTAACTTAGTTAAGCTTAATTAAAGAAAGTCTAAACATAGTTAATGTTGGTCAAAAATATCATGATTGTGGGCCCTCTTCATTTACTTCTTGTGGGCCCTCTAAAATATCTTTTTATATAATATGAATATAGCTTAAGATATTTAGGGTATTAATTGAACTATATATATATATATATATATATATATATATATATACTAATGGTAAAATAATATAATAATTCAACATAATTCTTGAATTTAATAATACTATAATTTATTTTTACCAAGAAGTATTTATATCAAATAATAGATATATAAAAATAATAGTAATGGATAATAGAATAAAAGTTGTAATAATAATTTATCATTAAACTACAATAATAATGATAGTAGAATAGAGTAAAATAAAATAGAATAAACTAAAATAATAACAATATTACTACTAATACTATTCTTAACAATAATGGCACTAGGGATGGCCATTCTATAACATTAGGAATAATATTATTACTTTATAGCCTTAGTAATACTATTAATAATAAGGGGAAAATATATTCACTTTGAACGACAGGTTATTACACATTGCATCCACCTTGTGTACTCCATGGACACGAGCTCTGGACTGTGAACTATCCCAGGCATAATTATTCGTAGCCAAATTGTCAATCAAGTCCAATACCTCTTCCAGGTCTTAGAATTAATAGAGCCTCCTGCAAATGCATCAACTAATTACCTAGTAGCAAAGCTCAAACCACTATAAAAGATTTGCATTTGCATACCCAACTCAAATCCATGGTGAGGACATTTTCTAAGCATTTCTTTAAACCTCTCCCCACACTTAGAAAGATTTTCATACTCTAATTGTTGGAAGGCAAAATATTAGTCCTAAGATTGGATGTTCTAGCTAGTGGGAAATACTTGACCAAAAATTTTTCAGCTACCACATTATAAGAAGTAATGGATCTGGTGGGCAAAGATTTTAACCACGATTTTGCTCTATCTTTCAAGGAAAGGAAAAAAAAAATCTTAGTTTAATGGTATCCTTAGAACTGCCATTCATTTTAAACGTGTCACAAATTTTCAAAAAGCTCGCAAGGTGGGCATTAGGATCTTCCTCAAGTAACCCATCAAATTAGACCATGTTTTGGATCATTTGAATTATATTGGACTTTATTTCGAAATTGTTAGCCTCTATCCTAGATCTTGTGATACTTAAGCCCATATATGAGATTGCAGGTTTTACAAAGTCATCCATAGTCTACCTGTTAATTCCACTATTACCACCATTGTTAGGCTGATTTATCTCCATGTCTTTCCTTACCCTTTCGCTTACAACCTTTCAGACCTTGGTGAGGATTCTCTCGATCTCAGGATCAAGATTGACTATGTCGGCTTTGGATTATCAGGTCAAAAACTAAGAGCAAGGTCTACATAAAACAGAAAAGAGTGAGATTATAAAATTTACAAGTTAGACAGTTAGGACATATTTACAAATTAAGTTAGAGAAAATTACAACATGTGGGGGTATTAAAATACAAGTATACAAAAACAACAAAATATGGCACCAATTCATACAAGGAACATATATACATATTAACATAATTACATTTTGACATATAAACATGGTTAAATCAACAAAATCCAAGACTTCATAATATTGTTTCCCAACAACGGTGCCAAAAACTTGATACATAAATTTTGGGTATAAAAAAATCATCAATTTTAAGTTCATCCCTTAGTCAAGTTTTAATTAAAAACATTAACTCAAAATACATATACGAGAAAGTATACTTATCGCAAGCATAATATAGGGAATTAATGAGTATCGATACTCAATGGAACAAGTACACCCCAATCACTTTTCATTTATTATTTAACTGACCCAAATAAAGTGAGAAAATAATAAAAACAAAAATAAAGAAATATACACAACTCAAGGATGTAGCATTATGCAATTTCGACAATTATACTAGAAAACATGATAATAAACCAACTAGCAATTCGCCCAATTAATTATTATCTTAACATCATGAAGAAATATAAAGTAAAATTCAATCGTTTACCAAGTCATGAATCTATTTAGATAGATTCCACTTCTTTCCCAATCCATGGAATCACTATCTTTTGATTAAATTAGCAAGTTTCCCAATCAACCCAACATAACCAAAATATGCATGAAGCTCAATTCCTCATAAACATAAAATCAGCTAATGACCCTTCGCTCGAGGAACCATAAATTAATCTTTGCTTATTTTAGTCCTTTAATCCTAACTTCGTTTCCCAAGTCTATTAAAATTTCACAAATATGAAATCAATGCAGTAAACTCCTAACATCATTTCCCAAGTTAATTAGAAGAACTCGCATCAATAACTAATGATAACAAGTTACCAAATACCAAAGATGATAAAGAAGTAATCAAATAAGTAAATCAACACAAAACTATGAAATCCATAATAATGTCAAATTAAAAAAAAACATTGAATACGTCATTGTTTAAGGAAAAGAAAACACTCATAGATAAACCTCTTTCTTCTCCCTTGAAGACTCTCTTGAACAACCCTCTTTTATTTGGTGAATTCCTCCTTCAATGAATGTTTGGAATTTTTACTCTTGGATTCCCCTTTTTTCTCTTATGTTTTCTCTTGCTTTTGTAGGCCTCTTTGATGCTAAATTCGTTACTTGAGGAATCTTGGCCGAGTAGGATTCGAAAATATCAAAATTATTGGGAAATTCCTAAATTCGTGCACAGGATTTTTGCATTCCAGAATGGGCCTGGCACCGGATCTAATAGACCCACCTAGCACCAGGTGCAATCTATTTCTCTCCTGAATTTTGCACTATTTTCCTCTAGCCGACCAGAATGGACATGGCGACTAGTTCACTTGCTAGACATGGTGCCAGGTGTGTTCTGGAAAATCTTCAGTTTTGCTTGAATTTAACTCAAATCTGCACAAATTCATAAAAAAAAAAAAACTTTCTATAAGTAAAATGTTAAATAAAAATGAATATGCCTAGTTATCATAACAAAAGTATCTCAAAACAACCTTAAATAACTAGGAAAATAATAGTGATTTTAGCCCCTATCAACCATCACTGGGTTGGCTATGGAATTCCCTAATTTTTCGTCTGCTTGCCCTGTTTTTCAAGAATTGAACCAGGACCTTTGTAGATTTCTTGAGTAGGCAGTGGGTCCGGTCTGGAATTACATAATTAAGCTCCAAATTCTTCAATTTATGTATAAAATTAAAAAAAAACTTTCTACAGGGAAAATATCAAATTGTAGGGAAATTGAGTAGCTACTGCATCAAAATATCACAAAATCACCTCAAATAGCTAGGAAAATATTAGTACATTTAGGCCCTATCACATTCCTTTGCACTTTAGTATTTGATTATCCTCAAGCAAACACTTAAGATAAGTCAAAACAGAACAATTCCTCAGCAACTTCTTCACAAGACATTTACCATTTCATTCATCAAAGCATAGCTAGCATTAGCAAAACATTATTACCCCTTTCACTAAAAAAAACATTTCATCACTTATTCAACTCAATCATTCCCCAAAGGCAACTCCTGTGTTACATCAAATATGCATAAAACCCTTGAAGTAAATTTACACATGACTATATTCATGAAATACCATCCACTCTTTCTTTAAATCAAGAATAAAGTAAATATGATTCATATATATTAAGATAACCAAGGCTAAAACAAGTTCCAATTGGCTCTAAACTACTATAGACCAAGTAGCAAACTAGGTATGTAACACCCCGCTACCTAGGCCCTCCACGGCCGGGGATGTCGCCTCGTCTAAAGGACAATGGGTCGTTATAACTAGGTCACACAAATAAAATAACAGAATAAAAATAATAATTTAATTTAAAATTTATTACAACCCCAGAATAAATCCAAGATTAAATCTAAAAATTCCTAAAAGAAAAACAAATCCATAAGTAAAATCATCCACTCTCAACTCCCCAAAGCAATACATAAAAATAAAAGACAATATTCTCTTCCAAGGCAGATAACACTAGCTACTAATCCCCATAGTAGGATCGACCTGAAATCATGGTAAAAAGGTGATGAGATAGAAATCTCAGTAAGTCCGTGTGTGCTTTGGGTGTTCACTGCAAACAGTTCGTGGATGCAAAGTGTGAAATCTTTATAAGAGAAATATTGGCAAGCAATAAATATTAGTCAAAAGCAAGAGTGGGTTTTACCTCTTTTTGAAACCATACAAGTGCACAATAAAATCAACCACTCAAAAAGGTGGTCATGGATTACCACATATTAGGCCCTATAACCATACAACGGTCGAATGCTATACTTTGTGCGGATCGACAAAAGAAATACTGGCAAGCAATGAATTATGTTCAAAAACAAGAGTAGCATTTTGGCTTTCAAACCATACAGGTACAATAAAATCAACCACTCAGAAAGGGTGGTCATGGGTTACCACACGTTGGGCCCCATGTCCACATGGTCAGTATGCCACACTTTGTGCATACTGCCGGTCAGAATTCCACACTTTGTGCAGACTGACAAAAGGTAGGCGATCGGCCTACCGGGCAAGATACTCCTCCTTCTCTATACCCAAACAACAACTGGGTGTCCATTCCGACATAACACAGTCACTTGATTGAAATAAAAATAGCTAGCTCGGACCGGCATGACTAAGTAGTATTGACGTTTCTCTAAGTTGAGCTTATCTTCTGGAGGTGGCCTCCTACCAGAAGACTCACTCTAACTCTTCAAAACTAGTACTACTAGCCTAGCCTTATTGAGTACTCAACGTAACATATCCCACTTGGGAAAAATGGACAAAACATAGTTCCACTTGAAAATGGCAAATAAGGTTTTCCAAAGTTTGGGGCAAAACTAGTTTTAGAAAGAGTTTTAGGTTTTGAGTAAAACCGCCCCTTGATTTGCAAATAATTTATTTGTCTGAAACGAGAATGGAAATAATCCTCAATTGCCTTTACAGAAATGAGTGACCATGCACTCTACATTTGGCTTGCCATAAAAAAAAAAAATTCATTTCTCATCAAACAGGTTTTATGCAGGAGCTTACCTGATTCTTGCTCACAACAAAAGATCTCCAACAGCTTACCTAACCCCGCATGGAATAAATACAAACCGCAGTCAAACTCAAGCCAAAATCCACATTCGCAAATAATCTAACTCAACTCACTACTACAACCATAATCCTAGTGTCCCAAGCTTTAAGGCCAAATAATAAATAAACAGGTTTATAAGCCAATGCTAATTTAATATTTAAAATAATTAGTGTTTTGGGAAATAAGTACTAATAAGTTGAAGGTTAAATCTTGCTAAGAAAAATTTAGAGTTTATCTGATGAAGAGTCCTAGGTGGTATTAGGTAAAATAATGATTTATTAATAATTTAGTTGTTAGAAATTAATTGATAACTAAAATTAGTTGAAAATAAATTCAATGAATCTTGCTTGAAAAATAATAAATAATTCTTTAATGGGTTTTGATTAAAAGATAATAATTAAATTTTTAGTAATAAATATTTTACTAACTATAATTATTCCCAAAAAAAAGGCTTTAATTAATTTCATTATTTTAAATAATATATATATATATATATATTATTTTCCTAGCAAATACTATTATTTATTTGACTAAAATATCCTTATTATATATACTAATTCAAATTTACCCCTCCTAGGGTTTTTTGGAAATTACTAGCAAAATTATATTATGAAATATTTTATTCATGAAACAAAAATTAGCTTAGGGACAACTAGATCATGATCATACTTCTATGGCTAACCACAATCATGGGTATATACAATCCTTCAATTCATCAAATCATCCAAATCATGCATATAAGCATAGATCTAAATTTATCAAGATGTGATCTAACCCCTACTAGCATAAATATGATCATGGCTTTAATAATCCAACATGAATATAAATCCTATTCACCAAAAGTGACATAATCTCTAGCATACTTCATCACAAATACTACCTATGACATGGAGACATGCATTAAACCTCAAATCATCATACAATCAACGAAGATAATCCATCCATGCATAAATCCCATCTCCTTCATCTTCATACATACATTCATGCTTCAACCTCAACAATATATACTCAAACCTTATCCGCAATCCATCTTCTACCAACATCATCCTAGAGACATGGATCTAGAATTTAAAAGAAGGGTTAAAGCGGCTTACTTGATTGATGAATTCCTTAAAGGAGTTTTGAATGAATCTCAACTCCTATATGTCTAAATCCATCCAAAGAAGGTGATGGAAGCATGACCATTGGAGAAGAAGCCATCTGGCCAAGAAGGAGAGAGATTCAGCCAAGAGAGAGAGAGAGAGAGAGAGAGACCATTACCATGCATATTCTTATATATATTCATTAGAGATCAAGATTGGAGAAGATGAAGTTGTTAGAAAAATCCTATCTTGAAGGTGTTCTTGAGCCTTCTCAAAAATTTCTAGTTTTTTATCCAATCTAGCAAGTTGGATTTTGGAGTTTGATTTTAAAAATGGTGTGGATGGACTCACGATAGTGAGTAGATGAATTCTGGAGTTTTTACCAGTAGTTTGAAGTGATTGGGAGAGGTATTAGGTAAAAGGAATGAGTAGGTATTCCTGGTGTGCTATGTGTTCTTGAATGTTGAAGGGAATTGGGAGGTTTTGATTTGCAGCTGCCGAAATTCTGGAGGATTTAGGCTGGCCGAATTGGTTGTAGGGTTTAGGAAGATGATTCGCTGGTTTGGAAAGGAAAAGGAAAGGCTAATTGTTGAAATCCTTGAAAAATATTTTTAGGAAGCACATTTGGAAACTAAATATTCAAGAATATCTTTGATTATTGGAGAGCTTTTGGATGTCTGCCATGGCCAAATTTTTGGGCAGTGTTTTGGCTAGATGAATGCTGGTTGAGGGAGGCTAAGGTTGGCCAAAAATAAGGAGTGTAATGGTGAAGGGAAGGTCTCGTTGTTTGAGGTATATTTTATGGAAAGTTGTTAAATCATGGTGGCTGGAATTTTGGTATCCAAATCAAGGCATGATTGCAGAATTTTTTTTGGAAATCTTTTAGGCAGCCATGACTGGATTTTCATGTAGAAGCTTGGGGAGTACAATGGAGTTTAGTTATTGGAGGTTTAAGGGTGGTTTGTGCAGAAGAAGGATGGAGTTTCGGCTAGGGTAGAATTAGGAAACAAAGCTGGACAATTACTGCACAGAATTTTCGCAAGGCTGGAATTTCTGGGCAGTATTCGGCTGCTATTTTCCGGCCAGCTTGCAGAGAGTTTGAAGGAGGTTTTAGGAGTCCTTCAAGGTTGGTTTCCAACCATATTTAGGGAGGAAAAACGTGGCTAAGGTGCTGAGCAAACACTGAAAGAAAACATCTTGGTTTTGTACCTCCAAAGCTGTAAATTTGCCCAGAAATTTTCCTGGTTTTGCACCACCTTTGTGCAGTCCGAAAATGGGCAGCATTTAGGAGGGAATAATGGCTAAGAATTTCTACACCTTGAAGGCACAAGAAGCTGAAAATTTTCAGTTCATTCCAAGAAGGAAGATGAACCTAGCTAGAGGGAATTTTTAGAAAGTTCACTAGAGGAATTTAATTCACTTGAAATCCTTCCCCCCTCTTTCATTGCTTCGGTCCATAAGATGTCTTTTACTAAGACATTTTGAACCTTCAAAGCCACAAGAATTGTTCGAAAGAAAATGGCTAGAACAATTTGATCAAACTAATGAGTTGAGAAATAGTAAAAATTAAGGATCAAGAGGAAATTAATTCCCCTTAGGAATTTTGTGTAGAGCAAAGTAGTAGGATTTGGATATTCCTATCATGTCTCTCTTAGGAAAACATCTCTACCCTACTCCCAACACAAAAGGCCAAAAATGATACTTCCCAAGCAAAAATAAAATTTAACTAAGCTAAAGCTGCTATGATGGAATTTGAACCCAAGACCTCAAGAATTAATTCCAAAGCTCCAACCACTAAACCACAACAACTCTTATTATTATTTTTCCCCTAAAAATATTTTCCTATTCAATCCTCAAGCTATTGCCGTTTTTCCACCTCAAGCAAAAATTACCATTTTGCCCTTCTCACTCAATAATCATAATCAAGCCCTCTAGACTAAAAAATACAAATTCAATGCACATAAAATCATATAAAAATATATTTAAACATGCAATAAAATATGATATGCATCCCAACCCCCTTACTCTAAGGTTGGTTTTGACTGGGGTTTCACATCCTCCCCTCCTTAAAAGAATTTCATCCCAAAATTCAGGCGTACTTCTATTTCAGATCAGGATACTTCCGCTTAACCCACTCTTCTGATTCCCATGTGGCATCTCACGTGCCATTATGCTCCCACTGAACCTTTACCATCAATATCTACTTGTTCCGGAGATTCTTGATACTGCGGTCTAATATTTGCACGGGCTTCTCCACATAGCTCAGATCGGGTTGCAACACCAATGGCTCATTATTTAGAATATGACCAAGATCGACATTGTACTTCTTCAATTGTGACACGTGAAACACATCATGAATTCCCGTCAACCCATCTGGCAAGTCGAGTCAGTATGCTATCAGTCCAATCCTTTCCTTTACCGGGAACGACCCCAAATACCTCGGATTCAACTTTCCACCCTTCTGTCCAACACATCCTGAACCACTTGAATCTCCTACACTCATAGTCTGGCCATACCGACTTTTCTGCTCAGTGCATCAGCAACAATGTTGGCCTTCCCGGGTCTCCTACTCTTGGTTGGTTGGGCGCTTGTTGGATTGCTGCCTCTGGAAATGTCCTTGCGGTTGCCTTGGCGGCTGGAAAGGCCTCGATGCCATTCTACTACGGTTCTCATTTTCTATTTAGGTAGTTGCGTCTACGGGCCCTGAATAGGTCGTTAGAGGAGAAGGTGCCAATGCCTTCCTCAATTCCAGCCTCAATCCTTTAACAAACTGCCTTGTTATATTCTGTTGGGTGTCCACTAATCTCTTGTAGTACTTTGATGGCTAGGTGAACCGTGCTGTGTACTAGACCACTGACATGCCTCCCTACTTCAAATTCTAAAATTCGTCCTCTCGCTTTTCCACTATCCACTGAGGGATGTACTCAACTCTTAAGGCTTCGACGAAACTGGTCCACGTCCATTCCTACTTGACCATTTCCCCGTCGTCTTGAATCTGCTACCACCATGCCCGAATTGGGCGTCTCAAACGAAATGCTGCAATTTTAACCATCCGGTCCTCGATATATTGGAGCGTTGCAAATATATCCTCCGTCTACTGGATCCATTGCTCTGCCTTCTGATCTTGCTCAACTTCGCCCAAGAAGATTGCGGCTGAAACTTTAAAAACCGCTCTAATGCCTCATCTTCTCCCTTAGGGACCCTCCGCTTCGTCAGGGTTTGCAAAACCTCCACCATCTTACTGAATGTCTATCGTATCGACACATCATCCGGTGCATCAGACCCCCATTCCGAATCTGGCTCGTTCTCATCCCCCCGATTAGGTGACGGCATTTAAGTCATCTCAAACTTCGGTGCTACAGGCTCTGCTTCTGGAACTCTTCTGTTAATGTGGGTACACAACGCTTGAGTGCCATTCTCAACCATGCCCAGATAATGAGTGTATGCATTTAAGTTTAAAATATTTTGTGCATGCATTCACATTCAGGTTTTAGTAAAAGAGAATTAGATGCAAGTTTTTGTAAATGATCAGATAATAATAATGATATCTACTCATTTTAAAAGAAAATTTGATGATGTTATTTAGGGGAAAACCAAGTAATAAATAAAACTCATGCTTTTCATAAAATCATACTTTCATAAAGAAGGAGTCATCACATACGATACCCCTTTTTTTTCCCCTGTAAAATAATCGAACCCTACCATCAACACGCTTCTTCGAAAAGAATAAATGAACAAAAGAATGCAAATCCCAAAAGAGAGAGAGAGCAAATGCTGCTATTCTTCTATACTCTACTCACCGCTAAAGTCAGCAGAGGCATCTAGATCGTCAGAGGCTAGTTCTACGAGCCACCCTACGAAGCTATCGTGTTTCCACACATAATCCCTCGTAAAACCCGCACTCTCACCTGGTTGACCTAAATCACCCTCATTGACCCTCTTAGCTCTCATAGCTGCCTTATAAAACTTATCCAAAGCTAATCTAATCACACCCTTAGGTGCAGGCCTCTCGTCTTCTGAGTCGTATAGGTCAAACAATCCCTCTCTCCTCCACTTAGCATCTACACCCAGTCCATATCAAAGTTCGCTCCTCTTAGGTCTCTCTTCTAGCTTCCCTTTTCCCCTTATCTTCCATTCCTAAAGCAGGCTGCCTAAGCTCCCTTAATGCCGGGGTAACTCTATCTCTCAACCTATAACCCTCATCACTGGACTCTTTGAGGTCATAGCAAGTAAAAGTCCTATCAAACTCACCTATTTTTGGGGTCTGGGGAGCCTCCATTGCATCCCCATCCTCTTCATCTATCCCATCCATCTCTTCCTCACTCTCATCATCACCCTCATTCCCAAACTCATCTACCTCCCCTTCACTCAGCTCAGCCATCTCCTCATCTCCCTTACCCTCACTAATAAGCTCATCTACCTCACCCTCATCATCCCCATCGTACTAACCCACGCCCCCATCAACCTCCATCTCTGCCTCAACAACTGGGTCATCTAGCATAGGCGGCTCATGCTCCATCTCATCCTCACTCAAAAACCAACCTCCCTCAGGCTCTGACTCTGAATCAGACGAGGGTCGATCTGCTACAGGTAATGGGGTAGGTGGGTTCCAGCAACCAGCGGGCCAGTCTCTGACAACCGATGCAACTCTTTTGACCATCCTATAAACAAAATATAAGGATTAGCACCAGATCAAAATACTTCAGGAAATAAAAATTAAGAAAATCAACTGATTGCCTAAACCTAGGCTCTGATACCACTTGTAACACCCCGCTACCTAGGCCCTCCAGGGCCGAGGATGTCGCTCCATCCAAAGGACAAGGGGTCTTTATATCTAGGTCACACAAATAAAATAGCAGAATAAAAAAAATAATTTAACTTAAAATTTATTACAACCCTAAAATAAATCCAAGATTAAATCCAGGAATTCCCAAAAGAAAAACAAATCCATAAATAAAATCATCCACTCTCAACTCCTCAAAGCAATACATAAAAATAAAATACGACATTCTCCTCCAAGGCAGATAACACTAGCTACTCATCCCCACAGCAGGAACGACCTGAAATCATGGTAAACAGGTGATGAGACAGAAATCTCAGTAAGTCCGTGTGTGCTTTGGGTGTTCACTGCAAACAGTTCGTGGATGCAAAGTGTGAAATCTTTATAAGAGAAATATTGGCAAGCAATAAATATTAGTCAAAAGCAAGAGTGGGTTTTACCTCTTTTTGAAACCATACAAGTGCACAATAAAATCAACCACTCAAAAATGTGGTCATGGGTTACCACACGTTGGGCCCCATAACCATACAACGGTTAGAATGCCACAGTTTGTGCAGACTGACAAAAGAAATACTGGCAAGCAATGAATGATGTTAAAAAACAAGAGTAGCGTTTTGGCTTTCAAATCATACAGGTACAATAAAATCAACCACTCAAAAAGGGTGGTCATGGGTTACCACACGTTGGGCCCCTTGTCCACATGGTCAGTATGCCACACTTTGTGCATACTACTGGTCAGAATGCCACACTTTGTGTAGACAGACAAAAAGTAGGTGATCGGCCTACCGGGTAAGATACTTCTCCTTCTCTATACCCAAACAACAACCAGATGTCTATTCCAGCATAACACAATCACTTGACTGAAATAAAAACTGCTAGCTCGGACTGGCATGACTAAGTAGACTGACATTTCTCTAAGTTGACCTTAAATTCTGGAGGTGGCCTCCTGCCAGAAGACTCACTCTTGCTCTTCAAAACAAGTACTACTAGCCTACCCTTATTGAGTACTCAACGTAATGTATCCCACTTGGGAAAAATGAACAAAACATAGTTCCACTTGAAAATGGCAATTAAGGTTTTCCAAAGTTTGGGGCAAAACTGATTTTAGAAAGAATTTTAGGTTTTGAGTAAAACCGCCCCTTGATTTGCAAATAATTTATTTGTCTAAAACGAGAATGGAAATAATCCTCAATTGCCATTACATAAATGAGTGACCATGCACTCTACATTTGGCTTGCCATAAAAAAAAAATCATTTTTCATCAAACAGGTTTTATGCAGGAGCTTACCTGATTCTTTCTCATAACAAAAGATCTCCAACAGCTGACCTAACCCTGCATGAAGTAAATACAAACCACAGTCAAACTCAAGCCAAAATCCACTTTCACAAATAAACTAACTCAACTCACTACTACAACCATGATCCTAGTGTCCCAAGCTTTAAGGTCAAATAATAAATAAAAAGGTTTATCAGCCAAGGCTAATTTAATATTTAAAATAATTAGTGTTTTGGGAAATAAGTACTGATAAGTTGAAGGTTTAAATCTTGCTAAGAAAAATTTAGAGTTTATCTGATGAAGAGTCCTAGGTGGTATTAGATAAAATAATGATTTATGAATAATTTAGTTGTTAGAAATTAATTGATAACTAAAATTAGTTGAAAATAAATTCAATGAATCCTGCTTGAAAAATAATAAATAATTCATTAATGGGTTTTGATTAAAAGATAATAATTAAATTTTTAGTAATAAATATTTTACTAACAATAATTATTCCCAAAAAAGGCTTTAATTGATTTCATTATTTTAAATAATATATATGTGTGTGTGTGTGTGTGTGTTATTTTCCTAGCAAAAGCTATTATTTATTTGACTAAAATATCCTTATTATATATAATAATCCAAATTTACCCCTCGTAGGGTTTTTTGGAAATTACTAGCAAGATCATATTATGAAATATTTTATTCATGAAATAAAAATTAGCTTAGGGACAACTAGATTATGATTATACTTCTATGGCTAACCACAATCATGGATATATACAATCCTTCAATTCATCAAATCATCCAAATCATGCATATAAGCATAGATCTAAATTTATCAAGACAAGATCTAACCCCTACTTGCATTAATATGATCATGGCTTCAATAATCTAACATGAATATAAATCCTATTCACCAAAGGTGACATAATCTCTAGCATACTTCATCACAAATACTACCTATGACATGGAGACATGCATTAAACCTCAAATCATCATACAATCAACCAAGATAATCCATCCATGCATAAATCCCATCTCCTTCATATTCATACATACATTCATGCTTCAACCTCAACAATATATACTTAAACCTTATCCACAATCCATCTTCTATCAATATCATCCTAGAGACATGAATTTAGAATTTAAAAAAAGGGTTAAAATGGCTTACTTGATTGATGAATGCCTTGAAGGAGTTTTGAATGAATCTCAACTCCTAGATGTCTAAATTCGTCCAAAGAAGGTGAAGGAAGCATGGCCATTGGAGAAGAAGCCATCCGGCCAAGAAGGAGAGAGAGAGAGAGAGAGAGAGAGAGAGAGAGAGAGAGAGAGAGACCACTAGTATTCATATTCATATATATATTCATTAGATATCAAGATTGGAGAAGATGAAATTGTTTGAACAATCCTACCTTGGAGGTGTTCTTGAGCCTTCTCAAAAATTTTTGGTTTCGAATCTAAACTAGGAAGATGGATTTTGGAGTTTGATGTTAAGAATGGTGTGGATGGACTCACGGTAGTGAGTAGATGAATTTTGGAGTTTTTAGCAGTAGTTTGAAGTGATTGGGAGATGTATTAGGTGAAAGGAATGAGTAGGTGTTCTTGGTGTGCTATGTGTTCTTGAAGGTTGAAGGGAATTGGGAGGTTTTGATTTAAAGCTGCCAAAATTCTGAAGGATTAGGGCTGGCCGAATTGGTTGTAAGGTTTAGGAAGATGATTCTCTGGTTTGGAAGGGAAAAAGAAATGCCAGTTGTTGAAATCCTTGAAGAATATTTTTAGGAAGCAAATTTGGAAACTAAATATTTAAGAGTATCTTTGATTATTGGAGAGCTTTTGGAAGTCTGCCAAGGCCGAATTGTTGGGCAATGTTTCGGCTAGATGAATGGTAGTTGAGGGAAGCTAAGGGTGGCAAAAAATAAGGAGTGTAATGGTGAAGGGAAGGTCTGGTTGTTTGAGGTATATTTTATGGAAAGTTGTTAAATCATGATGGCTGGAATTTTGGTATCCAAATCAAGGCATGATTGCAGAATTTTTTTGGAAATCTTTTAGGCAGCCATGACTGGATTTTCGTGTAGAAGCTTCGGTAGGACAATGGAGTTCAGTTATTGGAGGTTTAAGGGTGGTTTTTGTAGAAGAAGGATGGAGTTTCAAATAGGGTAGAATTAGGAAACAAAGCTGGAAAATTACTGCACAGAATTTTCGCAAGACTGGAATTCTGGGCAGTAATTCTGTGCAGTTTTCGGATGCCATTTTCCAGCCAGCTTGCAGAGAGTTTGAAGGAGGTTTCAGGAGTCTTTCAAGGCTGGTTTTCATCCTTCTTTAGGGAGGAAAAATGTGGCTAAGGTGCTGAGCAAAAACTAAAATAAAACAGTTTGGTTTTGGACCTCCAAAGCTGCGAATTTGCCCAGGAATTTTCCTGGTTTTGCACCACCTTTGTGCAGTCCGAAAATGGCCAGAAAATTTCAGGTTGCAAGCTGATCCCTAGGGTCATTTTCCTGCAGCATTTGGGAGGGAATAATGGCTAAGAATTTTGACACCTTGAAGGCACAAGAAGCTGAAATTTTTCAGTTCATTCCAAGAAAGAAGATGAACCTAGCTAGAGGGAATTTTTAGAAAGTTCACTAGAGGAATTTAATTCACTTGAAATCCTTCCTCCCTTTTCCATTGCTTCGGTCCATAAGATGTCTTTTACTAAGACATTTTGAACCTTCAAAGCCACAAGAATTTTTGGAAAGAAAATGGCTAGAACAATTTGGTCAAACTAATGAGTTAAGAAATAGAAAAAATTAAGGATCAAGAGGAAATGAATTCCCCTTAGGAATTTTGTGTAGAGCAAAGGAGTAGGATTTGGATATTCCTATTATGTCTCTCTTAGGACAACATCTCTACCCTACTCCCAACACATAAGGCCGAAAATGATACTTCCCAGGCAAAAATAAAATTTTACCAAGCTAAAACTCATATGATGGAATTTGAACCCAAGACCTCAAGAATTAATTCCAAAGCTCCAACCACTAAACCACAACAACTCTTATTATTATTTTACCCCTAAAAATATTTTCCTATTCAATCCTCAAGCTATTGCCATTTTTCCACCTCAAGAAAAAATTACTATTTTGCCCTTCTCACTCAATAATCATAATCAAGCCCTCTAGACTATAAAATACAAATTCAATGCACATAAAATAATATAAAAATATATTTAAACATGCAATAAAATATGATATGCATCCCAACCCCCTTACTCTAAGGTTTGTTTTGACTGGGGTTTTAGAAGGTACATTCTCATCAATTTAGGAACTCATAACCTCAAGTGAGTGGATTTCTCTTCAATCACCGTATTAGCATACATCCAATATGCAACAAGAATCAAACAAAAAATGTTCAACAACAGCATCTTTTTCCAGCACTAAAATTATTTTTAAAATTCACTCGTTGTTTTTAGCCAAAAGACTTGTGCTTTGCATTCTCGAATATTTTTTCTCCTCATTTTTTTCAAAATAGGTACATACATCCCTTCTAACTTTCTTCCTTTTTTTTTTTTTTTTTTTGTTTCAACTCTCATTTTTACCTCTCACCCTATTTACTTAAACTCAGAACAAGGATTAGTTCAAAAATTACCTTCAAAATAAGCTTTAGCCATGTATCTCAACTTGTATTTCATTATGTCAACCATATCAAAATTTGAAGAATAAAGCTTCAAATATATCCTAAATATAAACAAGAGCAACTTTAATTCTCAAGTTTTAAACAAATCTCAATCTAATATAGGAGTTAAATCAATTTAATGAAATAAGGAATATAACAGATCTCAAAGCAAAAGAAATAACAATAATTCCAATCTAGCAGATCCTTGAAACTCAAATTCTCATCAAGCAAAAATCGAAACAAAATAACCCCATAAATGCCAAAAGCTTGGAAAATTTTCTAACTCCTAATCCCTCCCCCATACTTAAACTGGACATTATCCTCAATGGCCCTAAAATGTACCATAAAAAGCTAAGCCAAGGGATGTCAAAATAAATAGGAAAGAAGGAAAGAGGAAGAAATACTTTCCATACTCAAGATTGTACACAAAAGAGGTTAAAATTTATCACAAGAGCATTGTTTCTTAACAATAGTGAAGCACCTAAAAACAATCAAAATGAACAAAACATAGCGTAAAATTGGAAAAGAAAAAGAAACATAAAAGACATAAAAGAAAATGAAAATCTAGGAAAAGTCATGAAAATTCAAAGAGAAAAATAAATACTCCTAAAAGATGATGCTCTAGACCTCTTCGAACGTTTACCCTACCCGTTTGCGCAAACATGATAAGATCACTGTAATCCAATTCACAATCTAACACTAACACACAACTCCACAATTCCAAACACCTATCCAAATCTAACAAATCCCAAACTTATCAAAATATCTGCAAAGAAAACACAAGTCCGCAATCCAAGCACAATATTAACATGAATTCCCAGTGCAGGAAAGTAGAATGCAAATAATGTGGAGTAGGATTAATGTGATAGCCGTAAAGTATAAGTCTATGCTTTAACAGTAGTTGTCGATCTTGGACACAGAATATATAATATTATATTATAATATATAATAATATAATAATATATTAATAGATATTATATTATATATTATTATAATATAGTAACATATTATAATAATATGATAAATTACAATAATTATATTATATATTAATATATATTATAATATTATATTATTATAGTACATTAATATTTTATATTGATATATTATATAATATCATAATATTAATAATATATTATAATACATAATAATATATATCATATATTATATACGAATAATAATATATTAATATTTTATATATATATCATAATATCATAATATTAATGATATATAATAATATGTTATAATATATATATATATAATCTAATATATATATATATGTAATATATATTATAATACATATTAATATATATCATATATTATATATGAATAATAATATGAAAAACCGAGAGCAATACCAAACCAAATTCTATTCAAAAACTAAAATAGAACCTCCGGATATCCTCAACCCACAAAATCAGGATTAATCCCTTCTGTTGTATTTCAAATTGACAGTTGTTCACTAGGGTATAACCAAGTCCAAAAAATCGTGGATCTTTGGTCTATATTGTTGGACGAAAGTTATAATTATTTATTTATTTAATTCTGGATGAACAGAACACCATAAATAATTAATTAATTAATAGTCCCAAATTGACGAAAATAATATCTCATGCTTTTTACCTAGTTGAAATCCAAGTTAATTCTAATTATTAAATTTGGGCTAAATCCTAATTGTAGTATATAATATATCAATATATTTAATATATTAATATATTATAATAGTATATCATAATATATATATATATATATATATATTTATATATAAACCATATTGATTTACTAATATATAATGTATTATATATTAATAATATTATATTAATTTTATTATGCATTAATATATAATAATATTTTCTCTAAAATTAGTTAATATTATATTATATTATATTATATTAATATGATATAATATTAATCATTATATAATATACTTATATTATTTTAAAGTTATATATTAGTATAATATAATATTATTAATATTAATATACTATATAAATTTATTATTATATAATTATTGTATTTCTTAAATGATTTTACTATATTATTAATATATTGAAATATTAACAGCAAATAAAATTAATATATAATTATATACTATATATCATATTATATTATAATATATATATATAATAGTTATATATTTTTTATATATAATACAATATATTAATATTATATGATAGTATAATATATCATAAAATATTATATTATAGCATAGTATATATTATAATCAGAATATTATAAATATATTATATTATAATGTGTATATATTATATATATCATAATATATCACAGTATAATATATATTAATAATATTAATAATATATACAATATATTATATAATAATATATAATCAAGATTATATGTTATAATATTATATCATTATATAATATATATTATAACATATTTTAAAATTATAATAACATTATACTAACAATTATATTATAGTGTAATATATTATTTTATAATACGTATATACTATATTACGATATATTACATTATAATATATTGATAATATTATTAAAATATATAATATATTATATAATAATATATATTTAATTTTATATTTTATAATATTATATGAATATAGAATATATATTTATAATATATTGATTATAATAATATTATCCTAACAATAATATTTTATATATTTTTATTAATATAATATATTTTTTATTTTATTTTATTTTATTAACATATTTATTAATATATTTTATTATTTAATATATCAATATATATATTATATTATTACATAGCCGTTTCGTAAGTTATAATTAATATAATATATAACACTTGAGCATATTAATATGCATATAATTAATATATTATATAATATATTATAATATATAATATATGTCCTGGTGTAATATGTTATAATATATTATAATATATTATAATATTATATTTATATTAATATTTTTATAATAATATATTATATAACATATTATATAATAATACAACTTTAGCTCGTATTTTAATAATTATAATATTTTATAATTATTAATATTTTATTGTTATAATCTTATAAAATGTTACTATATTAATAGTATAATGTATTAGTATTCTTGGCTCCTTACATTGTGACACTGACTCTAGAATTTTCACAATATATTGTTATGGACTTGTCAATCTGTGGCACAATTCCGAGTTTTGTGAGAAACTTTCGTTGTCAAATCATTTCTTTAAAAGCTTCTGAAGCTGCCATATACTCAATTTCCATGGTAAAATCAGTAATGCAAGATTGTTTGACACTCCTCCATAAAATAGCACCTCCAAACAAAATGAAGACATATCCACTAGTAATTTTCTTTCATTTTTATTCTCCTGAAAATTTAAGTCTGTATAGCCGGTAAGAACTAAGTCATCGTCTCTGTAAAATAACATCTAATCCCTCATTCCCTTTAGGTATTTGAGTACATACTTTACAGCTTACTAGTGTTCTTTCCCATGGTTTGACTAATACCTGCTAACCATGTCTCCTACAAAACAGATATCCAATATAGTACAAAGTATGTCAGACATGAGACTTCCCACTGCCGAGACATAGAGAATCCTACTAATCCTCTCATTTTCTTCTTGTGTCACAGAACACTACTTAGAAGAACAAATATAATATACTAATAATATCATGTATTAGTATAAATATTTTATTAATATTATATATTAGTATAAATATTTAATTAATATTATGTATTAGTATAAATATATTTTTACTAAAATGTATTATATAATATTACATTATACTATAATATAATATACTATATATATATATATATATATATATATGTTATTGACATACTAATAATAGATATAAATAAGCATAAATATAAAATCAATGCAATATATATATATATATATATTACATGATTATATATATATATATATAAAGTATATTTACTAACATTAATGTATTAACAATATATATTAATATTATAATATAAATTATATTAATATCATGCTATAATTATATAATTAATATAATTAGTTATTATAATAATAAATAATACAGTTAAATATTTTTATATAATATAATATATAATATTATTAATATTATAATATATTAATATATTCTATTCTATTATTAATATACATTATATTTATATATATATAATATAATATATAATATATTATTTATATGTTATATATAATATATTATTATTTTATAATATATAATTATATTTTAATATATTATATTATAATATATCATATTACATGCACTCAAAAGCATATAAAAACAATCCACAGTGGAAGAAATATTTATATACCTCTGCGTTTTCTCAATGGATGCGTAGGCTGAGCAAAGGGAGTCATTTGAATTGCTTCTAGCTAACTGCTCGAAGCCTCTAGTTGTTGTCCCGCTAGCCTTCGGCTACTTCTCATTTAATACAAAGCCCTCAGTCTTTCGGAGTATATCCAATGCCTGAACGATCGGTGACAATCAATAGGCAAAGGAAACTAGGTCTCGCTCTTTCTGGACCAACTGCTATTAGATTAGCAGAACCTAGAACTAGATGATCCTCACTCTATTTTTTTGTGAAAAGAAAAACCGAGAGCAATACTAGAGAGAGAGAACATATGGGTGTCTCTAGCTTTCTGAGATATATCTATCCCCAAAACAAAACCAAACTCTATTCAAAAACCAAAACAGAACCTCCGGATATCCTCAACCCTCAAAATCAAGATTAATCCCTTCTGTTGTATTTCAAATAGATGGTTGTTCACTAGGGTATAACCACAAGTCCAAAAAACCGTGGACCTTTGGTCTATACTATTATGCCAAAGCTATAATTATTTATTTATTTAATTTTGGATGAACAGAAGCCTATAAATAAACAATTAATTGTCCCAAATAGACCAAAATAACATCTCAAGCCTTTTTACCTAGTTTAAGCCCAAGTTAATTCTATTTATTTAATTTAGGCTAAACCCTGAATAATTGATTTAGCTCAACTGGACTAGGTAAATAATTCCCTCATCGGGCCTTTTATTTTATTTTAACCTAATATTTAAATTAGGCTACTTAAATAAAATAAAACCCATTTAATTCAAGATCAATTTCTTAATCCCAAACTATAAGGACTTATGGGATATTTCGAGGACCAAAAGAAAGAAAAAGGTCGAAATCTAGAGGAAAGGAAGAGAGAAAAGAAGAAAGAATGGAGAAAGAAAAGAGAGAAGAAGAAGAAAGTCGGGAAAAGAAAGAAAAAGAGAGAGAGAAAAGAAAGAAAAGAAGAAGAGAAGGAAAAGAGAGAACCTTTGGAGGTATAATTCATTCCGTTTGAATTAAAGCTAGTTAAAGCACATATTACTGTATTCTGCTCGGTGATTTGTTTAACTTGATTAAATTATTTGAGAATAAATGGAAGGTCGAGGCAGTTGTTATGTATTGTTAATTGAGATTTTGATGGTTGAGTATTACGTAGGAAGGTATTTGTTAGATTGTGTTGTTTTGTGCAAGTAGTAAATATGCTTGAAATTAGGTTAACATATTATTTGGTTTATTTTATATGATTTTCCAAATATACCCCATACAGTGGAATCCAAAATCTGATTTTGCTACAATATTGGAAACCTAATTCCATCCTTTCCCTTTCAAACTTTTGTCTCAAACATTTATTCAAAAAACTAGGATGTTTCAAGAAGATTTTTCCACTAGAATTACTCTATTTGGACCCACCTTGTGATCTCTATGATTTTTCAAAAAGACTGCCAGAAAAGTTACAATAGAGTTGTTGTGAATTTAAACAATTAATTACCTTAGCAAACAATTTAGAATGGCCTGAAATTTTTTAAGTAGCTTGTATATAAGTCTAAGTGTTTCTCTAAAAAAAATTCATGATGATTGAATTATATTGCTATATGGACTGATTTGTACAAAATATACTCTGATTTACCCAGTTTTAGATAAAGAACTGTTTTGGTCAACTTGTAAATAAATTATGCTCTAGCTATAAAAACATTCTTAAATTCATTTGGTTTCTTATAATATCATCATAGGAAGGTTGAGATCTGATACTCTTGTTACTTGCATGACTACGAGATTTGTGTAAATTTGCTATATGATAACTATACTTACTTTAATACTTAGTTTATGAAATATTATCTTGTGTAATCAAATATTTTGTGAATTTAGGTGAATGCCTTGAGTGTAACCCTTTGTTTTCTCCTATGATTATTTAAGATATAATAGTCTCATATTATATGTGTATATTAGTTCATAACTGTCATATGTGATGACAGTTGCTATGAAGTTGAAGGTGACAATGATTTGAAATATGAGATAGGCAAGGGTTAGTGACACGGTCTAAGCATGTGAATAGTGTATAGGGAGAGGAACTATGTGCTTGATATGGATGATCGAAAATTGATCTACATCCAATTTATGTAGTAGATATCACATGAGGTGAATACATGGCATACCAGACTAAGGTTGAGCACTATTTCTAGGACTCAAGGTAAGTTTCTACATCCACGCAACATTTCCAGTCACATATTTTTTTGAGAAAATCTTAGGAAGCATGCTAGTTTATTCTATTAAAAATATTATGAAGTATTTTGGAGCATAAAAGATTATGCAATGTTCTGGCTTGCTATGTTTTGACAAATCATCTATATTTGATAGGAAGATTTGGTAATCCTACAACAAATTTCATTAAGTAGTTATGCTTGCATTTCATGCATAAAGATTTCAAAAGCCATATCATAAAAATATGCATTGACGAAAATATTGGAACAGACCTAAGTGACATATATTTATATTCAAAATGAATTCAAGAAAGAAAATATCCCTAGAAAGGAAAATGTCTTGGAAAACTGATTTGGCTGTGGAAGTATTAAGTAATGTTGAGGCATTGTGTTGATCTCTAGTATAATGTGATCCTTGAGTACTCAAGAGGGACTATGCACGTATACTAACTTACGTGGGTTTGAAAACGCTATTTAGTTGGCAACCACCTCTAGACCATGATCTCTTTCTACACGAGGTGCCAGTATTTGATGTTTATTCGTCCTTAGCTAGCAACAAGATTTCCTAAAGTCGAAACAGAGGATGGGCGTGAGACACTCGGGTCATTGTGACTATCAAGGCTATAGGATTATGAAATTCTATCTGGGTCATTGGGACAATAATGGTGTTAGGACTGTAAAATCCTATTCAATTCATTAGGACCAAACATAAAGGTTATTGGACCATAAATCCTATCGGGATTATTATGACCAACTCATTTTGTTAACAAAATGCATTATTCAAAAATAATGTGTTACGTGATAAGCATACTTTGAAAGTACACATGTTTTTCCGAAAAGCTTAAATGAGTTTCAATGCTTTCATAAAGCTATAAAGCTATTGTTGTGTGCATCATAAGATGAAGGAGAAATTCCTTCCACTATTCCAAGTACCATTTTCATGCATCATGAAAACAACTATTTTAAAATTCCAAGTGGCATACTATGGACTTATCGAGATATGTTATATATATCTCGTGCTACTTTCCACAAATGTTTTAGGCAGACTTTTGCGATTCCCTGGGCTTGTGTAGAAATTAGATGATGCACTTTGAACTATTTTGTCTTGACATTTGAGCTTAGATCCAGGAGACTTTGTATTGGAAGTCTGTAAACACAAACGTTTTGAATTTATAATCTATTTCTTTTTTAATAATTTAAATCCTCTAAGTTATTTATTTATTGATTTATATCGTCATAAAGACCCCTTGTCATTTAGACGGGGTGACATCCGCAACCATTCGAGCCCTATGGTTGTGGGGTGTTACAATTGGTATTAGAGTCTAGGTTTAAGTGTTCCATTTAACCTATTGGGTTAGAGACGTCTAGTAGTCAGTTAAGTAATATAATCCAAAATTACCAAATTTGGATAAGACCGATGTTTAGAAATCTGAGGATGATTAAGTTAAGTAGTAGATGTGGATTTGATACTCGAGCGATTGAAAGGATAACATCGAATTTGGAGACGTTTGCATTCAGATGTTTATTTCTCTTGAGAAATATTTGCTGCTCTATGATTATTCTAAATCCTTGATGTTTATGTTTTTATTAAATCATTAATATTAATTGCTTCCTACTTGCCTATATGTTCGCAATGCATGCATACATCATAGACCTAAGAAGGTTGAAACTATTGTACTAGTAGTAGAAAACGCCTCCGAAAACCTACACTGCTAACCATAATAGTGGAAAAGTCTTGACAGTGAATCAATGACACATAAATTTTGGGTTTATAAAAATTATCAAATTTAAACCCATCCCTTAGTCAAATTTTAGTTAAAACATTAATCCCAAAATGTACATACGAGAAAGTGTACTCATCGCAAGCATAATAAAAGGAATTAACGAGTATCGATCATCAAAAGAACAAGTACACACTAATTACTTTTCATACATTGTTTAATCGAGCCAACTAAAGTGAGAAAATAGTAAAAGAAAAATAAAGAAATATATACAACTCAAGTATGTAAAAATTTGCAATTTAGACAAAAGTTTATAAAAGAAAGAAAATAATTACTTAGCTAATATCACAATCAATTATTTTCTTGATCTCATGAAGGATTTAAAATAGAGGCACTTCATTTACAATCCGTGGAATCACTATCTTCTAGTTAAGTTAGTGAACATATTCTCTCTCGACTAACTTATCCAAAAGATGCATTAAAATCAATCCACATAGAAACCCCTATACTCTAGGTGATTTAAAAAATGAAATTAGTCAATGAATCCATATTCTAGCAATCATCAACTAACCTTTAATTACCTAAGTTCTAGACAATTGACTCATTTTTCAAATAAGTTAAAAGATAAAAAATATGAAATTAAATTAATTGAAGCTATTATCAGCCCCTTTTTCAAGCAAGTTAATAACAAAAACTAATCAACCAATTTCATAATAAAAAAAAAAGTAATCAAATACCAAGACTAATAATGAATTGATCAAAAGAATATGTTACTCAATAAATCGTGAATCCCAAAAAACAATGTCAAATTACCATGAAAACATTAAGTACATAATTGTTTAAGAAGAAGAAAACAAAGATAAAAGAAAGCATTCATAGACATGCCTCATTCTTCTTCTTTGAAGAGTCTCTTGAACAACCCTCATTGAATGGTGAATTCCTCATTCAATGAGTGTTTGGAATTTTAGCTCTTGGATTCATTTCTAATTCCTTGTGTTTCCTCTTGCTTTTATAGGCCTCTTTAATGCTAAATTCATAATTTGGAAAGTCTTGGTCGAGTAAGATTCGAAAAATACCAAATCATTGAAAATTCTTAAATTTGTGAATAGGATTTTGGCTTCCCAGAATGGGCTTGGCGCCGGGTCCAGTCGACCTACCTAGCGCCAAGTGCACTCTGCTCATCCTTTGAATTTTGCTCTGTTTTCCTCTAGCTGTCCGGAATGGACCTGGCGCCTGGTCCACTTTCTAGACCGGCGCCTGGTGTACTCTCGAAAACCTCCAGTTTTACTTGAATTTAACTCAAATCTACACAAATTTGTCAAAAACACTTTCTACAAGCAAAATGTCAAATGGGAAGGAATATGCCTAGTTATTACAATAAATGTATCTCAAAACAACTTCAAATAACTAGGAAAATAATGATGATTTTGGCCCCTATCATATACCCCCACATTTAAATATTTTCTTGTCTTCAAGCAAAACACTTTAATGCCAAGAAAATCATCAAGAAAACATAAGTTTTTTCTCATTCATTTTTTTTTTTTTTTACCGTAGTAAAGATGATGTCTTCCTTTCAAACTTTAGATAAAACCTTTTGTCATTCACACCCTTGAAAACAATTCAAACTTTGAAACATTTGTCAAGATATCACAAAACTCTTGAAGTAAAGTTAATCAAGTGTATACCTTAGTCTAAGAAAATTGTTTCACTCCTCAAGTTAAAATATAGATAACATGAATCACATAACTCAAGCCATCTACCAACTTAAGCATTATAAATCTAAAAATTGCACAGCTCAAGTCATGATGTAAGGAAAGCTCTCCAATCTTGTTCTCTCAAATTTTTTTTAATGACTTAGGGAATTGATAGCCTCAAGTGCATGGATTTCTCTTCACACACCATATTGGGCCCCTTTTAGTCATTACTCATCCTTTTTTTTTTTCTCAACAATTTTTCTTTCTTTCTTTGCTCTTTCTTGCCTTTAGGATAGCCTCAAAAGAGTGCACCAAAAAACACTTGCTACTTCTCCCCATATTAACCTCATCTTTCAGCAAAAAGTCTTCAAAGATTAACAATAAGAGCATTTTTTCCAACATAAAAAATGTTCCACAATTCTCTACAATCTTTCCACTTAAAGATCTTTTATCAACTCATATTCCTCATCATAGCTTAAAGCTAAGCAAAATTTAGACTTATAATACAAGATATAGCTAATAAACTTTCCCTACATTCATCATATCCTCCATATTTAAACTATATGAGTCAAATAATATTCAAACACTAATGCATAAGAAAGATTAATAAAAATTCTTAAGTTTTGACAAATATCCTATCCAATAAACCAACGTAATAAAAATCCACCAAATGAATGCCAAAGAATCATATCCAAGGAAGAAAAAAAATTGCAACCGTGCTTTAAACAATGCAAACCACTTAAATTTTGAAAAAAATTTACAAAAATGATATGGAAAATAGTTCTTCAACCTCATTCTCCCCTCACCCCCACACTTAATCTGGACAATGTCTTCAATGGCAAAAAATACACATAAGAAAGTAACTCCAAATGGACAAAAAATGATAAAGGAGGAGAGGATGAAGCAATACTCCCCAAGTGCAATAAGCTGCAATATATATCAAAGCTTGAAAATGACTAGTCTAAGAAGACTTTATTCCTACCTGCAAAAGGAAACACAAATAAAAGTACAAAGAAAATAATAAAAACACACCTATATAAAAGAAAACAAACTACAAATCCTAAGAAATCAAATAAAGACACGACTCACTCTCCCATACTTAAACTGGAAAATATTTTCCTTATTTGGGGAAATAACAAAACCCTTAAAACCAAAAATGGAACTAAATAAAACAAAATAATGAACAAAAGACCTAAAGAAACCCAAATTAAAAATAAATCCAAAGCACATATAAAAAAAACACTTTCCACTCAGCATGCTTCCTCATCAAACCACATATAAAAATAACTTTTTCCACTCAGCATGCTTCATCATTAAACCCTTGTCAAAGGAGTCTAAACTCAAAGTAGAATATAGGCAAGATGAATGTAGAAAGAATGGAGGTTTTTCGAAAAGGTTGTGTTCATGAAAATAATTTTTTTCAGTAAAACAAAACACATGAACCTCATTCTCAAACAGTTCTTTAGACACATAAATATTTTTATTAACATATAAGTGCACATAGTCTCTAAAGAATGCATCAAACTTGAAATCACCATTTAACCCTTCAAAGATTTGTCACCATGAAAATTCCCCGTGACACTTAGCAATTGAGTTCTTAACGATGGGATCAAGAAATCCTAACTTTTCAACACATCTATGAATTCCAAGTTATCTCCCTGAAATTGGGTGAAGGGTATGAATTATGGACATCCTCCAAGGGTTTTGTATGATGTAGCCTTAAAAGATCCAACTCCTTGAGGCACGTTAAGCTCAACACATCATCATTTGGATCATTGTTCTCTAAGAATTGAGAGGAACCTAAAAAATCATTTGAAAAAGCAAAATTAGAATTATTAGTATTAGAGTAGAATTGAAAGCCTCTCTTGCCACATTGTGCAAGTGTCCCACATAGCCTTTTTTTTTTTTTTTTTTGTGGTCAATTGTACGGGCCAACATGAATTCATAAGACTCCTCAACAATCTTACTAATTGTGTCCTTTGATCACAAAATCATTGGAAAGCTTCTTCATACCACTGAACAGACGAATTTATATTAGCAGAAAAAGAATTCATTAATGCTTCTAATGACGTCTCACTAAAAATATCAATGTGAGCTTGTAAATTTGCCAATCTATTATCAATGTAACTTCTTTGATCTGCTACCCAAAAATAATTGTGTATTGTGATGTCAACCTCACACTCAAAGAAAAATAAAAATTGAAAAGAAAAGAAAAATAAAGAATAGCGAAAATTTTAAACAATTAAATAAAAAATAAAATCATATACTAATAACAAGACTTAAATATTCACAAAGTATCTAAAAGAAAAAAGTTTGTGACATTTACAAATATTGTTAGTATCATACATGCATAGTACAATATTGAATAAGTTAGTTAGTTCAGGTCCATTTAAACGTACAAGAAGATATGGCACTTAGTTACACAAAGAACATATATACATATTTACGTGTAGACATATATACATATAAACATATTAAATCAACAAAATTCAAGCTTTCATGATATTGTCCTTGGCAACGGCGCCAAAAACTTGATGCGTAAGTTTTGGGTGTATAAAAATCATCAAATTTAAATCCATCCATTTTCAAGTTTTAATTAAAACATTAATCCCAAAAAACACATACGAGCAAGTATACTCATCGCAAGCATAGTATAGGAAATTAACAAGTATCGATCCTTAAAGGAACAAGTACACACTAATCACTTTTCATTCATTGTTTAATCGATCCAAATAAAGTGAGAAAATAATTTAAAAAATAAAAAAATATATACAACTCAAGAATGTGAAAATCTACAATTTAGACAGAAGCATTTGAAAACATGCCAATGAATCACTTAGCTAATATCACAATCAACTATTATCTTTGTCTCATGAAGGATTTAAAATAGACGCACTTTTTTTGCAATCCATGGAATCACTATCTTCTAGTTAAATTAATGAACATATTCTGTCACGACTAACTTATCCAAAATATGCACCAAAATCAATCCTCATATAAACCCCTATATTCTAGGTGATTTAAAACATGAAATTAGTCAATGAATCCATATTCTACCAATCATCAACTAACCTTTGATTACCTATATTCTAGACAATTAACTCATTTTTCAAGCAAGTTAAGCAATACCAAATATGAAATTAAATTAATTGAAGTTGTTATCAACCACCCCTTTTTCAAGCAAGTTAATAAAGCGGGCTTTGGATAGAGTGGACGGGGAACCTCCAAATAGCACTTAGTCAACCCCTAATCATTACTCTAAAAAGTATGAGCTTGGTCGGTTAATAAATAGTTAGTCTTCAAAGGCATAAATATTTAATCCCCATTGGCGGGTATTGCACACCGCCTATCTTCTGGGTTCAGAAGTCTTTTTCTTTGAGCAAAACATCTCCTTCTTTTCCATCCGACTGGGCCTATGGGTCAATCGATTCCTACTGGATGCACTGCAACCGCCTTCTAGGAACTTTCTTCTCTTATCATATTTCGAGTTTGATATTCAACATGGGATGATCTAAATGAGTTACACATATACCCGAGTACATGTTCCTCAATGTTGAGGGCCAATTTAGTCACGTTTTCATGTTCCAATTTAACACATTACATTTTTGAAAAACTAATCAACCAATTCCATAATAAAAAAAAGTAATCAAATACCAAGATGAATAATAAATTGATCAAAAAACTAAATTACTTAATAGATCATAAATCCCAAAAAATAATTTCAAATTACAATGAAAACATTAAGTACATAATTGTTTGAAGAAGAAGAAAAAAAAGATAAAAGAAAGCACTCATAGACAAGCCTCTTTCTTCTTCCTTGAAGATTCTCTTGAACAATCCTCCTTGAATACTGAATTCCTCCTGCAATGAGTGTTTGAAATTTTAGCTCTTGGATTCACTTCTAATTCCTTATGTTTCCTTTTACTTTTATAGGTCTCTTTGATGCTAAATTCATAGTTTGGGAAGTCTTGGCCGAGTAGGATTCGGAGAATACTAAAATCATTAGAAAATTCCTAAATTCGTACACAGGATTTTAGCTTCCCAGAACGGGCCTGGCGCTGAGTCCAGTCAACCCACTTAGTGCCAGGTGCAGTTTGCTTAACCTCTGGATTTTGCTCTATTTTCCTCTAGCTGTCTAGAATGGACTTTGTGCTTGCTCTACTTGCCAGACCTGGTGCCAGGTGTACTCTTGAAAATCTCCAATTTTGCTTGAATTTAACTCGAATTTGTTAGAAATACTTTCTACAAGAAAAATGTCAAATCGGAAGGAATATATGCCTAGTTATTACAATAAATGTATCTTAAAAAAACTTCAAATAACTAGAAAAATAATAATAATTTTAGCCCATATCAATCAATCAATTCAAAGAATTAATACTAGGACGAATCCTCCTCAAGAAGTTAAAATTGAAGAAGCTGGAGAAGTCACTTTTACTAAAGACTTTGGGAAAATGACCGAGATATTACATAAATTAATGGAAAACAAAGAATGGAAGGGTGAGTATGAAGTATTATAGAAATTTTTTAATTTTCAGCCTCTTGCCTTTTCAGGGGAAGTTGAACAGAGATAAAGATGTGGCTTGAGTGTAAGGAAGACATATTCCGAGCTTTAAAATATTTGGAAGAAAGGATTGTGAAATTTACAGCTTTTCAATTCAAAGGGTTGGCAAAAGATTGGTAGACAAGAGTTTAGGAAGCATGGGAGCAAGATGGTGAGGAATAGAGTTGGAAAACGTTTGTGATCATATTTCGAGCAGAGAATATACCGTAGTGGATAGTCATGAAACGTGAAGATGAATTTCAAACCTTGAAGCAATATGCGGCAAAATTTACTAAATTATCAAAGTATTGTCGCCGCTTAATTAACACCGAGCAAAATCGTGCTCGTCTATTTATAAACGTTTTGTGACCAAAATTTAGAAGGGCACTAACTCCTTTTCCACCTATGACTTATGCCACTGCTGTTAATGCTACTACTAGAATAGAGAAGAAGACAAGAATACATTTACAAGTAAAAATGCAACATCTGTCAAGAAATTTCCTATTAACAGACCATTAGTGGAATAGAAAAATAACCAAGAAAAGTGAGCTTGAATTATTTCAGTTCAGAACAATTTACACGTAATGGAATGCCTTTTGTGTGGAAGAAGAGGACATCTGGAAAGAGATTATTGGTTCAGGAATAAAAAACAAAGGTGCTTCATTTGTGAAAATCCCATCACTTAAAGGCTATGTGCCCAAAATTGCAGTAGTGTATCCAAAGAAATCCCAATCCATCAATGAATCAAGTTACTGGAGAAAATGGTAAAAATATTGGAGGAAATCGATCAAGACCACATGTGAAAGCAAGGATGTTTGCACTGGATGGAAATGAGTTGGGGATAAATCCAACAAATAATGCAAGTACATTTAAATTTTGAGGACGATTTTTTTTTTTTTTAAGAAGGGGGAGATTTTAATATCCCTCTTTATAAACAATGTTGGTGGAGTAAGTATCTTACGGTAGAGTCCAACATACATAATGATGTTCTTTTTGTTATGTTCTTCTGTGCACTTGCATTTCTTGATGAGTTGATATCTATTTGAAAAATTTTTGATGTTTTGATGCAAGTGTGTAGATAAGGTCACCTTATGTGAATAAATAATGCATAGATTTCTATATGAAATAACATTGAATACTATTATTATATTTAATTACATTTTATATTTGATTTGAAATATAAATATATATATATATATTTCTATTAAGTAATTTATAAATATACATATTAAGTAATATATTCCTATTTAATCATTGTTTCTATATATTGTACTTTATAAAACATACTTTATCTTATATATTTATTTATATATATATATATATATATATATATATCTTATTATGTATATATGATTAAGAAATATTATATCTACTATAGATGATGATGATGATGATGATGATGATAATAATAATAATAATAATAATAATAATAATAATAATTATTATTATTATTATTATTATTATTATTATTATTATTATTATTATTGTTATTATTATTAGTTAGGTGGCCTAATAATATCCTTACAACTTATTTATTGTGGTAGCCTACCTTAATAATTCCATATATAAAACATTATTCTATTCACTTATATTATATATTGTTATATTATTATATTATAATGTTATTTTTATTATAATTATAATTATAATTTATTTTATTTCCCAATATTATTGGATACATTTATACTATCTTACATTCTCACCTTAATATATTTTTATATTATAGTAACATATTATAATATAATATTATATTATTACATTGCATTATATTAAATTATATTATAATATTAAATGTTATATTTTATTATCTGATACTATATTGTTACATTATATATTATTGTATTATATTGTGTTATATCTTCTAACATTATGCAAACTTCTATTATATTTCATATCATTGTGTAATGTTCTACATGTTTCTTTTAAGATCTAAAAGCTTCCATAACTTTCTAAAACATTCTACACGTGATGAGTCATGTTCTATTAGGTTTTAGAGATGCTTAGTCATATGGTGAGTCATCATCCTTAGCTTATCACATCAGCTTCTACTACAACTATAAATAGAGGAAGTTAAGAAGAAACATGACGTTAGTAAAATTAGAAGAGAGAATCAGAGAGAGATGGAGAGAGAAACAGAGAAAGGCCCAAACCTAAAGGAAAGGAAGAGAGAAAAGAAGTAAGAAAGGAGAAAGAAAAGAGAGAAGAAGAAGAAAATCGGGAAAAGAAAGAAAAAGAGAGAGAGGAAGAAAAAGAATGGAGATCAAGAAAGAGAGAGAAGAAAGAAAAGAAGATGAGAAGGAAAATAGAGAAGCTTTGCAGGTATACTTCATTCCTCTAGAATTAAAGTTAGATAAAGTACATATTATTGTATTCTACTCAGTGATGTGTTTAACTTGCTTGAATTTTTTGAGAAGAAGTGGAAGGTAAAGGTAGTTTGTTAGGTATTGTTAATTGAGATGATGATTTTTTAGTATTCTATAGGAAGGTATTTGTTAAATTGTGATGTTTTGTTTTGAAAATAATATGCTAGTAGTAAATATGTCATGCTTTGTATGAGTAATATTAATTTTATGAATAATGTAAAACAATTATGTTGGATTATTATTGTGAAGCTGAAATTGTTGAACTTTCAATTTGCTGCCCTCAAATCTAAAACCTTTTGTTAATGACTTGGCTATGTTTAGACTCCATATGATTCTATCATGTTTTTAGATTATTTTCCCATTAGAATTAGGTTAAAATATAATTTGGTTGATTTTATATGATTTTATAAACATACCCTATATAGTGGAATCTGAAATATGATTTTGCTACAAGATTGGAAACCTAATTCAATCCTTTCCCTTTAGAATTTTTGTCTCAACTTTTACTCAAAAACCTAGGATTTTTCAAGAATATTTTTCCACTAGAATTACTCAATTTGGACTAGCCTTTTGATCTTTGTGATTTTTCTAAAAACACTACGAGAGACATTACTATAGAGTTGCTTTGCATTTTTACAATTAATTACCTTAGCTAAACAATTTAGATTGGCCTGAAATTTTTATAGTAGCTTGTACATAAGTCTAGTGTTTCTTTGACAAATTTCATGATGATTTGAATTATATTGCTACATGAACTGGTTTGTGCAAATTACACTGTAATTTGCCCAGTTTTGGATAAACTATTGTTTTGGTTAACTTGTAAATAAATTATGTTCTGGCTATAAAAACCTTCTTAAATTGATTTGGTTTCTTATACTAACATTATAGGAAGGTTGACATCTGGTAATGTTCTTACTTGTATGACTATGAGAAATATGTAAAGTTTCAATATCATAACTTTACTTGCTTTAATACTTATTGTGTGAAATATTATCTTCAGTTATCAAATGTTCTATGCATTTAGGTCAATGTGCTGAGTGTAACACTTTGTTTTCTCTTGTGATTATTTAAGAAATAATAGTCTCATGTTATATGTGTGTATTAGTTGGTAACTATCATATGTGATGATAGTTGCTATGATGTTTGTGGGCAACAATGATGTGAAATATGAGATAGACAAGGGTTAGTGACATGGTCTAAGCAATATGAATAGTGTATAGAGAGAGGAACTATGTGACTAATATGGATGACAGAAAATTGATCTACGTTCGCATTATGTGGTAGATTTCATATGAGATAAAGACTTGGGATATTGGACTTAGGTTGAGTACTTTTGCTAGGATTCGAGATAAGTCCCTGCATCCACGCAACTTTTCTAATCAAATATTTTTGTGAGAAAATCTTATGAAGTATGCTAGTTTATTCTATTAAAAATATTATGAAGTATTTTGGGAGCATAAATAATTATGTGATGTTCTGGCATGCTATATTTTGATAAATCATCTACATTTGACATGATGATTTGGAAATCCTACATTAAAATTCATTAAGTAGTTATTCTTACATTTCAAGCATAAGGATTTTGAAAGCCATCGCATAAAAATATGCTTTTACAAAAATATTGGAACGGACCTAAGATACATATATTTATATTTAAAATGAATTCAGGAAAGAAAATATCCCTGGAAAGGAAAATGTTTTGGAAAAAGGATTTGGTTGTGGAAGTATGAAGTTATGTTGAAACAGTGTGTTGATCTTTGATATGATATGATCCTTGAGTACTTAAGAGGGACAATGCACGTATACTAACTTACGTGGATTTATGAATGCTATTCGGTTGGTAGCCACCTCTGGACTGTAATCTTTTTCTACACGAGGTGCTAGAATTTGATGTTTATTTGTCCTTAGCTAGTAATAAGATTTCCTACAGTGGAAAGGGAGGATGGGTAAGGGACACCTGTGTCATTGCGACCATCGAGGCAGTAGGATTATTTATCTAGGTTATTGGGACTATAATGGCGGGATTGTAAAATCCTATTCAAGTCATTGGGACCAAACATAAAGGCGATTAGATCATAAATCCTATCTGGGTCATTATAACCAACTGTAACACCCCACTTTTCCATAGTGTAGCGGGCTTCTTTCTTGTGGGATGTTGCCCCATCTAGTTGTCTAGATAAGGGTCTTTTATAATGAACATAGCCAAATACACAATAGAATTTTTCCAAAATATCTTTATTTAATGGAAGATGGCATACATAGTATTATCTTTAGTGCAATTATTCAAATCACAAAAATTTCAATTACAGCATGAGCCTCTAGGAGCCCACTACCCTTTCGCTACGCCATTATGGTTCTTAAAACTTTTCAAGAGAAATAATACATGTGTGAGTGAAAATCACTCAGTGAGTCTAGTGTATGCTAGTGCTTTATAAAGCAAATAGGTAAAATTGTTATCGACCTTCATTTCATTAGCCATTATTGGAAAACATTTCACTTGTCCACTGAAAATAGATATACAACTCACTATAGGAGTGTTTATTCAAAATTTCCTCATATTTGGAAAACTAAGTTTTATTCAATATCACTGCCCAATTTTAAGAAAAACAGGCATTTCTCCTAATAGAAGGTCGGCCCGCGTGCAAAACTCAAAAGGCTTCGCCTTCAACATCATAGTCTTATTGTAGTAAGCTCACATGCCTATAATACTCAACTAATGCATTATCAGAGAGGTAAGTGTATTTTAGCACAATACTGAGAATTGAGTTTTACTTTCCACTGTAAGTCCATGGATCCCAATCCTAACCTCAATTACCATTGAGGTGATAAGGGGTTGAACACGCTAGTGTCCCTATCCAGCTCCATGAACAACCCAAATCAAAGTGCACACAAAGCACATCAATTACCAGGCGCTAAAAGGCTAGCCAGGATGACTTATCTCACTATCATGTCATCTTGTTTGGAGTAAGACAATCAATCTCCACACAAGGTTACTCGGGGTCGTCTATCTCTAATATGAGATAGTACAAAGATCAAAGTCCTTGCTAAGAACCCAACGTCTTCACTGGTTCACAAGACTAGTACCAACACCATATTCCTAAGGGAATTCAAAATAAAACACTCTCTGGGCCAAAATATCTTTTTCCAGAAATTGATCCCACAGGCTCTCAAGACCTAATAATTATTCCTATTAGCTCATAAGGCCCATTATTTATCTTATTCCAAAAAGAATACCAATATAATAATTTCTGGAGTTAAAATACCATTTTTCAAAAGTTAATCTCATACCGCGAGATTGTTTTCCAAAACCATAGAGAAAAAGGATAAAAAGTCATTTTTGTATGATAAAATAAGTTTTCAAAGGTATTTTTATCATTTGAAAATACCTGATTTTCAAGAAAATTATTCAAGAATTCTAGAATTCTAATCCAAAAGGAAGAATTCAATTGAAGGAATCCCAATTATAATTCCATAATATTCATAACTCACATTTTCCCAAAATCTTTTCCATAAAAAGGAACATTATTGTATTCCCAGAATAAAACATTATTTCGTCTCATAATTAATGAGAAGAAAGCTTTTCAGATATATATTCCTCCCTAGGAATTATTCATAATTCAAATGATCCAAAATTCCTTATAGAAAATACCATTTCCCAAAGTCCTTAATAATTTCTTATTCTGAGAAATCATTTTTCCTCGTGAAAACACAAAGATCCATTAACCTTGTCATAAAGAGGTTTTATGAAAATTAGTCACTAATTATGAATAATTCCATGTATGAAAATTATTATGTTCCATTCAAATCCAACCATTCCATGATACCATTTCTTCCTCAAAGAAACCAAAAGGATTCATAGAACATTTCTTCAATAAACTGTAATTTCACTAGCATAAAATAGAATTTGTAGAACAAGTGGAACTCACCTCGTGTCGTAGATATTGAATAATATGGTATTCACAATCCTTAAGCCTTTGCGAGACCTTTAAGGTAGATAACCTACATTGGTTATCATTTCACACTTCCTTTAGTATTCTAGATTTCATAACCAATAGATATCGCTAATTACATGTTGCTAAGGAAATTACCGAATTTCCTATTTCTTTATTTAATACTAAAACAAAATATAATTCCCAAGATAACTCTTCCATTGCATTACACTTTTTCACAAACATATTTTCAAGGCCTTCACATGAATCATTAATTCTTCATACCTTTAATAGCTCGCATAAAATAACTTCATCGCTTTACTCTCTTAAACTAAAATTCTACATTTTTCTCATCTTAGCATACCATTGTATTCTTGTCATAACTTTTGATTCACAAGTCCGATTGATGCCAAACTAATTCCAAAATGTCCTCAATACTTTCCTTGATGATTTACAATTCAGAAAATACTCATTTCCCTTTTATATCCTTCACTTCTGTCCATAATGTCTTGGCACTTCAATCTCGTAACTGAAATGACAACCTTTGATATTTATAAAATAACTTTTTATTCACAACTCCAAATCATGTAAAACTGGTCCCAAAGTGATCCTAAGACATTTAAATACAAGTTTCAGGTCATGGGGTTCCAAAACAGCTGGCCATGTTGTTCCGTTAATGACTTCTTCACAGTTGCACGAGATTCTTCCAAAACAGAATTTCTTTTTTGTTCCTTTCCTTTATTTAATCCATTCTCTTTCCTTTCCAATACAATATATATGTCGTTTAATCATTGCAATCCTTTGTTTATCATCTAAACATCATATAATCCTTCTTGATTCTATTCATGCGCAATCAGTATCTTTCATGTTTAAACAACAACAAAACAAACAGCTTTTAATAACAACAACAATATTCCATTTTCTTCAACGACTAAACAATTTGCTATCTTATTTCCATCTTCCATTTTTGCAGCCATGAACAAATCTTTAAATCATCTTCAAAACACCTGCAAACATCATATAGGACATAGCATACATGCCTCCAAATGCACCACCATACACACCACACACAATAGCCCCAAAACATAGATTTTTTTCCAAACATAAATCATAATTCACATGAATTTTCTCAAAAAATTTATATCAAAACAATCCTTATTATTCATGCTTCAACTTTAATTCATGAAACATAAACTTTTACCCTATTTGTTGATTTCTCTAGGCTGAAAATGCTCCAAGTTCCTTCTTTTTTCTCTTCTAGGAAAGCTTTCTCTATCTTTTTCCTTTTTCTCTCAATTTTCTCTAGCTTTTCTTTCCTTTTCCTTTCTTGTTCTCTTCCGTTTCCATATCCATTATTTATGGATGAATTTCAGGCTATATTTCAGCCTTTCTATCTCCATTCTTTTGGCAAATATGTCATATGGTCAATTGGAATTAGTGAGGTCAAAAGCTTATTAAGAAAGCTTATGAAAATCTTGCTAAATAAGCTTAGGAAAAATACTTATAAAATTTTATCTCAACCAATAAAAAAAAAAAAAAACTTGGCCTCATTAACCAATCACTAAACTACATTTATTTTCATCCACCAATCATATTATGCCGCTTGTTTTAATTTCGATCGCATTTTAGAATTTCCTCAGAAAATAACTATAATTTTGGTCCATAGTGGAAAAAAAATATTTTATTCCACCAATAGAATCTCTAGGTTTTACTAAACTCAATGGTAGGAATCAAAATTCTCAATTCTTTCTCAAATCTTTGCGATTTGCGGTCAAAATCCCGTTCATTGTCAAAATTACAACAATACCTCTTAAGGATCAAATTATACCAAAATGTTCATCTCATCATAATGATCAACTTTTGTTTTGGACTTATACCCAAATTCTCACTCTGTATAAAATATTCACCAATTGAAGCACAAAGGTACGTTAGAGCAATCTCAAAATTCTATCTGGGCCCCTACAATTTTAAAATTCTAATGATGCCCTTAAATATTTTTATTGCACCAAAATGTTTATCTCATTATACTGATCATTTCTTGTTCTGGCCACTGACACAAATTCTTACTATATATAGAGTAGTAACTAGTCAAAGTACAAAAAATGAGGGATATTACACTAGCTACTTTTATTAACGAAACATATTATACGAAAATAATTTGTTACTTGATAAGCTTACTTTGAAAGTGCACATGTTTTCCCAAAAAGCTTAAATGGGTTGCAATGCTTTCATAAAACTATAAAGCTATTGTTGTGTACATCATAAAATGAAGGAGAAATTCCTTCCACCATTCCAAGTACTATTCTCATGCATCATTGAAGCAGTTATTTTAAATTTTCAAATAGTACTACTGGACTTATTGAGATATATATATATATATATATCTCACACTACTTTCCTTATATATTTCAGGGAGACTTTTGTGATTCCTTAGGCTTGTATAGCAATATGATCCGATGAAGATAGATGATGCACTTTGAACTCTTTTGTATTGACATTTGGGCTTAGATCCAAGAAACATTGTATTGGAAGTATGTAAAGACAGATGTTCTGAATTTATAATCTATTTCCCTTTTAGTCATTTAAATCCCCTAAGTTATTTATTATTGATTTATATTGTCATAAAGACCCTTTGTCATTCAGAAGAGATGACATCAGCAATCATTCGGGTACTATGGTTGTGGGGTGTTACAAATTTAGCTATTTAACCATCGGACTCCCGACAGGACCCGCGCTGGGTCGGACCATTTGGACTAGCATCAGGTTAAGTTTGCAATTCTTACCTAGAACCTTAGAACGACTCGAGTCGAGCCCAAATGATTGGACCAGCACCTAGTCAGTTCTATAGGTTTAATAATGTTTTTTTTTAAGTAATAAATGAAGAGAAATAATCAATCATGAAAGAAATTAATGCATGTGTTCCCGAAAATGAAATAAGTAAAAATAAACTTTGGCAAGAAAAATTAAAGATTGTCTAAATTAAAATATGAAAGCAATTAAACTTCATCTTTTCCCACAATCTTGGTCTCATGGATTATTCTCCATATTTCCAAGTAGAAATCCATCTTGATGATCTCCAAGAAGCTTTGCTAATTGACTGATTTGATTCTCCAGGTTGTGCATTAAAGCCTCCAAATTTTTTATTATTGCATCAACTCATTGGAAACAAGCTTCCATTGAACTTACCATTTTGTTAACTAATTCCTCCAATATTAGCTTTGCTGGTGGTGCATTATAAGGTAGAAAAGGTGGAGTTCTTTAGTTTCCAATAAAGCTTGAGGGGTTTTGCCTTGGTGGGGTTTGATTGCCCCAAGAGCAATTAGGATTGTTCCTCTAACCGGAGTTATAGTGGTACTATAAGGATTATTATCTTATCTTCTGTTCCCCCTAAAAGCAGAGGACCCTTGTGATGAACCCATGCTTAGAAACTCGTAGTTGGGGTGCCCTTCCCTACAAAAATCATAACTTATATTCACAACTCACCCTTCAGAAGGGACCACCCTTTACTCTATCTTTTATGTAAGTGCCTTAACCTTAGCTTCTAAGGCGGCCACAAGATCAACTTTGTGAACTCGTTGAACACGAGCCCTAGGCCTTGGATTGCCCAGGAGTAATTATTCATGGCAATATTTTCAACCAACTCATACAACTCCTCCGAGGTCTTAGAACTTATTGTATGTCTAATGGATGCATTAATGAATTGTTTTGAGGCAAAGTTTAATCCATTATGAAAATTTTACATTTGCATTCCCAATTCAAATTCATGGTAAGGACATTTTCTATGCATCTCCTTCGATCTTTCCCAACACTCATATAGACCCTCGGCATCTAATTGTTAGAAGGCAATAATGCCAGTTCTAAGCTTGGCTATTCTAGTTGGGGGAAAATATTTGGCTAGAAATTTTCAGTTAACCTAGTCCAGGTGGTGATAGATCCTAGTGGCAAAGATTTTAACCATGATTTGGCTCTATCTCTAAGGAAAAAAGGAAATAATCTGAGTTTATAGCATCTTCCGACACACCATTCATCTTAAAAGTATCGTAGATCTCCAAAAAACTAGTAAGGTAGGTATTAGGGTCTTCATCAGGTAACCTATCAAGTTGGACCATATAAGGATTATTTGTTGGGTTTTATCTCAAAGTTAGTGGCGTTTGCCCTTGGTCTAGTAATACCCGAATCTATAGCTGAGACTGCAGGTTTAGTAAAATCACCCATAATCCTTCTATTATTACCACTTTTACCATCATTATTGTTTTCGTTAATTTCCATCTCTCTTGTTGAACTTAATTGGTCAGCCCTTTGTTTATGTATCCTTTGAATCTGTGTCAATGTTCTCTCGATCTCTGGATCAAAGTCCACTATATCTCTTGTGATTCATCAGGTTAAAAACCAAAGAATTAACCCTAAAGAGAGAATAAGAAAATAAGGTTTTGGAATTTACAAATATTCAACTAAGTACACTTTGTATATCAATTACAACAATTAGTACATTAATTTATAAATCATACAAACAATAAGATATGACACCTATTTAAATAAAGAACATGTATACATATATACATACAGATATATAAATATGGTTAAATCAATTAAATCTAAGCTTCCATGATATTGTTTCGTAGCAACAACACCAAAAACTTGTTGCATCAGAATTGGGTATATAACATCATTTAATTTTAAGTCCATTCCCAATTGAATATTAATTAAAACATTAATCCTCAAATCACACATATGAGAAAGTGCACTCGTCGAAAAATATAGTATAGTGAATTAACGAGTATACATCTTCAAGGAACAACTACTATTAGTTACTTTTCATATATTGTTTAACTAACCAACTAAATTGATTAAAGAAGAAAATTTTAAAAAATAAAATATATACAACTCTATGAGAGAAGAACATGTATTTAGATAGAAATTCTTGAAGATGGGACAATAAATTACTGGTAATTATAACAATTAATCATTATCTTAACTTCATGAAGGAATAGAAGAGAATCCAATTCTTTCCCAAGTCATGGACTCACTATATTTCTTGCCAATTTAGTAGATTTTTCAATCTCTCTAAAGTAACCAAGAAGATGCATGAAATTCATTCAACAGTCAATATCCCTATACTTTAGGCGACATAAAATATGATATTAATCAATGACACTATAGTTTAGGTGAAATTAACTAATCTTTGATTACTTAAGATTTTTTACACATAAATTTCTTTCCCAAGTCCGTTAAGAAACAACACATATAAAATTAATGCATCGAAACCAACTCATAACCTCTTTCCCAAGTTAATCAGCAGAAAGATCAAATTTTATCAATTCATCAATAAAAATAATTAATCAAATACTAGAAATAACAATCAATTGATCAAAGAACTAAATTAATTTAATATCATGAATCCAAAAATGACGTTCAACTATAATAAAAATATTTATCTCGTCATTGTACGAGAAAAAGAAAACAAAGGTTTAAGAAAGAAGTCAAAGACAAACTCCCTTCTTTCCGCTTGAAAACTCTCTTGAAACAATGCCCCTCTTGATGAATTCCCCCTTGATTGAACGATTTCTAGCTTTAGTCCTTGGAATTCTCCCCTTTCTTGCTTGTATTTTTCTCATATTTATAGCTTCCTATGTAGTCAAAATCATTCCCAAGAAGTTTTAGGCTATGTACAAGTCGGATACCAAAAGAATTCTTCATAAATTTATAATTTTGCTCAAATTCGGTCTTCAAACTGCCTCAAAACCTAAACTGGACTGCCATCTGGTTAACTTCTCTTGGCCAATGCTAGGTCGACTCTAGAATTCCTCGGGTTTTTGTATGTTTTGCCCTATTTTTCTAGAACTGAGCCCAGGCTAGTTCAGATTTCTTGAGCAGGTAGAGGGTCAGGTCTGGAATTGCCCAATTATGGTGAAATTCTTTAATTTTTGCATAAAATGAAAGAAAAATCTTTCGACAAGAAAAATATCAAATTGTAAGGGAATATCAAAAGCATCATAAAATCACCTCAAATAGGTAGGAAAATATTAGTATATTCTGTCAGATATAGTGCTACAGTGGAAATAACCTCCGGGTTGAAAGGGCAAGATGTTGAATAAACTAGATAAGAGTGTAGAAGGAAAGCCGACCTAAGTTAGCAATTGAAGGAAAAACTTCAAAGGAAAGAAGGACCAACTTTGGAAAAGATGAAAACTAAGCAATGTACCTATTGTCACAAAGGTGGACACACATATGAAGAATGCAAGAAAGGCTTAGGGCATTCTATCTTTGTAGAAAGATGGGACATAAAGTAACTAATTGCTCATATGTTCAAAAATAAGAAGAGATACCACTTGGTCAAGAAAGACTCAATCCAGGACAACAAAAGTAAGGTGAATGACCCAACCAAGCTCACATGGTAACCATGAACATATGTATAAATTGCGAGGATGAAATTTTTGAAAGGAGGGGAGAGTGTAACATCCTTCTAATTTTGTACTTTGACTGATCACTATTTCGTAGTAAAGCAGTATATGAATTGATGCACAGAACAAGAAATACTCAGTTTAACTAGATGAATATTGTAGGGTGATAAAAATTTTAAGGGGCATTAGAGGAAATTTTGTTCTCGAATTGAGAAAAACTGAGAACGAATTTGGAAAATCCAAGAAACACAATTAAGTTCAGTATAATTTATAGGCCACATTGGAAAATTAAAAAGTTTTTCACCGAGGTTGAATGAGTCTTAACTAGGGGTATTTTTGGAAAACGTAGTTAACCATGGTTGAGACGAGAAGAAATAAAGGGTTATATATATATATATATATATACATATATATATATTTAATTTATAGATTTAAATGAACGGTTGCATGAGAGAGCACTTCGAATTATATGATTGGTTGTATGAAATAACTTGGATGTATATAATTGGTTGCTTGGATGTTAGGTTGTTTGAGGAGATTGGTGGCATGGGAGAAACAAGTAAATTTATATGATTGATTGTGGCATGGTGAGTCATCCAAGATGAAGTGGAAAGTTATTCCCACATGCTATTAAATGATTGGGGCATATGGGTTAAAATGACTGGGAGCATTAATTACCATGCTTAGTCACCATTTGACAACCTAATGCATATTTTGACCACATGATGGAATTTATGTATAAATAGGAGAGAAGTGGCAGTGGAAAGCATTTTGGGCAGCCGAAAATTGAGAAGAAAAAGAAGAGAGAGAAAAAAAAGAAAAAGTGAAGAGAGAGAGAGAGAGCTTGGCCAAGAGAAATAGGGAGAGAATAGGGAGCAGGAAACTTAGACTACTTTTCAGCAAGAACTCATTATTTGCAAGATAAAGTGTTAACCTTTAAGAATTAAAGTTGTTCTCTGGATTATAATGAACATTTTGATCTGAATTGTGCAAGAAAGCAACCATGAAATAGCTATGCTTAATTTTGATAAATTGAAAATTTGTTGTTGTTTGGCTATAGCTTGGTGCAGGTTGCCAAGGGGATTGTTTTGCCATGATTTTTAGTGAAGTATTGAAGGATTTACAGTAAAGAATTGATGGCTGAGTCCATGGAGGAAAAAGGAAAAATGAAGAAATGGAATAAACTAGTTGTGATGGTGAAGAATTTAAACCATGAAAACATTTTTTTCATGGCTGTGATTTCTGTTGTGCTTATTATGTTTATGTTCTTCATGACTGAAACCTTGTTGCTATGACGATGTTTTGATGAAAAAGTGAATGATTGGATTGAAAATTAAGTTGTAAGAGAAGAATAAAACAAGGAAAAGTGATGTTTGATGAGAAAACTGCACAGTTGCTGGAAAAATAGCAAGCTTGTGCTTGTAGTATCCGTGTAACAGAGGCTAACTAAACAAAAATGAGCTATATTTTTGTAGCTAATGATCATAGAAGCATTTTGGTGCAAATTTGAGGCTAATCGAATTTACAGATCAAAAGTGATGATGAAAATAGTAATAGTTGCCGAGTTTGTGACGGGATGAAAATACTGTTGGATTGTATGCCCTCTTAGACTACGTTTCTGATGTAAAATCAAATATTTTAATAAAAGAATTTATTTTCAGAAATTATTTGTGAATTTACTTTTTGTTTGTGTACAATTTTCGTTTGGAACAGACCCTTTGTGTTTAAATAAGTGGTCTAAGTGAATGGTGGTCTTTTACAGTAAGGTATGGATCGCGGGTTATTTAACACATAAACATTTGTTCTTCACCTATTGATGAGACTGGGAATCTCATCATGTTTAGGTTATTATGTTATGAATTCCAAATGAGGATTGGCTTACCTTTAATCAGTGAGTAGTCCACTCACTTCATGACATAAGCGTATTTCAAATACGTAGGACATGACCTATAGTAGTGGTTTCTAAAAGTACTATATGATAGAAACCTAGACTACTATCGTTACAGCGTAGACTAGTACTCTGCAACTTGAGTATGAGTTGGTGGTCTGGCGAAGTTGGAAGCATATACTTTGATTTGCTATAGTTGAGATTCTATCGTAGGGCCAATATACTTGCATGTTGGGTATGTGCGACTAGTTAGTTAAGACAGACTTGTACAAGATAGTTTCTGCACTATATCGCCCCTTGTGGTTGTCTGAATGGTCTAAAATGTCTAGGGCCCTGGGAAACATGACTTTGATGTTTGCTTTAAGGTAGCTCCATTGGAAAGCAGAAACACTCTAGGAAGTCATGGATCATTGGACTAGAAGCCTAAGGATGGTAGATGTCATTTAGAGAGGTGTTAGTACACTTCTTCCTCTCTAAATGTATGGTGATGTGTAGAGGGGTATTTTAGTCATTTCGCCTGTAGGTTGGAGACTTTGCTAATGCAACATTGTCCTTGGGGTCAATATTTCCTTATGGTGATATTAGGAAATATTTAAAATGCAAAATACAGCTATTTATATGGCAGGGGTATTTTGGTCATTTTAGCAGCCAAGGCGATGTGTCTTTTTGGTCCTCGGAATAGCCCGTAAGTCCTAACTAATTTTGGGTTGAGGAATTGGTCTCAGTTCAAGAGGATTTTATTTTATTTGATTTTATTCAGGATGTCTAATTTATTATTAGACTGAAATAAAATAAATAAATAAATAAAATAGGAGTTGAGAGAAATTAATTATCTAGTTTAATTGGTTAATTAATTATTCAGGGCCTAGGTCCAGTATGAATAATTAACCTAGGCTTAAACTAGGAGAAATAATTAATGTTTAATTATTTATTGGGTTATTTATATAGGCCCAAGAAATAAATAATTAAAGATTAATTGTTATGGTTCATTTGGGCTCATTAATTATTTATTGGGTTGTTTATATAAGCCAAAGAAATAAATAATTAGTGTTTATTATTTTGGACCTTTTGGGTCCAAGAAAATAATAAAATTTATTTTGGCCAAATAGCTTGGACCGTAGGGTTTTTTTTCCAGATACGATTAAGAAGAGTTTAGGGTTAAGCCAAACTTATTCTCAGGATAACATCCGAGTGTTTTGAAATATGAAATCCCGGGGATATGTTTATCAGATAATGAGAGTGTGAAACCCCAGTCAAGACCAACCGTAGAGTAAGGGGGTTGGGGATGCATAATATGCTTTATTTCATGTTTAAATATGCTTTCATATGAGTTTTATATGCTTTGGATGTGAGTTTATTGTTTTGAAGTTGTGTGGGTGAATGTTGTGTGAGAAGGGCAAAATGGTAATTTTTGCCCGAGGTGAAAATAGGGAGATAGTTTGTGGATTGAATAGAAAATAATTTTTCTAGTGAAAGTATCAACACGAGTTGTTGTGGTTTAGTGGTTAGAGCTTTGGAATAAATTATTGAGGTCTAAGGTTCAAAGTCCATCATAGAAGCTTTAGCTTGAGTAAATTTTATTTTGCTTGGGAAAGGATGGTTTTGGCCTTAAGGGCCTAGATTAATGTGGTGATGATGTTCTAGGAGAGACATGATAGAAGTAATCCCATTCCACTCATTTTACTCTTCTCGAAATTCTTATAGGGAAAATCATCCTTCCTTGATCTTTAATTTTCCTCAATTCTCAACTCATTAGTTTGATCAAGATGTTCTAGCCTTTTTCTTTCCAGAAAATCCAGTAGAGTGCTGAGGTCTTTTAGGATCAAAATGTCTTGGCAAAAGACTTCTTTTGGTTTGGAAAATATGGTAGATTTGTGGGAAAATTCAAGAGGAAAATCCCTCTTGAAAGCTTGCTGAAATTTTCCTCTAGCTTAGTTCATCTTTCTTCATAGAATGAGCTGGAATTTTCCATCTTGTTGTACCTTCAAAGGGTCGAAATTTTTAGCTAACATTCCCCCCCAAATGCTACCAGAAAAATGGTCTTTAGGATCAATTTGAAACCTGAAAGTTTTTGTCCAATTTCGGACTGCTCAAGCTGGAGCAAAATAGGAAAAATTCCTGTACGAAAATCAACTTTGAGAGCTCCAAACCAAGCTGTTTTCTCCCAGATTTTGTGCAGAACCTTAGCCATGTTTTTCCTCCATAAAGAAGAATGGAAACCAGCCTTGAATACCCCTGAAATCCTTTTCAAAACTCGCTGCAAAATTGCTCTAAATAGTAGACGAAAATCTGCCAGAAAAATCACTGTGCAGCGAAAATTCTGTGCAGATTTTCGTCCAGCTTGTTTCCTATCTCTCTTCCAGCCAAAACACCAACCTTAATCTGTCAAAACCTTCCTTAAACCTCCATCAACAGAGCTCCATTGATCCTCTTGAACTTCTACATGAAATTCCATTAATGGCTGTCCAAAAATCTCTCAAACAAATCCCTGCAATTTAGCTTGATTACTTTCCAAAATTTCAGCCATCTTGTTTAACAACTTTCCATAAAATTTTGCTCAATTGATCAGACATCTTCTCCACCATTGTGCACCTTAGTTTCGGCCATCACAAGCCTCTTTTAACCAGCCTTAATTCCCCAGAAGAGCTGCACAATCCAGTCGGCCATAAGAGACTTCGAGCTGTCCAAACAAATCAAGATATTCTTAGGATATCTACTTTCCAAATTCACTTCCCAAAAATATTTTTCAAAGATTGTAACAACTAACCTTTCCTTTTCCCTTCCAAATCAGAGAATCAACTCCCTAAACCCTACTAGAATGTGGCCAAGCCTATTCCCACAGAAAAATCGACAGCTGCACAAACCATCTCTCCCTCTCTCGATTTTTCTTCAAGCATCAAGAACACACACACACACACTACACCAAGAACACCAACTTCTTCTCTACATCTAATACCCCTCCAAACCACCTCAAACCCTCACGAAAATCTCCAGATTTAGTCTACTCATTGCTGTGAATCCATCAACACCAATATTAACATCAAACTCCTCCAAACATCTTTCTACTTCGGATCAAAGCAGAAATTTCTGAACAAGAACATCTTCAAGGTAAATTCACTCTATCAACATCACCCTCTTCAAACTTAATCTCTAGTGAGAATCTATATAAATAATCATGCTAATAACTTCTTCTTCTTCTTCTTCTTCTTCTTCTTCTTCTTCTTCTTCTTCTTCTTCTTCTTCTTCTTCTTCTTCTTCTTCTTCTTCTTCTTCTTCTTCTCCTTCTCTCTCTCTCTCTCTCTCTCTCTCATGGACCAAAATTCTCTCTCTTGGCCGAATGGTCTCTTCCTCCATGACCATGCTTTCGCCACCTTTCTTGAACAAGATTAGCCATCTAGGAGTTGAGATCTTCTCTAAACTCCTTCAAGTCATTCATCAACCAAGTAAGTACCTTTAATCCTCTCTTTAAACTTTAGAATCATGTCTCTAGGTTGATGTTGTGAGAAGATGAATGGCGATGGGTTTGTGTATGTGTTGTTGTCGAGATTGAAGCATGAGTATATGGATGATTGTGAAGGAGATAGGATTTATGCATGGAAGGATTATATTGGTGGATTGAATGATGAGTTGAGGTTGATGTATGTCATAGGTAGTATTTGTGATGAAGCATGCAAGAGATTATTCACCATTGGTGAATAGGATTTGTATACATGATTAGATTTTGAAGCCATGATCATGTTTATGCTAGTAGAGGTTAAAGCATGTCTTAATAAATTTAGATCTATGGCTATGTGCAAGATTTGGATGATTTGATGAATTGAAGGATTGAGTATGTTATTGATTATGGTTGACCATGGAATCTTGATCATGATCTAGTTGTCCCTAAGCAAATTTTATTTTGTGAATAAAATATTTACTAATAATTTTTGCTAGAGAATTTCAAAAACCCTAGGAAGGGTAGATTTGGAATTATAATATTTGTAAAGGATATTTTAGTCAAATAAATAATAACTTTTCTAGAAAATAAAATAAATAAATATTATTTAAAATAAAGAAATTAATTATGCCTTTATGGAAAAGATTTATACTTAATAAAATATTTACTAAATCAAAACCCTTAAGGATTTACTTATTATTTTCCAAGAAAGACTTATTAAATTTAATCTTAACTAGTTTTAGTATCAATTATTTTCTAACAACTACGCTATCATTAAATCACTATTTTACCTAGTACCACCTATGACTCCTGATCAAATAAACTCTAAATTTTCCTTAACAAGATTTAAACTTTCAACTTATTAGAATTTATTTCTTAATTCATTAATTATTTTAAATAACAAATTAAACTTAGCTTATAAACCTATTCAATTATTGTTTTGCCTTAAAGCTTGGGACACTAGGATCGTGGTAGTAGTGAATTGAGTTGATTTAAAATTGAGGAAGTGGATTGTGGCTTGAATCTAATTAAGATTTGTATTTGCCCATGTGGGGTTAGGTCAGCTGTTCGAGACCTTGTTGTTGTGAGCAAGAATCAAGTAAGCTCCTGCATAAAACCTATCGATGTGAAATGTTTTCTTATGGCAAGCTAAATATGGAGTGTATGGACACTCGTTTATTTGAAGGCAATTGAGGGTTGAATTCATCTTTATTTCCAACGCTGGAATTATTCAAAAGTTAATGAGCAGATTTTCCAAACTCGAAACTCTTTCTAAAACTGATTTCGCTCAAAACCTTGGAAACCCTCAAATTGCTATTTTCATGCAGAGCAATGCTCTGTTCATTTTATCCCAAGTGGGAAACGTCGTTGAGTACTCAATAAGGGTGGGCTACTAGGACTAGTCTTTGAAGGGTTAGGGTGAGTCTCTCAGTAGGTGGCCACCTCTGAGGGGTGAGTCCTTCTTGGATAAGATGCCAATTCCAGTGAGTCGTGTCGGTCCGAGCTAGCAGGTTATTTTTTTTCAGTTAAGTGATTGTGTTTTTTCCGGAATGGACACCTGGCGATTGTTTGGGTATAGAGAAGGAGGACTATCTTGCCCAGTAGGCCGATCACCTACTTTTGTCAGTCTGCACAACGTGTTAGGCATTCTGACAGGTTATGGGGCCCAACGTGTGGTAACCCATATCCCTTTCTTCCGAGTGGTTGATTTCATTACTTATGTATGGCTAGAAGAGCCAAAACGCCACTCTTGCTTTTGACTAATGTTTGTTGCTTGCCAATGTTTCTCTTATAAAGATTTTACACTTTGCATCGATGAGCTGTTTTCACTAAACACCCAAAGCACACACGAACTTACTGAGATTTCTGTCTCACCACCTTTTATCATGATTTCAGGTCGATCTTGTTGTGGGTGAGTAGCTACCTTGGGAAGGGAATGTGTTTTTTTATTCTATGTACTGCTTTGGGGAGACAAGTGTGGATGATTTTAATTATGATTTTTGTTTTGGGATTTCATGGATGTACTTTTGAAGTATTTTGGATTGTAATAAATTCTTTTTAGTCTGAGTATTATTTATTTTAGCAATTTTATTTGTGACCTAGTTATAAAGACCCCTTGTCCTTTGGACGGGGCGACATCCGCGGCCCTGGCGGGCCTAGGTCATCCGGGGTGTTACAGAGAGACTTATTTTTGGGTAACCAATAAACAAGTCTCTGGTAGAGGAAAATCCTAATCTCCCTAACCCACAAGCCTCACGCAGCTCTCTCTCCCTCTCAGACGTCTCCCTCCTCTGTGTCTTCTTCTTGTTTCTTTGCTAATCAATAGCAAGAGAACCAAGGAGAATTGAGTCCATTTCTCTTCATCATTGTGTTCACTGACTAGAGGTTAGGCAGAGGAATATTCTGAAAGTTGGAAAGCTTGGCGTTAATGCAAACAAGGCGAAATAGGAGGCTAGCGGGTTTTCAACCGGAAGCTTCTTCAAGTGGGAAAGGCGAAGCAATTCCCGTTGTTCAATCCACTTCTACTCAACCTAGAAGGCAAAAGGAGCGTAAAGGTATGATCTTCACACTTCCGTGTGGCCTTTAAGGCTTGCGCTTTTTTTTCCTTCTCTGTTTTTTCCCGCCAATGCATGCTCTCTGTTTTTCGTCCCCTTAATGTGGTATCAGAGCCTATGGTTCTATGATCAATATAGGGAGCATGGTAGTTAATAAAAATGGAGAAGGTGATTATACATGTGATCCTTCGCTGTTTTGGTATAGGATAGGATCTTTGTGAGCTTCATCGTTGAAGCATAGGCATCACTGTAAAAAAAAATTTTTGGCTTTGAAGTTTGATCGTGTAAACCCAATTTTAATGGGTATAGGCGGTTGCGGTTTTATTTTGGATGAGTTTTTGTAAGTAGAAATGTCCAAAGAAGCCAAATAAAGTCGAAGGAAAGAAGCTCTGCAAATCACGCGCGAAACAGAAGAAAAAATGAAGAAGGAGGCACTATTCATAAGCCGAGCCAAGCCGCTGCCATTTTGTGCCTAGAGCTGTCCGGCTATTTGCTGCGAGCCGAGCCGATTTGGAGGAGATTTGAGCCGTTTCAAATTGATGAATTGCAATTCATCCGCGCAAGTCATGCAGTTGGGTCGGAGCCTCCATTCAGATAAACATGCAGGTCGATAGCTAAGGAGAAATGGTTGCGGGTCGCAAGCGCGTGCTGATCCTCGTGCTGCAGGCCATGCGGGCGTGGATCCGGTGCGGCCAGTGCAGTGGACCGCCAGCTATTTTTTGCAAATTTTTTTATTTTTTTTCTTTTTCGCTTTGGGTCCCATACCAGGTGAAGTTAATATTTTTGCAATATTTATATTATTGGAATATATTTGCATGAAAAATATTAGTAAGGGATTTTAGGATTAAACAAGATCATTAATTAATTAATGTGTTTAATTCTATTATTTGGGCACTTAGGTTTAAAAATAGAAAAGCATGAAAACGTTTATTGTTTTGAGCATGCTATTTTTTAGGTACCTATGTGTGCTTTTTTCTGAAAGACCAAAGTCTTTGGGAACATCTTTTGACAAGAAAAATATTTTTTCTTCAAAAATTAAATGGTTATTTTAATTTGTACAAAAATTAATCCTTGAATATTTTCTCAAAAGATTTAATCCTTGACATAGAAAATATATTGGATTTAGATATTTTTGTAAATTAAAATGGAGAGCCATTTTGTTTTGTTTTGGACTAGAAAAATGATTTTGTCAAATAAACTTGAGACCAAAGTCTTTATAAAGTTTTAATTGGAAAATTTTTGAAATCATTAAGTTTTAACTTAAATAAAATTAGTCCATGGAGAATTCTCTCAAAGGATATAAGCCTTGACATAGAGATTTTAATGGACTTAGGTATTTTATTTTTGAGTTAAGAAAAAACCTAATGGAAATTTCAAAAGGAAATTTTTACAGAAAACCTTTATTTTAAAAGACTAAGTGGGAGAGAGGTTCCAACGGCCCCACGGCTTCCATCACGGTCCTCATTAGAGATCGTGGGTCATCTCGCGTCACCCTGGGAGTGAACCCCTATAGGATGGGGATACCACAAGGATCTAGATCTAATAGAATGATGTAATTAATAACCCGGGGCACGTACTATGATCGGCCAGCCCACGTTGGAGGTCATAGTGCGAGGTATGTCCATAGGAAATGAGAGGAAATGGCCATCCCACGATGGAGTTATCCTCTAGATCATTACCTAGAAGGAAAATTAATTTGTGGTGGTTATTACACTTAGCTTAGGAAATTGTTAATCTTCCTAGGAAGCTATGTCAGTTTTCCTAAGAGCCAAATTATTTTCAAAGCACAAATTTTATTTGTTTTCACAAACTAAATTCTTTCTTTTATTTTTCGATTTTCAGAAATGGTGGGAGGTTCTTTTAGTCCATTGGCCGTTATTATCAGGGAGAGTAAGTTAACGGGTCCAAACTATGTAGACTGGAAAAGGAACCTGGACATAATACTCACAGCTGAGGAGTATAAGTATGTCCTTTACGAGACCTGCCCTGTTATCGGGGAAGGTTCCACAACCGAAGAGCGAGAAGCTAAGAAGGTGTGGAAGAAGGCAGACGAAATGGCACGTTCCTATATGTTAGCCTCCATGTCTAATGTGCTCCAGTCAAAACACGAGCACATGACATCTGCATATGACATCAATCAATCATTGGCTACTATGTTCGCGGACAAGAGCCGGCCCGCAAGGTAGGAGGCTCTTCGAACTATTGTTAACACTAAGATGGCTGAGAGAGCATCAGTCCGAGAGCATATGCTCAAGATGATTGCTGCTTTCAAGGAGGTAGAAATCTTAGGGGTTGTCATTAACCCCGAGAGCCAAGTGGACATGGTTCTCGAATCTCTACCGGGCTCCTTCACTCAGTTCAAGTTAAACTATAACATGAACAAGTTGAACATGGGTTTAACTAAATTGATGAAGGAGCTCCAGATGGCGGAGAAGGTCATGAAGCCGTAGTCAAAGGCCATGATTGCTAAAGCTTCTTCCTCAAGAATTGGGCCTAAACCCAGAAAGTTTAAGAGGAAGAAGGGGAATACAGCAGCCCAACCCAAGGACAAACCAAAGGGCAAGTACTTCAAATGTAGCAAGAAATGACTCTAGAAAAAGGAGTGTCCAGATCTTCAAACCAAGAAAAACCCCACAGATAATGTTTTCTATCTAGAGTCCATATCAATGGTAGGATCAACTTCCACTTGGATTGTTGATTCAGGAGCCACTGATCATATCTGTAACTCCTTGCAGAGGTTTAGAAAGATAAGAAGACTCAAGAAAGGCGAACATGGGCTTCGAGTGGGTAATAGAGCACAAGTCTGGGCCCTTGCAGTGGGAGAGCTGGATCTTATTTTTTATTGTAATAAGATAGTGGTTTTAAAAGATATTTTATATGTACCTGGTTTTCGTCAGAATTTGATTTCAGTTGCAAAACTTATTAATCAAGGATATTCTGTATCTTTCCATTCTGGTATTTCTATCAGTAGAGATGGAGAAATTTTATGTACTGGGCACATGTATGGTAATCTGTTTTTTTTTAAACCCTATTAACAACCAATTAAATAACGCTCAGTCTGAACCTTTAACTAAGAAGAGAAACACCAATATCAATGATTCATACCATTGGCATCTAAGGTTGGGTCATATTAACTCAACCAGGATTCAGAGGCTCATCCATGATGGGCCTTTGGGCTCATTGAGATTGGAAAGTTGGCCTCAGTATCAATCCTACCTGATGGGAAAGATGACCAAGAGGTCATTTACACCAAAGGCGGATAGAGCCAAGAAGGTGTTAAGTCTTGTTCACACTGATGTGTGTGGTCCGTTGTCTACACCAGCTAATGGAGGTTTTGAGTACTTCATCACTTTCACAGATGATTGTATGAGGTATGGTTACATTTACCTAATGAGATGCAAGTCTGACTCTTTTGACAAGTTCAAGGAGTTTAAGACTGAAGTGGAGCGTCGGACAGGTAAATTAATCAAAACCCTTCGATCGGATCGTGGTGGAGAGTACCTCCTAGGTGAATTCAAGGACTACATGGTACATCATGAGATAGTATCCCAACTCTCTGCGCCGGGAACACCCCAACAGAACGGAGTAGCTGAGAGAAGGAACAGGACATTGATGGAAATGGTCCGAAGCATGATGTTTCATGCTACTCTTCCAGTGTCCTTTTGGGGATATGCCCTAGAAACAGCGGCATATATTCTGAACTTGGTGCCTTCCAAGTCAGTACCTAGGACTCCCTATGAGATGTGGACTGGGCGTAAGCCAAGTCTGAATCATCTTAGGATTTGTGGTTGTCCAGCTTATGTACTGATCAAGAGAGATAAGTTGGAACTAAAATTAGAATTATGCTATTTTGTTGGGTATCCAAAAGGAACAAAATGAGGCTACTTTTATCATCCTAAGGAGCAGAAGGTACTAGTCAGTACCAATGCTAGATACTTGAAAGATGATCAAAGTACTTCCACTAAAGGTTCTACGAGGTTGGAACTTGAGGAAAAGTTATCTATGGAATTAACTTCTTCTGACCCGATCGTGGAACAAGAAAAGGCACAGCCCCAAGTGCCTGTGCAAATGGAGCCTCGTCGTAGTGGGAGAGTGTCTAGGGTTCCGGATAGATGGACAGGAGAAGCCTTTGAGCTGGTCTCCGACCATCAGGAACAAGACCCCACTAGATACGAGGAAGCTATTGCTGATGCCGATGCAAATCTGTGGCATGAAGCAATAAGAGCCGAGATTGAGTCTATGTACCTCAATCAGGTTTGGGATCTTGTAGCTTCACCTGAAGGGATAAAACCCATTGGGTGTAAGTGGGTGTACAAGAGAAAGAGGGGAGTGGATGGGAAGGTGGAAACCTTCAAAGCTAGGCTTGTGGCGAAAGGGTATACTCAGAAAGAGGGTATCAACTATGAGGAAAACTTTTCCCTGGTAGTCATGCTTAAATCCATCCATATCTTCCTTGCCATCGCATATCACTATGACTACGAGATATGGCAAATAGATGTCAAGATGGCATTTTTAAATGGCCATCTTAGCGAAGACATCTATATGTCCCAACCGAAAGGCTTCATTGCTGTAGGCCAGGAACATATGGTTTGCAAGCTTAAGAAGTCCATTTATGGACTTAAGCAAGCATCAAGAGCATGGAACATTCATTTTGATGAGACTGTAAAGTCTTATGGTTTTATTCAAAACGAAGATGAACCATGCGTGTATAGGAAACTTGAAGGCATTAATGTAGTTTTTCTTGTCCTGTATGTGGATGACATTCTACTCATTGGGAATGATGTAGGGACATTGTCATCTACAAAGGTTTGGCTGTCTAGTCAATTCAGTATGAAGGACTTGGGAGAAGCTAGCTACATTCTCGGGATTAGGCTTCTTAGAAATAGGAAGCAGAGAATGTTAAGGTTATCCTAAGCAACATACATTGACAAGATGCTGGCCAAGTACATCATGGACTCATTCAAGGGAGCTCTAATCCCTTACACACATGGGTTGTCATTTTCTTCGAAGGACTGTCCTAAGTCTTAAGAAGAAAAGGACAGAATGAGTAGGATTCCCTACGCTTCGGCTGTGGGAAGTCTCATGTATGCCATGCTGTGTACTAGGCCAGATATCTATTTTGCCGTGGGCTTAGTTAGCAGATATCAGTCAAACCCTGGGGAGGTTCATTGGCAAGCTGTAAAGCAAATTCTCAAGTACCTCAAGGGAACGAGAGATTATATGCCGGTTTATAGGGCTGATGATTTGGTTCCTTCAGGATACACAGACTCAGACTTCCAGGTGGATAAGGATGAGAGAAAATCCACTAGTGGATATGTCATCACCTTATCTGGAGGAGCAATTTCATGGAGGAGTATAAAGCAGTCTTGTATTGCTGACACAACCATGGAAACTGAGTATGTGGCAGCTTCGGAGGCGTCCAAGGAAGTAGTTTGGCTCCGGAAGTTCCTTTCAGAACCTGGAGTCGTACCACATATGGACAGGCCGATTGTAATGTATTGTGACAACACTGGAGTAGTATCGCAATCTAAGGAGCCTCGGAACCACAAGAAGGGGAAATACATCGAGAGGAAGTACCACCTGATCCGGGATTTCATCCAGAGACGGGAAGTCGTGGTGGAACATATTACCGCAGAAAACAATCTAGCAGATCCATTCACCAAACCTTTGGCTGAGAGAGTCTTCAAGAGATACTTAGATGCCATAGGGGTGGGCACCTATGGACTTACCTAGTCTTAGAGTGCAAATGGGAGATTGTTGGATTGTATGCCCTCTTAGACTAGGTTTCTGATGTAAAATCGAATATTTTAATAAAATAATTTATTTTCAGAAATTATTTGTGAATTTACTTTCTGTTTGTGTACAATTTTCGTTTGGAACAGACCCATTGTGTTTAAATAAGTGGTCTATGTGAATGGTGGTCTTTCACAGTAAGGTATGGATCGCGGGTTATTTAACACATAAACATTTGTTCTTAACCTATTGATGAGACTGGGAATCTTATCATGTTTAGGTTATTGTGTTATGAATTCCAAATGGGGAATGGCTTACCTTTAACCAGTGAGTAGTCCACTCACTTCATGACATAAGCGTATTTCGAATACGTAGGACAGGACCTGTAGTAGTGGTTTCTAAAAGTACTATATGATAGAAACCTAGACTACTACCGCTACAGCGTGGACTAATACTCTACGACTTAAGTATGAGTTGGTGGTCTGGCGAAGCTGGAAGCATATACTTTGATTTGCTATTGTTGAGGTTCTATCGTAGGGCCAATATACTTGCATGTCGGGTATGTGTGACTAGTTAGCTAAGACAAACTTGTACAAGATATTTTCTGCACTATATCGCCCCTTATGGTTATCTGAATGGTCTAAAATGTCCAGGGCCCTAAGAAACATGACTTGGATGTTTGCTTTAGGGTAGCTCTCTTGGAAAGCGGAAACACTCCAGGAAGTCGTGGATCATTGGACTAGAAGCCTAAGGATGGTAGATGTCATTTAGAGGGGTGTTAGTACACTTCTTCCTCTCTAAATGTACGGCGATGTGTGGAGGGGTATTTTAGTCATTTCACCTGTAGGTCGGAGACTTTGCTAATGCAACATTGTCCTTGGAGTCAATATTTCCTTATGCTGATATTAGAAAATATTTAAAATGCAAAATACAACTATTTATATGGCAAGGGTATTTTGGTCATTTTAGCAGCCAAGGCGATGTGTCTTTTTGGTCCTCGGAATAGCCCGTAAGTCCTAACTAATTTTGGGTTGAGGAATTGGTCTCAGTTCAAGAGGATTTTATTTTATTTGATTTTATTCAAGATGTCTAATTTATTATTAGACTGAAATAAAATAAATAAAATAGAAGTTGAGAGAAATTAATTATCTGGTTTAATTGGTTAATTAATTATTCAGGGCCTAGGTCCAGTATGAATAATTAACCTGGGCTTAAACTAGGAGAAATAATTAATGTTTAATTATTTATTGGGTTATTTATAAAGGCCCAAGAAATAAATAATTAAAGATTAATTGTTATGGTTCATTTGGGCTCATTAATTATTTATAGGATTGTTTATATAAGCCAAATAAATAATTAATTAGTGTTTATTATTTTGGACCTTTTGGGTCCAAGAAAATAATAAAATTTATTTTGGCCAAATAGCTTGGACCGTAGGGTTTTTTCCAGATACGGTTAAGAATAGTTTAGGGTTAAGCCAAACTTATTCTCATGATAACATCCGGGTGTTTTGCAATATGAAATCCCGGGGATATGTTTATCAGATAATGAGAGACCTATTTTTGGCTAACCAATAAACAAGTCTCTGTTTGAGGAAAACCCTAATCTCCCCGACCCACAAGCCTCACGCAGCTCTCTCTCTCTCTCAGACGTCTCCCTCATCTATGTCTTCTTCTTGTTTCTTTGCTAATCAATAGCAAGAGAACCAATGAGAATTGAGTCATTTTCTCTTCACCATTGTGTTCACCGACTAGAATTTAGGCAGAGGAATATTCCGAGAGCTGGAAAGCTTGGCGTAAATGCAAACAAGGTGAAGTAGGAGGCTAGCGGGTTTTCAACCGGAAGCTTCTTCAAGTGGGCAAGGCGAAGCAATTCCCGTCGTTCAATCCACTTCTACTCAACCTAGAAGGCTTAAGGAGCACAAAGGTATGATATTCATGCTTCCGTGTGGCCTTTAAGGCTTGCAGTTTTTTTTCCTTCTCTGTTTTTTCCCGCCAGTGCATGCTCTCTATTTTTCGTCGCCTCAAATACGGGAACTTTTTTTTTTATCAAAATTGAACAAAATGGGAGATGGAATTGTTATTCTATGAATTGTAAATGAATGTCTTGGGATTATTTTGAAACTAGTTTGATATCATTTGGACTTGTGGATTGAATGTTATGCCAAAAATACTCAAGAATGCCATGAGGTGAAAATGCCGAGTGTATGATATTATGTATTGTTCCATTGGGAATTAATGACCCCCTCTGTGATACATTTGTGATTTCATAATCACTAAGAAACATATGGATTGATCCTTAATGTAGGCATGTTTCCTTGCGATGATTTTGTGAGTGTTGAATATAATAATGTTACGACGTTGCTCACAGTGAGTCCCCTGACTTTCAAAACCCGTTTTAGCTAAGCCTTTTTTTTTCTTTGAAATATTAATATAGGAACATGTTTACTGGTTCATTTCATGTAAAGCTCTCGGCCTTTTAAATCCTTTCTGTAGCAAAATGTTTTTAATATGATTAAACGCTTTCCGGATATAGATTTGTATTTTTCAAATTTACTAAACTAAATGCTTCTTGCTTGAAATTGTGGGCCTTAAAAGCCAGATTTTAATATAAATCCTTTTTCTTAAGCTTTATGTACAGTGAAGCTATTAAACACCAAAATTTATGTTTTTGCACTTCATGTAAGTTCAAAGTTAAGCCAAATTTAAATATGAGTTTTCAAATGAACTCGTGTACAAATCTTTTGTGTAAAACGTATCTGGATATGTATAAAATGTCCTTTTGTACTGAGGAATTCTTATACAGAAACATTTTATGACCCATATGTGAAACCCCATCTAAAACCAACCATAGAGTAAGGGGGTCGGGATGTATATCATATTTTCTTGCATGCATAAATATGTCATTGAATGATTTTATGTGCTTTGGATTTGTGATTTATAGTCTAGAAGGCTCAATTGTACTTATTGAGTAGGAAGGGCAAAATGGTAATTTTGCTTGAAGTAAAAATATGGAGATAGCTTGAGAATTCAATAGGAAAAAAATTTGGGAGAGAAAAGAAAAAAAAAAAGTTGTTGTGGTTTAGTGGTTAAAGCTTTGAAATTAATCTCTATAGTCTTGGATTCAAATTCCACCAATTAAGTTTATCATGATTAAATTTTATTTTTATAGGGTGGGATATTTTCGGCCCTTGCATGCCATGAGTAGAAGTAGGAATGTTGTCCTAAGGATGCTTGAAAGGGATGTCTTAATCCTACTCTTGTTCTCTACAAAAATTCTTAAGGGATTAATGCCCTTTTTGCTCTCTAGCTTACCTTAATTCTTTATTAATTAAGCTGCTCAATTTATCCAAGCCATTTTTATTTCTGGAAAATTCCAGCAAGGTTCTGTGATTTTGGAGTTTCAAAAATGCCTCTTGGAGGATGGAATTTTGACTAAAAACGGGGAAGGAGTTAAGGAAGATTCCTAAGGGAATTAATCTCCATGGTTGAACCTTCAAACTGTACCCTATAAGTATTCATCTTCTTCATGTAGCAATCTGGAAAATTTTCCAGCTTCTAGGTCAGCTCAACTTTCAAAAACTTCAGCCATTTTTCTCACTCAAATGATGCCAGAAAAATAGCCAAATTTTTCAGCTTGAAGGCTGAAATCTTTTGCCAAAAATCGAACTGCACAAAAGCTGTGCAAACTAGGAAAATTTCTGGACAAGTTTCGCAGCTTAGCAGGCCAAAAACCAAGCTGTTCCTTCTAGCCTTCAAACCAGTATTTCACCTCTGCCTTTCCTCCATAAAGAAGGCTGAAAATCAGCCTTACAGTACCCTCCAACACCCCTTCAAACCTTCTACAAGTCAGCTGGAACATTGCAGAAAATCTGCACAAAAATTCTAGCGAACCTCTTGAATGAACAACCAGAAATTCCAGCCTCGTTCCTTCTTCAACCCTATCCAAAACTCACTCCCATTTATCTCTAAAACCAACCTTAGTCAGCCATGAACTAAAATTCATCACCTCCTCCATTGATCTACATGAAAAGAGCTCCATAGCCACTCCTTAAATCACTCCTTCAATCACTACAACCAAGCCTTCAATTGGAATTCAAAATTTCAACAAATTACTCCATGAAACTTCCATGGTTTAGGCCTCAACCAACCAGAAATTTCCTCCACCATAACACATAGAATTTCGGCCACCCAATAGCTTCTTCAACCTTATTCATCTCAGCAAAACCTCAGCTAATTCCAGCTGGCCATAGCAGCTCCAAGGACCTCCATCAACTAAGTTATTCTTACCATATTTTCTACCTTAATTCACTCCCTAAATTACTTCTTTTGAATTTCAAACAACCATCTTTCCTTCTTTTCCCTAATCTGAAAATTTAATCACAAGGATTCTCCAATCCATTCGTCCAACACCACTCAATAGATTTTATCCAGCCTTTCCTCCATTCTTTCCATTTCTCCAAAGAACACGAAGAACACCAAGAACACACACCATCATTCTCCAAGCCTAAGACCACTCTAAACACCTCCAATCTCTCCTAAAAACTCTAGATCACATTTACTCACCCTCTAGAATCCATTTCTGTAATTTATAACATCAAACGCTGAAAACAAGATTCTACTTTTGGATCAAAAACTAGAATTTTTCTTGAAGACTCAAGAACTCTCTCAAGGTAATCATGAACGATTGTGTTCATCTTCCTTCCTCTTCGATCTTTATTGCAATATACTAATACTCTCTCTCTCCCTCTCTCTCTCTCTCTCTCTCTCTCTCTCTCTCTCTCTCTCTCTCTCTCTCTCTCTCTCAGCCGAAATGGTTGTTTCAACCATGGCCATTTTCTCTTCTTCCTTCTTGGTCAGATCAAGCCTTCCAAGCATGTGGACTTTCTTGAGACTTCATCAAGTTAGCCATCAATCGAGTATGTCTCTTTAACATTCTCCTTAATTCTAAAATCATGTCTTTTGGATGTTGTTGGAAAAGGATGGAATATTATTGGAGATTGAGTATGTGTTTATATGATGGAGTTGGGATTGAAGTATGAGGATGATTTGTCTTGGTTGAGTTTTATGATGTTTTGGAGCTTGTTGCATGCTCTTCATGTTGTGACTTAGTATGAGTGATTAAGTATGATAGATATTATGTCACCTTTGGTGAATAGGGTTTTATGTTCTTGTATTCTTGTTGAAGCCATGAATATGATTATGTTTAGTGAAGTTTGGATCATGTGATGGTAGATATAGATCTATGCTTTTATTCATGAATTGAATGGTTTGTTGAGTGGTGTTAGAGTTTGTGTTCATGATTATGGTTAGCAATAGGAGAATTATGATCATGACCTTATTGATCCTAAATTATTTAAGTTAGACAATTTTATTACATTAATAAAAATTAATGCTATATTTTCTTCTAATGATTTCGAAAACCCTAGGAGGCTTTGGAATTAGATTGTTATATGAAATAATGATATTTTAGCCAAATAAATGATATCTTTTATTAAAAATAAAATACATAAATATTGTATATAATAATAATATTAGATAAAACCTTTTATATAAATAATCATAATAGGTAAAATATTAATCTTATAAGTCATATATTCATAAATACTATTAAAATTTATTTATCAAAATATATTAACTTTAATTTTTATTAATTTTATTTATCAATTGTTTTCTAACTATTAATTATTAATTAAGAGAATAGTAATATTTATTATTTTAATAATATCATCCAGGACTTCAGACCCTTCATCAAATAAACCCTATTTTATTTATTAATAACAAAGATTTATTCCTACAATTTATTAGTAATTATTTCACAATCCCTAGTTATTTTATTATCAAGCTATATTTATTTTATAAAATTTTTTTTATCATCTAGTCTTAAATTTTGGGTCATTAGGGTTACGATTGTAGTAAGTTGAACTAGGATTATTTATGGAAGCAAATTTGGCTTGAGTCTAATTATGGCTTGTGTTTACCCCAGGCAGGTTTAGGTAAGCTTTTGAGGATCTTTGAATTAGCTCAAACAAAGGATCAGGTAAGCTCCTGCATAAAACCTATTGCATGTAAAAAGGTCACTATGGCAAGCCAAATGTGAAGTGTGTGAACACTCATTTTTGTAAAGGCAATTGAGGACTATTCCCTTTCTTATTTCAGTCACACAAATTATTTGAAAACCAAGAAGCAGTTTTTCTCAAACACTAAACTCTTTCTAAAACTAATTTTGACACAGACTTTAGAAAACCTTAATTGCCATTTTCAAGTAAATGTGTGTTTTATCAGTTTTCTCCCAAGTAGGACAATCAACATTGAGTACTCAATAAGGGTAGGCTAGTAGTACTAGTTTTGAAGAGCAAGAGCGAGTCTTCTGGCAAGAGACCACCTCCAGAAGATGAACTCAACTTGGAGAAGCGACAGTACTACTTAGTCATGCCGGTCTGAGCTAGCAAGTTTCAGTCATGTGGATTGTGTATTGCCAGAGTGGACAACCGATTTTGTTTGGGTGTAGAGAAGGAGGAATATCTTACCCGGTAGGCTGTACATCTACCTTTTTGTCAGTCTGCACAAAATGTGGCATTCTGACCGTTGTATGGTTATGGGGCCTAACGTGTGGTAACCCATGGCCACTCTTTTGAGTGGTTGATTTTATTGTACACATTTATGGTTGGAAAAGCAAAATGCCACTCTTTATTTTTAACACTGTTTAATGCTTGCCAGTAGTTTTCTTGTGAAGTTCTTACATCTTGCATCATGAACTGTTTTATCTAAACACTCAAAGCACACATGGGCTTACTAAGATTTTTATCTCATCACCCTTTTTACCATGATTTCAGGTCGATCCTACTCTGGGGATGAGTAGCTAGTTATTGCTTGCTTGGATGATGCTGTGTTATTTATTTTATGTAATATTTTGAGAGATGAGAGTGAACAATTTATTCTGGATTTGTTCTTGAATTTATGGGTTGTAAAAAGTTTTAATTTTCAAAGTATTATTTTATTTTTGTTGTGTGACCTAGTTATAAAAACATCTTGTCCTTTGGACGGGGCGACATCCCCGGCCCTGCTAGGCCTATGTTGTGGGGTGTTACACCACGAGTAGCCGAGCTTTGGTTTTCCAAAATTTGTTTTAATTATAGATTTTTACATCATGTGACATACAAGAACTTTACTCGGTAATATAGATAACCAAGAATATTAAGAATTTCATATTCTTTTCTCACGTAAAAGCTGGAACATGATTCCACTACTCATTAAAACTTGGTTCCATGAAATTTTTTTTATTCTACTTGTGTAAAGCACGATTCCTGATGTTTTCTTAAACGTACTCGATAAAAATCTTGTTTCAGACTGTGTTGTTCAAATTGCTCGTAACTGTCATGTCTTAAGCTATTTTTCGCAAGTTATTTGTGAAAATAATGCCATGTGTCATATTTCATGATATTTTTACCCATGACTTGCATTTACTAATCTAACAAATTGTGGGAAATGGGATAATAGACCTTTTTCCACCACTTGACCCAGCATCTGGGTATTGTTTACATGTTGAGTACTCAGTGATGAGTTTTTCTCCATGTACTAGCCTACGTTGGAGCAAGATGGATCCAATGACTAACTCTAGAATTAATCTTACTCCGAATGGAGTGGCAGGACATTGGGTTGAGCCTACTTCATGGCGTAAGCTAATTCCTGAATTCCTAATGTAAGCACTAATGATTCTTGGCATAAGCACTATAACTCCTAGTGTAAACACTAACTCCTGCATTCCTGAGAGGTGGACTTCCTTGAATTCCTCTCATACATTAAGAATAACTTGGCATAGTTAATTTCTTAAATTCCTGAATTCTTAAACACGATTTTCCCAAAATGAATTGCACGGATTACAGGAATTACATGAATCATACTACTAGCATCCTGCTTTTCAGAACAAGATTTTCCTCCCGGTATTTTTTGACAAAAATAAATTTCTGTACTTGATCGTGAATCTTGTTTCTGGATTATACTTGTTTACATGGAACTCAACTATATTTTCCTACCTTGAACATTACTCATTTTACAAGTTATTTCTTCATGTGAAACACTAGCACGCTCAGGGCTCACTGAGTATTTTGCACTCACATGTGTTTTATCCTCTATCCAAATTTAGAAGTTGGATCGCGTTAGACGAGTTTTAGAAGTTCCAACTATTCTAGAGTATTAGCAAAGAATGACATGTGAGTCTTTCAATTATTGGAATGAATTTCCAAAATAGACTATGCATTTCTGTATTTTGGAAATTAATAAAAGTTTCATTCATTAATGGTTGTTTGTTTACATATATTGCACATTAATGTCTAAATGTGTTAATAAATAATTACATGATTGGGTAGTGCTTTCACAGTAAAGTGTAGATTATGGACCACTAACACATAAGTGAAAATTTGTTCTTGATCGATTGATGGATTTGGGCACATGATCAAGGTTTAGAACATTACACTATGGTTTCCAGATGGAGAATGGATTACCTTTAACCAGTGAGTAGTCCACTCATAACAATAGTGTGAGTGTATTTAGAATACATAGAACTGGATCACGCAATAATAATCTTTATAAAAGTATAAAAATAAATAAATATTGATTTATCGCAACTACAGTATGGGCGCGTACCCTTAGACTTGAGTATAAATTGGCAATCTGGTGAAGCTGGACTTGTACACTTTAATGTATATTAGGTGAGGTCTTATCGCAAGGCCAATAACATTGTATGTTGGCTGTATGACTCGAGTTAATTAAGATAAGCTTATACAAAATAGTTTGTATGCTTTATTACATGAAGAAATCACCCCCATTTGTTATTGTCCGAGATAATCTAAAGATCTAGGGCCTTGGGAAACATGACTATGTATGTATATTTTTGGATAACTCCCTGTGCTAAGTGGATACACATGGGATGTTATGGATTATTGGACTAGTTATCAAAGGATGATAGATGTCATTGAGAAATGTGTTAGTACAGTTATCCTATCTCAATGACAGGTGTTACATAGAGGGATATATTCGTCATTACATCTGTAAGTCGAAGGCATTATACTTGTAATATTATTCTTGAGGTCAATATTTTCATATGTATGGTGATAAATGGAATATTCAAAATGATAAATATATATATATATATATATATATATATTGTTATGTGTTAGATGGGGTATTTTGGTTATTTTAGTAGATAAGACTTTTAGTCCCCAGAGTAGCTCAAACAACCTTAGGAAATTTATTGACTATATAGGTTTAGTGGGTTAATTTATTATTAGAAAATTTTATTCTAGTAGTCCAATTAATTAATTATTTGGACTAGAATAATTGATTGACCCAATTTAATTAATTATCTTGGATAATTTTATATTGGGCTAGAGCGGTTTAATTAATTAATAAAGGAGCTAATTTAATTAATTGATTTATTAATTAATTATCATGTGTAATTTTATATTGGGCCCAAGTAGATTAATTAATAAGAGAGCTAATTAATTAGTCTTCGACTAATTAAGAAAATCCCTGACCCACCAGGGTTTAGGTGTGGTGACTAGAAGGTTTCAGTTACCTAAACTAGCCGCCACATGACCAAAAGAAAAGAAAATAAGGAGAATAAAGAAAAAGGAAAATTGGTCTTATGTTTGTAAAGGAAAAGAAAGCTGTGATTTTAGTTATGAAAGATCACACATTATCTTGGAATAATGGTTGACCAAAATTCCATAAGGTTGCACAGGAAAAGATTAGCTTTCGGTTTTCCTTAGAGACAAAAACAAGCTGCCATTTTCATAGCCTTTTTCCCTTCATTTTTCCGTAATGTTTAGCTCTTCCCTTTTTTTCCAATCTTCTTCACCCTAGTGCTATTTTCACTGGTAGAAGTCTCTAGAAGGTTAGAGAATACTCTGGAAGGTCACGAGCTAGCAATCATAGTAAGTGTTTGATGCAAAGAAGCCGACAGTTAGCTGGCATACCTTCCGAACAAGTAGACATTCCAATTGAGGAAGTGCTGTCAAACTCAAATACAACTTCAGTTATTCAAGTAAAACTCCCTAGAAGTAGGTGAAGGCATAGAAATCTGAAAACACAGGGCACGCAATGGAAGCGAAGATAAAAAACTGGAAAAATAAAGAACAAGGGAAATCCAGGGCAGAGCCGACGCTGGCTCCGGCAGTCCTAGCTAGTGCCAGTTAGGCTCTATACAAGTTCTGAGGTTTTAAAAAAATTTACCGCTTTTCCTTGTTCTAATAATAGAATAGACCAGAATGCATGCCACCGGGGTAGGTACGCTGGTGGAAGCCTTTGGTGTGATTTTTGCAAGCCTCCTACTTTGTCTTTGCAGGTAGGTGAATGCCAATCTCTCAATCTTTCAGTATATGGCCTGCCTAAATCCGTTTGGTGAACAACTACAGACTAAGGAACCTTTTTTCTAGAGAGAGAGAGAGAGACGTCTGGCTTTTCACAGAGAAGAAGCCATCTCAGAGATTGTATATTGCTCCAACAACGTTGTTTCCAATCCTCCTGTTTAACCTAAATAAAACCCTGGGTTAAATTGAACTAGGCCATTGGACTATTAGTTTAACCTTTTGGGCTTAATTAATTATTCTAATTAGAACTAACCTAATGGCCCAATTAATAATTAATCTTTCAGCCGAAATAAACTAGTCCAATTAATAAGCCTATATTAGTTTAGTCCCAGGTCAATCTTTAATTATTCAAACTGGGCCAAAGCCCTAAATAATTAATTAACCAACTAAACTAATTTTATTAATTGTCTCTCCATGGACCTTTATTTTATTCTAGCCCAATAATTAAATCATGCTACTTAAATAAAATAAATTTCATTTAATTTAAAATCAATTCCTTAGCTCATATTTAATTAGGACTCACAGTCTATACTGGGGACCAAAAGACACACCGTCTTGGCTACTTAAATGACCAAAGTACCCTTGTCATATAAATAGCTATTTTGCATTTTAAATATTTCCTAATATCGCCATAAAGAAATATTGACCCCAAGAACAGTGTTGCGTTAGCAAAGTCTCCGACCTACAGGTGTAATGTCTAAAATAACCCTCTATACATCGCCGTTCATTTAGAGAGGAAGAAGTGTACTAACACCTCTCTAAATGACATCTTCCATCCTTAGGCCTCTAGGCCAATAATCCATGACTTCCTGGATTATTCCGCTTTCCAAGGAAACTACCCTCAAGCAAACATGTAAGTCATGTTTCCTAGGGCCCTGGATATTTTGATTATTCGGACAACCACAAGAGGTGTATAGTGTAGAAACTGTCTTATACAAGTATGTTTTAACTAACTAGTCACAATACCCAACATGCTAGTATATTGGCCCTACGATAGAACCTCAACTATAGCATATCAAAGTATATGCTTCCAGCTTCGTCAGACCACCAACTCATACTCAAGTTGTAGAGTACTAGTCTACACTATAGCGGTAGTAGTCTAGGTTTCTACTATATAGTACTTTTAGAAACCACTACTATGGGTCCTGTTCTATGTATTCGAAATACGCTTATGTTATGAAGTGAGTGGACTACTCACTAGCCAAAGGTAAGCTATTTCCCATTTAGAATTCACAACATAACAACCTAGACATGATGAGATTCCCATTCTCATCAATCGGTTAAGAACGAATGTTTATGTTTTAAGTAACCTGTGATCCATACTTTACTGTGAAAACCTCCATTCACATGGACCACTTACTTAAACACAATAGGTCTTTTCCAAACGTAATTGTGCATAAATAAAATTGTAAATTCACAAACAATTTTTAAAAATAAATTCTTTTATTAAAACATTCGATTTTTACATCAGAAACCTAGTCTATGAGGGCATATATCCCAACAATCTCTCATTTGCACTCTAAGACTAAGTAAGTCCATAGGTGCCCACCCCTATAGTGTCTAAGTGTCTCTTGAAGACTCTCTCAGCCAAAAGCTTAGTGAATGGATCTGCTAAATTTTTCTCGGAGGCAATTTGTTCCCCCACGACTTCTCATCTCTGGATGAAATCCAGATCAGGTGGTACTTCCTCTCGATGTGCTTCCCCTTCTTGTGGTTCTGAGGTTCTTTGGATTGCGATACTGTTCCAGCATTGTCGCAATACATCACAATCGGCCTGTCCATGTGTGGCCTAACTCCAAGTTTTGAAAGGAACTTCTAGATCTAGACTGCTTCCTTAGATGCCTCCAAAGCTACCACATACTCAGCTTCCATGGTTAAGTCAGCAATGCAAGATTGCTTGATACTCTTCCATGAAATAACGCCTCTAGATAAGGTGAAAACATATCCACTAGTAGATTTTCTATAGGAACATATCCAGATAAGGTGAAGACATATCTACTAGTGAATATTATGTAGCTCCTCCAGACAATGTGAAGACATAGCCTATAGGAACCAAGTCATTAGCCCTGTAAACCAACATATAACTCTCGTTCCCTTGATATCTGCTAACCAAGCCTACGGTAAAGTAAATATTTGGCCTAGTACACAGTATGGTGTACATGAGACTTCCCACAGCTGAAGCATAGGGAATCCTACTCATTCTGTCCTTTTCTTCTTGAGACTTAGGAAAGCCCCTTGAAGAAAATGACAACCCATGTCTGCAAGGGATTAGAGCTCCCTTGCATGAGTCCATGCTGTACCCAGCTAGCATCTTGTTAATGTATGCCGCTTAGGATAATCCTAACATTCTCTGCTTCCTATTTTTAAGTCTAATCCCGAGAATGTAGTTTGCTTCTCCCAAGTCCTTCATACTGAATTGACCAGATAGTCAAACATTTGTAGATGACAATGACCCTACATCATTTCCAATGAGTAGAATGTCATCCACATACAAGACAAGAAAAACCACATTAATGCCTTCAAGTTTATTGTACACACATAGTTCATCCTCATTTTAAACAAAGCCATAAGACTTTACAATCTCATCAAAACGAATGTTCCATGCCCCTGATGCCTGCTTAAGTCCATAAATGGACTTCTTAAGCTTGCAAACTATATGCTCTTAACCTTTAGCAATAAAGCCTTCCGGTTGGGATATATAGATGTCTTCACTAAGATGGCTATTTAAAAATGCCATCTTGACATCCATTTCCTATATCTTGTAGTCATAATGACATGCGATGGCAATGACGATACAGATAGACTTAAGCATGGCTACCGGGGAAAAGGTTTCCTCATAATCGGTTCCCTCTTTCTAAGTATACCCATTCACCACAAGCCTAACTTTAAAGGTTTTCACGTTCCCATCTACTCCCCTCTTTCCCTTGTATACCCACTTACACCTTATGAATTTTATTCCTTCAGGTGAAGCTACAAGATCCCAAACCTGATTGAGATACAAAGACTCAATCTCAGCTTTCATTACTTCATGCCACAGATTTGTATCGGCATCAGCAATAGCCTCCTCGTATCTAGTGGGGTCTTGTTCCTGATGGTCAAAGACCAGCTCAAAAGCTTCTCCAGTCCACCTTTTTGGAACCCTAGATACTCTCCAACTACGACGAGGCTCCATTTGGACATCCTCTTAAGGCTGTGCCTCTTCTTGTTCCACAATCGGGTCAAAAGAATATGTTTCCGAAGATAACTTCTCCTCCAATTCCAACCTAGTTGAACCTTTCGTAGAAGTACTTTGATCATCCTCTAAGTATCTAGCATTGGTACTAACCGGTACCTTTTGCTTCTTAGGATGATAAAAGTAACCATCATTTGTCCCTTTTGGATACCCAACAAAATAGAACAATTTTGATCTTGGTTCCAACTTGTCTCCCTTGACCAGTACATAAGTTGGACAACCCCATATCCTGAGATGATTCAGACTTAGCTTATGCCCAGTCCGCATCTCATAGATAGTCCTAGGTATTGACTTAGAAGGCACCAAATTTAGAATATATGCTGCTGTTTCCAGGGCATGTCCCCAAAAAAAACACTGGAAGAGTAGCATGAGATATCATACTTTGGACTATTTCCATCAATGTCCTATTCCTTCTCTCAGTTACTCTGTTCTGCTGGGGTGTTCCCAGCGCAGAGAGTTGGGATACTATCCCATGATGTACTATGTAGTCCTTGAATTCACCAAGGAGGTACTCTCTACCACGATTAGATTATAAGGTCTTGATCAATTTACTTGTCTGACGCTTCACCTCAGCTTTAAACTCTTTGAACTTGTCAAAAGAGTCAGACTTGCATCTTATCAAGTAAACGTAACCAAACCTTGTACAATCATTTGTTAAAGTGATGAAGTACTCAAAACCTCCTCTAGCTAGTGTAGACAGCGGACCACACACATCAGTGTGAACAAGACTCAATACCTCCTTAGTTCTATCTGCCTTAGGGGCAAATGACCTTTTGGTCATCTTTCCCATTAGGCAGGACTCATTCTGAGGCCAATTTTCCAATCTCAATGAGCCCAAGGGTCCATCATGGATTAACCTCTGAATCCTAGTTGAGTTGATATGACCCAACCTTAGATGCTAAAGATACGAGTCATTGACATTGGTCTTTCTCTTCCTTGTTAAAGGTTCACATTGAGTGTTATTTAATTGATTGTTAATATGCTTTAAGAAAAAATAAATTCCCATACATGTGCCCAGTACATAAAACTTCTCCATCTCTACTGATAGAAATACCAGAATGGAAAGATACAGAATATCCTTGATTTATTAGTTTCGCAACCAAAATTAAATTCTCTCTAAATCCTGGTACATATAAAATATCATTCAAGACCACTATTCTATTACAATCAAATACAAGATCCAGCTTTCCTACTGCAAGGGCCCAAACTTGTGCTCCATTTCCCACACGTAGTCTATGTTTGCCCTTCTGGAGTCTTTTAATCTTTCTAAACCTCTGCAAGGAGTTATAGATGTGATCAGTGGCTCCTGAATCAACAATCTAAGTGGAAGTTGATCCAACCATTGATATAAACTCTAGATAGGAAATATTACCTGTGGGGTTTTTCTTAGCTTGAAGATCTGGACACTCCTTTTTCCAGTGTCTCTTCAGTCCACACTTGAAGCACTTGCCCTTGGGTTTGTCTTTGGGCTGGGTCTTGGGCTAGACCGTTGTATTCCCCTTCTTCTTCTTGAACTTCCTGGGCTTGGGCCCAGTTCTAGAAGATGAAGCCTTAGCAATCATAGCCTTAGATTGTGGCTTTATGACCTTCTCCGCTATCTGGAGCTCTTTCATCAACTCAGTCAAATTCATGTTTAACTTATTCATGTTATAGTTCAACTTAAACTGAGTAAAGGAACCCAATAGAGATTCGAGAACCATATCCACTTGGCTCTCAGGGTTAATGACAGCCTCTAAGATTTCTGTCTCTTTGAAGGCAGCAATAATCTTGAGTATATGCTCTCTGACTGATGCTCCCTCAGCCATCTTAGCGTTAGTGATGGTTCGAAAAGCCTCCTACCTTGCGGGCCGGCTCTTATCCACGAATATCGTGGCTAATGATTGGGTTGTATCATATGCTGTGGTCATGTTTGGATTGGAGCACATTAGATATGGAGGCCAACATGTAACAACGAGCCATCTCGTCGGCCTTCTTCCATGCCTTCTCAGCCTCACGTTCCTCGGTGGTGGAACCCTTCCCAATAATAGGGCAGGTTTCATAAAGGACATACTTGTACTCTTCTACTGTGAGTATTATGTCCAGTTTTCTTTTCCAGTCTATATAGTTTGGTCCTGTTAGCTTATTCTCTCGGAGAATAACGGCCAATGGACTAAAAGAACTTCCCACCATTTCTAAAAAATCAAAAAATAAAAGAAAAAAGATTCAATTTGTAAAAGAAAAACAAATATGTGTACTTTATCCTTATTATCAAAACTGATAATAATCAATTTAGCTCTTAGAAAAACTGACAGAGCTTCTTAGGAAGATTAACAGTTTCCTAAGCTAAGTGTGTTAACCACCACAAATTAATTTCCCTTCTATGTAATGATCTAAAAGATAACTCCATCGAGGGGATGACCATTTCCTCTCATTTTCTATGGACATACCTCGCACTATGACCTCTAATGAGGGGCTGACCGATTATAGTACGTGCCCCGAGTTATTAATTACATCCTTCCATTAGATCTAGATCCTTGTGATATCCACATTCCATACGGGTTCACTCCAAAGATGACGCGAGGGGACCCACGATCTCTAATGAGGATCGTGATGAAAGCCGTGGGGCCGTTGGAACCTCTCTCCCACTTAATCTTTTAAAATAAGGGTTTTCTGAAAAATATCCTTTTGAAAATTTCCATTAAGTTTTCCCTTAACTTAAAATTAAAATGTCTAAATCCATAAAAATCTATGTCAAGGCTTAAATCTTTTGAGATTTTTTCCCATGGACTAATTTTATTTAAGTTAAAAACTTAATGATTTCAAAAAAATTTCAATTAAATCTTTCTAGAGACTTTGGTCTCAAGTTTATTTGACAAAACAATTTTTCTTGTACCAAAATAAAACAAAATGGCTCTCTATTTTGACCATAAAAAAATATCTAAATCCAATATATTTTCTATGTCAAGGGTTAAATCCTTTGAGAAAATATCAAAGGATTAATTTTTGTTCACGTTAATATAACCATTTAATTTGTAGAAAAAAATATTTTCCTTCTCAAAAACATTCCTAAAGACTTTGGTCTTTGAGAAAACGTGCACATAGCTATCAAAAATAAATAGCATGCTAGAAAATAGTAGACGTTTTCATGCTCTTCTATTTTTAAACCTAAGTGCCCAGATAATAGAATTAAACACATTAATTAATTAATTAATGATCTTATTTAATCCTAAAATCCCTTACTAATATTTTTTCATGCAAAAATATTCCTTGAATATTAACTTTGCCTGGTATAGACGCCCCCCTAAAAAAAAAATGCAAGAAAAATTACAAGGAAAAAATAAAAAATTTCTCCTTGGTCTACTGCACCCGCCACACTAGATCATGCACCCATCTGCATTGTGGTCCACTACACCTGCCGCATAGAACTAGGACTCACAAGAAACCAGTGTGTGGACCGGCCTTCTAGACCCTAGCCGGTGCCGGTTCTTGCACCCTAAGCCGACGCCAGTTCCAGTCTGGACGTCTGATCCTGCAGTTTTTTTCTGCAAATTTCTCCTATTTTTCTACACAACTTCCGGCTTCGATGGCTCTCCAATTTCAAACCAAACACAATGAAATCAACCAAAACCAACAATCGCCTATACCCATAAGCATTGGGATTACACGATTTGCTAAGAAAAACAGTAAATTACAAATCTCCTATACCTCCACCCGCAAGGTTTAATAGAGAATACATACCATAAACAGTGAAGGATCACAATTTTAATCAATACATATGTCTCCAGTTTTATTCATCTAGATACATGCTTCCTATATTTTCACAAAACCTCCATGCTCTGATACCAATTGAAGGCATAAAAAATAGAAAACACAGGGCACGGAATGGAAGCAAACATAAAAAACTGAAAAATAAAGATCAGGGGAACTCCAAGGCAGAGCTGGCATCGGCTCCAGCATCCTAGCCAGCGCCAGTTAGGCTCTATACAAGTTCCGAGGTTTTAAAAAATTTTACCTCTTTTCCTCGTTCTAGTAATTGACTGGACTGGAATGTGTGCCGCTGGGGTAGGTACACTGGTAGAAGCCTCTGGTGCAATTCCTGCAAACCTCCTACTCCGTTTTTGCATGTAGGTGAATGCCAATCTCTCGATCTTCCAGTATATGGCCTGCCAAAATCCGTTTGGTGAACAACTATAGACTAAGGAACCTTTTTTCTGGAGAGAGAGAGAGAGAGAGAGAGAGAGAGAGAGAGACATCTGGCATTTCACAGAGAAGAAGCCATCTCAGAGAGTGTATGTTCTTCGAACAACATTGTTTCCAATCCAACTGTTTAACCTAAATAAAACCCTAGGTTAAACTGGAATGGGCCATTGGACTCTTAGTTTAACCTTTTGGGCTTAAGTAATTAGTCTAATTAGAACCAACCTAATGGCCCAAATAATAATTAAATTTTCAGCCCAAATAAAATAGTCCAATTAATAAGCCTATCTTAGTTTAGTCCCAGGTTGATCTTTAATTATTCAAATTGAGCTAAAGCCCTGAATAATTAATTAACCCACTAAACTAATTTTATTAATTATCTCTCCATAGACTTTTATTTTCTTCTAGCCCAATAATTAAATCAGGCTACTTACATAAAATAAATTCTATTTAATTTAAAATCAATTCCTTAGCCCGTATTTAATTAGGACTCACGGTCTATACTGGGGACCAAAAGACACACCGCCTTGGCTACTAAAATGACCAAAATACCCTTGTCATATAAATAGCTATATTTTATATTTTAAATATTTCATAATATCACCATAAAGAAATAATGACCCCAAGGACAATGCTGTGTTAACAAAATCTTCGACCTACAAGTGTAATGACTAAAATACCTTTCTATACATCGTCGTACATTTAGAGAGGAAGAAGTGTACTAACACCTCTCTAAATGACATCTACCATCCTTAGACCTCTAGTCCAATGATCCTCGACTTCCTGGATTGTTTTCGCTTTCCAAGGAAACTACCCTAAAGCAAACATCCAAGTCATGTTTCTTACGGTCCTGGATTTTTAGATCATTCAGAGAACCATAAAGGGCGATATAGTATAGAAACTATCTTGTACAAGTATGTCTTAACTAACTAGTCACACATACCCAACATGCAAGTATATTGGCCCTACGATAGAACCTCAACTATAGCGTATCAAAGTATATGCTTCCACCTTCGTCAGACCACCAACTCATACTCAAGTCGTAGAGTACTAGTCCACGCTGTAGCAGTAGTAGTCTAAGTTTTTACTATATAGTACTTTTAGAAACCACTACTACAGGTCATATTCTACGTATTCAAAATACGCTTATGTTATGAAGTGAGTGGACTACTCACTGGCCAAAAGTAAACCATTCCCCGTTTAGAATTCACAATATAAGAACCTAGATATGATGAGATTCTCATTCTCATCAATCTGTTAAGAACGAATATTTATGTGTTAAGTAACCCGTGATCAATACCTTACTGTGAAAGACTTCCATTCACATGGACCACTTACTTAAACACAATAGGTCTTTTCCAAACGTAATTGTGCACAAATAAAATTGTAAATTCACAAACAATTTTTGAAAATAAATTCTTTAATTAAAACATTCGATTTTTATATAAAAAACCTAGTCTAAGAGGGCATACATCCTAACTGTAGGTATTCATGCAGTTTAACGCGAGAAAGATTTTATTTTGCTATATTCTATTGCGTATTTATTTTTCTCGCAGTCTTTCAGGTGGTATCATGACCAGGTTTCATCTAGGAGCATTCTTAGAGTTAATAACCAGAAAATGTTGTTCCTTTAGTAATAAAGATATGATCTTTGTGATTGTATGGATCCCTCGTGGTTTTTTATATGGGTAGATTTTGTGTACGTCTTGCACGTGGAGGTATAGGCACCTGTAATTTATTTTTAATCGCTTTCTGTAGAATTCATGTACACCTCATTTTGAAAGGTATAAGAGTTTGAAATTATATTTCTTTTTTTTTTTTATGAATTATGTAACAAAAATGGTGCCTGAATCAACACACAAAATCCCTAAAGAAAGCCTGGAAAAAATTACAGAGAAACAGAAAAAAAAAAAAAAATAGAACGGGTGAAAGAAGAGCCAGCCACGACTGTTTAGCTTGGTAACTGCAGCCAACTTGGGAGATTTATCTCCCACAAGCCATGGCGGCCATAGCCCTGGTCGACTCGAGGGAAATTCCCTCCCGGGAACCGTGGCCACCTTCGATGAGCTGTTACCAGTTTGAGGGAAATTCCCTCCCATGAACCACACTTGGCTTCTATGAAGCTGCGGCTGGTTTTCCTCTTCCTGTTCAGAAAAGCCACGACGGGCTTCAGTAAGGCTACGACTAGTTTTCAGCAAAAGGGAATTGGTTTCTTTTTCAGCTAGGGCAGTTCAAATCTAGCTCAAATTGGATAATTTGTAGACTTTTTTTTCTCAATTTCCTTTGTAATTTCTTTTTCTTTTGGAGCTCATATCGCACGAGGTTATTTTCTTGTAATGGTTTACTTATGAAGTTAAATAATTTTGCATGAAAATAGTTAGTAAAGGCAGAACCACCTTAGGATTAAGCTAGATCATTTAAATTTTACTTTTATTATGATGTTTAATCCATTATTTGGTCCATTAAGAATTAATGGTTAGAAATAGCATGTAAAAAGCTTATTGTTGGAGCATGTCTTTTTTATTTAATTTTATGATCAAATGCACAAAGGTTTTTGAGAAATTAATTTTTTCTCTAGATAAAAAAATTATGAAAAATGTTTTTAAAATGGAACTAAGTAATTTAAAATAAATTCATAGTTTATTCTTCTAAAGGGTTTTATCAATGACATGAAGAATAATTTTGAATTGAAGTGTTTTAAATTTAGTTCATAGAAAATGGTTTTAACTTAAGTAGTGAAATAAAAAATCATAGTTTATTCTCTTAAAGGGTTTTATCATTGACATATAGAATAATTGTTGAATTTTTAGGCTTTCACTAAAGTTAATAATGATCAATTAATTTAAAGAAACGGTTTTCCTAAAAAACCTATGTTTTCAAAAATATTAGGTGGGAGAAGGGTTTCAATGGCCCCATAGCTTCCATCATGGAATCATGTTAGAGATTGTGGTTATTCTCATGTCATTCTAAGTATGACCACCTATACGATAAAATTCTACGAGAATCTAGAACTAACGAAGGAATTATAACTAAAGTCTAGGATAAGTATTAGTGTCAGCCAACCTATCATTGGAGGCATTAATTCTCGATTATCCGTAGGTGGCAAGAGTAGTAACCATCCAATCGATAACGAATTTTAGGTCATTACCTATTAAAGAAGTTTAATTTGTGATGGTTATACACTTAACTTAAAAAACTATAAACCTTCCTACAAAGCTCTGTAATTTTTCTAAGAGCCAAAATTTTAATATTTTTTTAATGTTTTTAATAATGAAAATAATATGATATTTTAAATGTGCATTGCTATATGTTTTTCCAAAACAAACATTTTTCTGAAGAAGTTTTTTTCCAATCAATAGAAATGTCTGGTTTCAGTCCTATGTCCACTATTCTCAAGGAGAATAAGTTAATTGGACCTTACTATATGCACTAGAAAAGGAATCTGAACATAGTACTGACGGTGGAGGAGTACAAGTCTGCAGAGGAGTACAAGTATGTTCTGACCGACTCCTATCTTGAACTTAGCGAAGATTACATGAACCAATATCATGCGGTTGAGAAGCCATAGAGGAAAGCTGATGAAATGGCTTGATACTGTATGTTGTCTTCAAAGTCCAATGTTCTCTAGTGTAAGCCTAAAAACATGCATACTGTATATGACATCGATGTATCGTTGCGTACTATATTTGCTAACAAGATAGGAAGTTCTTAGAGAAATCATGAACATAAGGATGGTTGAGAGGGCATTAGTTCATGAGCATATGCTCAAGATGATTGTTCACTTTGAGAAGGTCGAGGTCCTAGAGGCAATAATCAATGCTAAGAGCCAAATTAACATAGTTCTTGAGACTTTGCCAAATCCATATTCTTAGTTTAAGTTAAATTATAACATGAACACATTAAATATATCTTTAATTGAGTTGATAAAAGAACTCTAGGCTACTGAGAAAATAATGAAGCCTAAGTTAAAGATTTTAGTTACTCGTTCTGGTTCATCTTCTAGAACTAGGCTTAAGCTCGAAAAGTTTAAGAAGAAGAAGGCCTAGAACAATGCAAGGGCCTAACCTAAGAGATCCAAACCTGGTCTATCCAAGCCCAACACCAAGCCCAAAAGCAAGTGTGTCAAGTGTGGCAAGAAGGGGCACTTCAAAAAGGATTGTCCAGACTTCTTGCCTAAGTCCTCTTTAGGTATCACTCTAAACATAGAGTCTACATTGTTGGTTGGTTATTATCCACTTGGATTGTTGATCCTGGAGCCATTGACCGTGTTGTAACTCAATGTAGGGGTTCAGCAGGATAAGATGACTCAGTAAAAGAGTGCATAGACTAAGAGTGAAAAATAGAGCACATGTGTGGGCTGAAGTAATAGGAGACTTGAAAATTTTATTTGATTATAATAGATTTTAATTTTAAAAGATATTTTATATGTTTCTAGTTTAAAAAAAAAAATTGATTTCAATTTTAAGATTGATTAATCAAGGATATTATGTTTCTTTCCATTCTGGCATTTCAATCAATAGAAATGGAAATATTATTTGTTCTAGAAATATGTATGAGAATCTTTTCTATATTAATCCTATTAATTTTCAAATAAATAATACTCAGATGGAACCTAATAATAACAAGAGAAAGCCTATAACAAATAACTTTTATTGATTGCGCTTAAAATTAAGACATATAAATCCTAATCGGATTTAGATGTTAATCCAAAATCGGTTTTTGGACTCATTGGAATTGAAGAAATGGCCTTACTGTGAATCTTATCTTAAGGGTAAATTGTCTAAAAGGTCCTTTACTCAAAAGGCAGAAAGGGCCAAGGAATATTAGAGTTAGTTTATACTGATGTTTGTGATCCTACGTCTTCACCTGCTAGAGGAGGTTAAAATTACTTTATCATGTTCATAGATGATCGCTGGAATTTTGGTTATGTTTACTTAATAAGGCATAAGTATGATTCTTTTGATATATTCAAGGAGTTTAAGGTTGAGGTGGAGCGCCAAATAGGTAAACTAATCAAAAAACTAAGATCGGATTGTGGTGGAGAGTATCTCCTTGGTGAATTCAATGACTACTTACCACATCAGGGCATAGTATCTCAACCAACTGCACTTGGGACTCCCCAGCAGAATAGAGTAACTAAGAGAAGAAATAAAACTTTGATGGAAATGTTCAGGAGCATGATGAGCTATACAACTCTTCCTTTTTTTTTTTTTTTATATATGCTCTAGAAACAACAACAGATATTCTAATCTTAGTGCCTTCCAAGTCAATGCCTACAACACCTTATAATATGTGGATTGGATGAAAGCCCAGTATGAATCATCTCAAAGTAGGGGGTTGTCTAGCTTATGTACTGACTAAAAGAAGTAAGCTAGACCCAAGATTAGAATTTTGCTACTTTGTAGGGTATCCAAAAGGAATAAAGGGTGGATACTTTTATCATCCTCAAGAGCAAAAGGTACCTCTTAGTACTCATGCTAAATACTTAGAATATGAACAAAATGTATCCAGTAAGGTTGCGAGTAATGTGGAATTGGAAGAGAAGTCGATCGCCTCTTTAACTTTTAGCATCCTGGTTGAGGAACCAAAAGAGACACAATCAAATGTTCCTATACAGATTGAGTCGCGTCGTAGTTGGAGGATATCTAGTGTTCTTGAGAAATGAAGTGGAGAGGCTTTTGAAGTTATCTGTGACCATCAGAAACAAGATCATGCTAAATACGATGAGGCCATTGTTGATGTTGATGCAGACAAATGGCAAACTACAATGGATGCACAAATTGAGTCTATGTACCACAATCAAGTTTAGGATCTTGTTACTACAGCTGAAAGGATTAAACCCATAGGGTGTAAGTGGGTATACAAGAGAAAGAAAGGTGTAAATGGAAAGGTGGAAATCTTTAAAGTAAGGTTGGTCACAAAAGGTAATACTTAGAAAGAAGTAATCGATTATGAAGATACATTTTCACATATTACCATGCTTAAGTCCATATGAATTTTCTTCACCATCGCATGTCAATAGGCCTATGAGATATGACAAATAGAAGTCAAGACGTCCTTTCTTAATGGCTATCTTAGCGAAGACATCTCTATGTCCCAGCCTAAAGGCTTTGTTGCAAAAAGTGAAGAACATATGGCCTGCAAGCTTAAGAAGTCCATTTATGGACTTAAGCAAGCATTGTGAGCATGGAACCTGTGTTTTGATGAGAATGTGAAGTCTTATAGGTTCACACTAAACGTGGATAAACTATGTGTATATTGAAAGTCAGATGGGAACAATGTGTCCTTTATAGTACTTTATGTAGATGACATTCTAGTTAATAGAAATGATGTAAGGACAATATCATCTATAAATGTTTGGCTATCAATTCAATTTAGCATGAAGGATATGAGAGAAGCTAGCTACATTCTTGATATTAAGCTTCTTAGAGATAGGAAGCAAAAAAATGTTAGGTTTATCCCTAGCAGCTTACATTGACAAGATACTGGCTAAGTTTAGTATTGATCAGTCCAAAGGGGTAATCATACCCTTTAGGCATGAATTGACGTTATCTTCCAAGCAGTATCTTAGGACACGGGAAGAAAATGAGAGGATGAGTAGGATTTCCAATGCTTCGGTAGGTGGAAGTTTCATATATAACATGTTTCGTATTAGATCAAATATCTGCTTTGCAGTAGGTATGATTAGCAGGTATCAGTCAAACCTTGGGGAAAAACATTAGCAAGCCGTGAAGTATATACTCGAGTGCCTAAAGGGAATGAGGGATTATATGATAGTTTACAGATGACTTAGTTCCTACCGATTATATGGACTCAGATTTTCAGGCAAGTAAAGATGAAAGAAAATCAACTAGTGGATATGTTTTCACTTTGTCTGGAAGGACTATTTCATCGAGAAGTGTTAAGCAATCATGCGTTACTGATTCTACTATGGAAACTGAGTATATTACAACTTTAGAAGCAATTTGGCTTCAAAAATTCCTCACAGAACTTGGACTTGTGCCACACATAGATAGGCCCATAATAATATATTGTGATAATTCTGGAATTGTATTACAATATAAGGAGCCAAGAAAGCATAGGAAGGGCAAGCACATTGAGAGGAAGTATCACTTAATCTGAGAATTCATCCAGAAATATGAGATAGTGGTTGGTAAAATTTCCTTAACAAACAATCTGGCAGACCCATTTACCAAGCCTTTAATGGATAAGGTGTTCAAAAAATGCTTGGATTCAAAGGGGTAAGCACAAATGGACTCATAGTCCATTTGGTGTAAGTGGGAAATTGTTGGAATATATGCCCAAAATATACTATGTATTTTTGTATTTTTGAAATTAATAAAAGTTTCATTCATTAATGATTATTTTTTTACATATATTCATACATTAAAAGTCTAAGTGTGTTAATAAGTAATCTATGTAATTGCGTTGTGCTTTCATAGTAAGGTGTATATTGCGGGCTACTAACACATAAGTGAAAAAATTATTCTTGATCGAATGATAAAGTTGGACACTTTATCATAGTTTAGATTGTTACACTATGATTTCTAAATGGGGAATAGTTTACCTTTAACTAATGAGTAGTCCACTCGCACCAATAATGTAAGCGTATTCGGAATACGTAAAATTAGACCATGTAATAATAATATTTAGTAAAGTACTAAAATAAATAAATATTGATTTATCTCAGCTACGGTGTCGACAAGTACCATAGGACTTGAGTATAAGTTGGTGGTTGATCTGGTGAAACTGAACCTATACACTTTGATTTATATTGGGTGAGGTCTTATCATAAGGCCAATAACCTTGTACATTGGGTGTATAACTTTAGTTAATTAATGTGTACTTATACAATACAATTTCTATACTTCATTATGTGAAGAAATTACTCCCTTGTGATTGTTTGGGATAATCTAATAATCCAGAGCCATGAAAAACATGACTAAATATATACACTTTTGGGTAACTCCTTCTGATAAGTGGATACGTACTTGAAATTGTAGATTATCGAACTAGTTATCATACGATGGTAAATATCATTGAGAAAGGTGTTAGTAATATTTTCCTATCTCAATAAAAGGGTGTTAAATAGAGGGGTATTTTTTATCATTACACTGGCATGTCAAAGACAGTGCACTTGTAATATTATTCTCGGGATCAATATTTTTATATAGTGATAAATGGAATATGTAAAATGATTAAAATTTAACCATTTATTAGTAAGGGTATTTTGGTTATTTTAGTAGCACAAAATAATATCTTTTTAGATCCTAAAATAGCTCAAATAACCTCAGTAAATTTATTTACTACAAGGGCTTATTGGGTGAACTTATTATTGGAAGAATTATTCTAAGAGTCTAATTATTTATTTATTTGGGGTAGAATAATTAATTGGGCCAATTTAATTAATTAGTTTATTAGTTACTTATCTTAGTTAATTTTATATTGGGTCCAAGTACAACAACAACAACAACAATAACAAACTAAGCCTTAGTCCCAAGAAACTTATCGGGTACACGAACTAATACCAAGCAATGTGTGGTCATCCATATGAATCCTCTCTTTCCACTTTCTTTTATCGACCGTCATACTCTCATCCAAATCTAACAAAGTTATATATCTCCTAATCACCTCTATGCATGTTGTTTTAGGTCTGCCTCTACCTCTGTCTAACATATCCTGCCTCCCTCCCTCTATCCTCCTAACAAGAGTATCCCTCGGTCTTCTCTGTACATGTCCAAACTAACGTAGTCAGCTTTCTCTCATCTTTTTCTCAATAGATGGCACTCCTACCTTTTCCTTAACGATCTCATTTCTGACTCTATCATTTCTAGTATATCCACACATCTACTATAACATACGCATCTCAGCTACTTTCATTTGGTGAATATGACACCATTTAACTATTAGTGCTCTGCCCTAGAGGCAATCACTTGTACATTGTATACGACACATTTTATTTTAATAAAAGGCATTATTTATCTTACAGTTTCTTTTGTTTACTTTTAAGTAATATAACTATTCGATAAAGTTCTTAGTACTACACTATGTTAAGGAAATCATGATAGAGATCATGATATGAGATTCGTACTACACTGTATAGTGTTACTACTTAAATAATCCATAGTCATAGTATTAATGAGACAGGACATCATTAATGCGTTAAGACTAGCATGTGTTAGACTTCCTGATTTGATCAGGCAGTAGTTCTCATATCCATGAGTATTGAGATACTCAAAGTTAACACATGGATGCTTGTTAATGGAACAAGTTCATTGGATGACCTAGCTTTGAGATAATTACATGGATAACTATTTAGTCCCAGTGATATAATCTCAATATATCAAACGTTCAAGTATCCTTAGACTTGAGATCTCCAAGGTACTTTGTTTGCTGAGCATTGCACTTTGATTCCAATCTCCAGAGCTCGATCGAGGGCCGCCTATGGAATGGATATTGGGTACATTGTGAGGTAAACGAAAGTAGTTGAGAATGTCAATAAAAGGTTCACCACTCCTAATAGTAGGGGTGAAATCTCATGGCCACTTGTAGGAATTACTACTCCAGAAGTCCTTGGCCAAGGCATAAGTGTATTGGAAATAGTTTCAATTGATACACATCTAGAGTAGTAGGTTCTTGGTACAAGTACTATTGTATTCAGACCAGAATTAGTTCTGGAGGGAGTTGGTACTAATTCCATACTCCAAACTGAATGAGATATTGTATGGTGAATGGAGTTAATTGCACTAAAGTTTGTTAAAGAAGAGTTCCTGTCAAGCCACTTGACTTCCTGGACTCTTGGGTGGTTATGATGTGTTGCTAGATATCACTCATGATCTGGGAATATAGGTTTATTAATTGATTAATTAATAAACCAATCCTGATTAGAATTAATAGGATTAATTCGAATTAATTATGGATTATTAATCTCAAAGACGTTTGGATTAATTCATGTTCACTACCAATTGACCAGGAAACCTAATAGGTCACACATAATAGAGGATTATATACTCAAGATGTTATTTGATAACATAGTGGGGTTAATTACGAGAAAGAGAAGTTGTTGTGGATAAATTATAATTAGTTATAATTTATGGTCCAAATTGTAATTGTGAGAACTTGATGTTTCCAATTACAATTAGGGAATTCTAATAGGATTAGAATTCTCAATTTTTAGTAAGGTTTTTTGTGTTATATGATTATATGGCCGTCAAACCTAGCTATGAATAATACACATGATCTTCTCTCTCTCTCTCTCTCTCTCTCTCTCTCTCTCTCTCTCTCTCTCTCTCGTTTTGCTGAAAATGTGAAAAACCCTAGCCGCCATCTTTTTTTGCTAGCACAAAAAATCATGATGCTTGAGTGTATCCTCTATGTGGATTACTGTTAGAGATAATCACACACTGTGATTATAGTGGTTAGACGTTCAACTCACGTGGAGGTTGATCAAGAGGATTACTGGATCGTGCCTTGACTTGAAAAAGAAATTTTTGTTCTTCGGACGATCAAACAAAGGTAAAAAGTTGTTACCTTTGATCTATTTTTGTCTTGTTTTCCATACATATACGGGTCTTAGGATGGTATCTCGTTTTATTTTTCGTTGCGCTGTATAGGATATGAGCCTGAGATACCCAACATTAACTGGCCAACATTCCATGCCATATAGCAAAGTAGGTCTTATAGATGTTCTATAAAACTTTCCTTTTAGGCTCAATAGTTTGTTACGATTACATAGAATGCTAGTCGCACTCCTCCATCTCAACCAACCCGCCATAACTCAGTTTGCAACGTCGCCATCGAGCTCTCTGTCTTTCTAAATAATAGATCTTAGATATTAGAAGCAATCATCTACTAGTATATCTCTATCATTCAAAGTTACACTCTAAACTATATTTCTACTACTACTGCACTTGCATTCCATATATTTTGTTTTACTCCTACTAATTTTGAAGCCCTTGGATTCTAATGTCTGTCGCCACAACTCCAAATTTAGTATTTACACTGGCTCCAGTCTCATCAATCAAAACAGTATTATCAGCAAAAAATATACACCATGGCACAACCTCCTGTATAGTGTAGGTCAACTCGTCCATAATGGTCGCAAAGAGGAAAGGGCTAAGCGCTAATCCTTAATGCAACCCAATAGTAATAGGAGACTCTATCATCACTCCAATGTAACTCCTTACACTTGTACATGCTCCCTCATACATATTTTTAATAAGAGTAATATACTTTAGCAATACACCTTTCTCGGCCAGCACCCACTAAACTACTTCTCTAGGCACCTTGTCATAGGCTTTCTCTAGGTCAATAAATACCATATGTAAATCTTTCTTTCTTTCCCTATAATATTCAATCATCTGCCGTAATAAATGAATTGCCTCCGTAGTGGAATGTCCAGGCATAAAACCAAATTGATTATCTGAAATCTGTATAATGTCCCTTAACCCCTGTTCAATCACTCTCTCCCAAAGCTTGATAGTATGACTCATGAGTTTAATCCTACGGTAATTTGCACAGTCTTGAACATCTCCTTTATTCTTGTACAGAGGAATTAAAGTACTCTTCCTCTATTCTATAGGCATCTTATTAACTCTATATATCATGTTGAACAGACTTGTTAACTATGTAATACCTATCTCTTCTAAACACTTCCAAACCTCAATTGGTATACCATCCGGCCCCATTGCCTTTTTTGGTCTCATCCTTTTAAGGGTCTCTCGGACTTTATGCTTCTGAATATGACGATTACATGCACGGTTTACCTCTTCATTCGAAATCACAAGGCTACCTATCCTCGGAACTTCAACTTACTCTTGTTAAATAACTTATCAAAATAGGACCTCCATCACTCCTTGATTTTGTCATCTTTGACCAAAACTCTATTATTTTTGTCTGTCACACATTTAACCATACCTATCTCTAGTCTTATTCTCCCTAAAATGCGCTAGTCTATATATATTTTTCTTCCTATCTTTAGTATCTATCTTTTTATATAAATCCTTGTAAACTACGGATCTTACTTTTCTAAGAGCTTCTTTAGCTTTTCTTCTTGCAACCTTGTATTTCTCAAAATTCCCATCACTTCTACACTTTCCTAAGTTTCTATAGTACTCTCTTTTACTCTTTACGGATTTTTTCACTTCATTGTTCCACCACGACACGTCCTTGTTTATAGGTACTCTTCCTTTAGATTCACCAAACACTTCCTTAGCTACTGTCTTAATACATTGAGCATCTTTTTTCACATAGTATCTGGATCCGAATCCATATCAGAAGACAAGTCACCCACCTAAACTACCTTATCGACAAATGCTTTTCTTTCATACCCCTGTAGCTTCCACCACTTAATCCTAGGGTCAACCCAATGACTCTATTGCTTACCCTTTTTCCTAAAATTAAAATCAATAACCAACAGCCTATATTGCATAACTACACTCTCGCATGGAATAACTTTACAATCCATACAACTATTACAAAACCTATGCCTTATAATAAAAAAGTCTATCTGATTGGCATTTAACCAACTTCTAAAAGTCACTAAGTGAGAATCTCTCTTCTTAAACTAGGTGTTTGCTATAGTGAAATCATAGGCCAAAGCAAAGTTAAGAATAGCAGTTCCTGCTTTATTTCTAATTTCGAAACCCTGACCTCCATGAACACTCTCAAACCCACTCTTATTAGTACCCATATGTCCGTTTAGATCACCACTAATGAAAAGCTTCCCTTCATATGGTACACTCTGTACAATCTCATCTAAATCATCCCAAAACTATTGCCTAACTGAATAATCAAGTCCCACTTGTGGCGAATACACACTAATAACAGTAGTAATCTCGCCACCAATCATGATCTTGCTACACAAAATCCTATCATTCTTCCTCTGTACTTCAACCACATCATCAATAAACTTACGATCAATAATAATCCTGACTTCATTTCAATTCCTAACTCTACCTGAATACCAAAGCTTATAACCCCAAGGCGCTACTACTCTCACCTTCTCACCTACCCATTTGATTTCCTGAAGACGCAAAATGCTAATCTTTCTCCTCTGTATAACCTCAACTAATTATGTCAATCTACCGGTCAAAGATCCTATATTCCATGACGCTATGCGGATCCTATTCCTTGGACTGTCTTTTTTATCCTACACCCTTACATATTTGACACCGTATCCGGGGACTATGGACTATCTTTCTCCTCTCCATTGGGCCCAAGTATTTTAATTAATTAATAAAAGAACTAATTTAATAAATTAATTAATTAATTATCTTAGGTAATTTTATATCCTGCCCAAGTAGTTTAATTAATTAATAAAAGAGCTAATTTAATTAATTAATTTATTAATTAATTATTTTGGATAATTTTTAGTATTGGGCTCATGTAGATTAATTAATTAGTAAGGGAGCTATTTAATTAGTCAATGAACTAATTAAGAGAGAATGGCCCATCAGGTTTTGATGGAAGAAGCCATGTAAAAGGAAAAAAAGGAAAAAGAGGAAAAATGAAACAAAGATATTGGGGTGGTTGATTTTGTTTATAAAAAAGAAAAGGAAAGGTAATAATATTTATAAAGGCATCTCGTGTGCTATTAATGGTTGACCAAAAATTCTACAACAAGATAACTTTTGTTATTTTTGAGAAACAGCCGCCATTTTTCTTGTTTTGTTTTCCTTCGGTTTTCCTTAGCATTTAGCTCTTCTGCTTTTTTTCTAATTTTGTTCACTCTAATTCTACTTTCACCTGTAGAGGTCCATAGTTGTTAGAGAATACTCTAGAAACTCAAGAGCTTGCAAACATGGTAAGTGTTTGATGCGAAAGAGCCGACGATATCCCTGCAGAACAAGTAGATGTTTCTATTCAACAAGTGTCGTCAAACCTAAATTGGACTCCGGTTATTTAAGCTAATTGCTCTAGAAGTAAGTATTCCTAGACTTTGGCTTGGAAAAAATTTTAATTTGTTGCCTTTCGGTGCGTATTTATTTTTCCTGTGATCCTTTAGCAATAAATGTCGAGATTGAGTCTATATATCTCAATCAAGTCTGGGATCTTGTTACTACACCTGAAGGGATTAAAACCATAGAGTACAAATGGGTATATGAGAGAAAGAGATGTGCAGATAGAAAGGCGGAAATCTTTAAAGTATGGTTGGTTGCAAAAAGGTTATATTCAAAAAGAAGGGATCGATTATGAGGATTCCTTTTCACCTATTGTCATGCTTAATCCCATACATATTCTCTTAGCCATGTCATTATGACTACGAGATATGGCAAATGATGTCAAGACAGCCTTTTTTAATGGCTATCTTAGCAAAGACATCTACATGACCCAGCATGAAGGCTTTATTACAAAAGACCTAGAACATATAGTCTGTAAGTTTAAGAAGTTCATTTATGGAATTAAGAAAGCATTACAAGCATGTAACATATCTTTTGATGAGACTGTAAAGTCTTGTGCTTTCATAAAAAATGTGGATGAGCCATGCGTGTATAGGAAGACAAATGGTAACAATGTGTCTTTTATGGTACACTATGTGGATGATATTCTACTCATGGGAATATTATCATCTATAAAGGTTTGGCTATCAAGTCAATTTAGGATGAAAGATATGGGAGAAGCTAGCTACATTCTAGGAATAAAACTTCTTAGAAATATGAAGCAAAGAATGTTAAGCATATCCTAATCTACTTATATCGACACGATATTGGGTAAGTTTAGCATGGATCAATGTTAAGCAGTAATTGTACCCTTTAGACACAGATTGGCCTTATCTTCCAAGCAGTATCCTAAGATGCAGGAAGAAAAGGAAAGAATAAGTAAGATTTCCTATGCCTCGGTAGTGAAAAGTCTCATGTATGCCATACTTTACATAAGGCCAGATATTTGCTTTGTAGTAGACATGGTTAGCAGTTATCAGTAAAACCTGGAGGAAGAACATTGGCAAGCTGTAAAGCAAATTCTCAAGTACTTGAAGGGAACAAGGGATTATATGTTTATTTACAAGACTGATGACTTAGTTCCTACTGGATATACAGATTTAGATTTGTAGGCTGATAAAGATAAAAGAAAATCCACTAATGGTGTTTTTTTTCTTTGTCTAGAGAAGCTATTTTATGGAGGAGTGTTAAACAACCTTGCATTGCTGATTCTACCACATAAGCTAAGCATGTTGCCACATCCGAGCTTCAAAAGAAGTGGTTTGGCTCCAAAAGTTCCTCACAGAGCTTGGAGTTATGCCACAAATGGACTTTCACAGTCTATTTAGTATAAGTGGGAGATAGTTAGAATGTATATCCATAATAGACCATGCATTTCTGTATTTTGGAAATTAATAAATGTTTTATTCACTAATGGTTGTTTGTTTGCATATATTACACATTAAGGTCTAAATGTGTCACAAAGTAATCTACATGATTGGGTCGTGCTTTCATAGTAAGTTAAAAATTATGGGCTACTAAGATATAAGCAAAAAATTATTCTTGATTGATTGATGTAGTTGGTCACTTCATCAAGATTTGGATCATTGCACTCTAGTATCTAAATGGGAAATAGTTTACCTTTAACCAGTGAATAGTCCACTGACAGCAATGTTGTAAGTGTATTTGGCATATGTAGAACTAGACCATGCGATAATAATCTTTATAAAAGTACCAAAATAAATAACTATTGGTTTATCGCAACTATTGTGTGGACGAGTATCTTAAGACATGAGTATAAGTTGGTTATTTGGTGAAGCTTGACTTGAAAACTTTGATGTTTGTTGGATGAGGCCTTATTGTAAGGCCAATAACCTTGTCCATTGGGTGTATGACATTAATTAATTAAGACAATCTTATATAATAGAGTTTCTATGATTCATTACGTGAAGAAACCACTCCATTGCGATTGTCTGGGATAATATAAAAATCCAGTGCCCTGAGAAACATGATTAAGTATATACACTTTTTGGTAGCTCCCTATGCTAAACGAATACATATAGGATGTTTTTGATTGTTGGACTAGCTATCAAAAGATGGTAGATTTCTTTGAGAACGGTGCTAGTGCATTTTTCCTATCTCAATTACGGGTGTTACGTAGCGGGATATTTTTGTTGTTACACCTGTAGGTCGAAGACATTGCATTTGTAATATTATTCTCGGTGTCAATCTTTCTATATGGTGATAAATGGAATATTCAAAATGATAAAAATACTATTATGTGTTAGTAAATAAGATATATTATTGGTCTCCGGAGTAGCTCAAATAATTTTAGTAAATTTATTTACTATATGGGCTTATTGGGTAAATTTATTATTGAAAGAATTATTCTAGGAGTCCAATTAATTATTTATTTAGACTAAAATAATTTATTAGACCAATTTAATTAATTAGTTTATTAATTAAGTATCTTAGAAAATTTTATATTGGTCCCAAGTAGATTAATTAATATGAGAGCTAATTAATTAGTCTTGGACTAAATAAGAAAGGCCCTGACCCACTAAGGTTTGGGTGTGGTAGCTAGAAGGTTTCAGTAACCTAAGGTAGCCACCACATGACCAAAAGAAAATGAAATAGGGAGAATAAAGAAAAAGGAAATTGGTCTTGTGTTTGTAAAGGAAAAGAATGATGTGATTTTGGTTATTAAAGATCACACGTGATGTTGGAATAAAGGTTGACCAAAATTTCATAAGCTTGCATAGGAAAAGATTTGCTTTCTATTTTTCTTAGAGACAAAAACAAGCTTCCATTTTCATAGCCTTTTTTCCTTCGTTTTTCTTTAACATTTAGCTCTTCCATTTTCTTCCAATATTCTTCACCCTAGTTCTACTTTCACAGGTAGAAGTCCATAGGAGGTTAGAAAATACTCTGGAAGGTCAAGAGCTAGCAATCGTGGAAAGTGTTTGATGTGAAAAAGCCGACGATTAGCTGGCATACCCGCAGTACAAATAGACATTCTAATTGAGGAAGTGCCATCAAACTCAAATACTACTCTGGTTATTCAAGTAAAATACCCTAGAAGTAAATATTCCTAGACTTTGGCTTGGGAAAAAATTTTAATTTGATGTATTCCGTTGCGTATTTATTTTTCTCACGGTCATTCATGGATAACACATGTACTTAGGTAGAAGACTTACTAAATAATGTATACTTCTTGTATTTGATGTAAAGTTTTTAAAATTTTGTTGTGTTGTAAGTTGAGAACGTTATAAAAACCTTTTGTCTGGGATGACTAGACTGAGCGACATCCCATAATGTCAGGTCCACTACGATATCAATATATGAGGTGTTATAAAGTTTAGGCTATGGAGTGGTTTTTATTGTTGTTATGTACATTTTATGCTTTATGTTATTTAACCAATTGTAATTTTTTGCCAACATATGATTTGGTCCATTTTTGCCGAAATTTAAGGCTTGTGTTATTAGAAGTTTTGTTGCCATCAACGATAATGAATTTAGTTAATTTCTTATCTAACTTATCAATTTTGCTCTTATATAAACTTAAAAATTAAATAATTTTATACATAAATGAAGCTAATAATGTATAGTTTGGCTTAGAAAATAATTTAGTTAATTGATAAATACAAACATTTCTCAAAAAAAATATAAAATCTACAAATTATTCCTCACCATTAGTTCTAACAAAACAATGCTTTTTTGTGACAATAATTTTCCACATAGAAAATCCACAACAAAATCTAATCATTTCTTGTGAAAACATAAGAGAAGAATAAGTCTTTGGTGACGAAACTGAAGCCTATCCATGACAAAAATATCTTCTTGCTAAAGATAGACTTTATAGATAAAACTATTCCTCACCAATGATGGTTGACAAAATATAGCTCTTTCGTGGCAAAAAATTTCCTAGCATATAATAGTTATCCACAACAAAATAAAAATATTCTCATGAAAACATAAGGACAACAATAAGTCTTTTGCAAAAATTTGACGCTATTTTTGACAAACACTTCCTTACTAGTGTTGGGTATCTCAGGCTCGTATCCTATATGGCGAGCGAAAAATAAAATGAGATACCATCCTAAGTCCCGCATATGTGTGGAAAACAAGGCATAAAGATAACAAAGGTAATAGCTTTTACCTTTCTATGATCGTCCGAAGAACAAAAATTTTCTTCTTCAAGTTGAGGTGCGATCTAGCAATCCTCTTGATCAAACTCTACGAGAGTTGAACGTCCAACGACTATAATCACAGTGTGTGTTTATCTCTAATAGTAATCCAAACAGAGGATACACTCAAGCACCAAAATATTTCTGTGCTAGCAGAAAAATAAGGCGGCTAGGGTTCTTCACGTTTTTTAGCAAAACGAGAGAGAGAGAGAGAGAGAAGAAGAAGAGAAGGTTGCTAGGGTTGGAGTTTTTCGTGTCTTACACAAAATCAGCTAGGGTTTCGAGTGTATCTCTATATCACACAAAAAAAATCCTATTCAAAATAGACTCCAATCTCAGAATTCTAAAACGGTTAGAATTCCCTAATTGTAATTAGAAATATCAAGTTCTCACAATTACAATTGGGACCATTAATTATAACTAATTATAATTTGGCCACAACACCTTTTCTTTCTTTCAATTAACTCCACTATGATATCAAATAATATCTTGAGTATATAATCCTCTATTGTGTGTGACCTATTAGGTTTCCCAGTCAATTAATAGAGAACATGAAGTAATCTAAATGTCTTTAAGATTAATAATCCATAATTAATTAGAATTAATCCGATTAATTCTAATCAGGATTAGTTTATTAATTCATCAATTAATAAACCCATATTCTCAGATCATGAGCGGTATCTAGCAACAAATCACGACCACCTAAGAGTCCAGGAAGTCAAGTGGCTTGACATGAACCCTTCAATAACAAACTTCAGTGCAATTAACTCCTTTCACCATACAATATCTTCTTCGATTTAGAGTACGGAATTAGTACCAACTCCCTCCAAAATTAATTATGACCCGAATACAATAGTACTTGTACCAGGAACCCACTACTCTAGATGTGTATCATTTGGAACTGTTTCCAATACACAATCACCTTGGCCAAGGACTTCTTGAGTAGTAATTCCTACAAGTGGCCGTGAGATATTCGCCCCTACTATTAGGAGTGGTGAATCCTTTATTAACCCTCTCAATTACTTTTGTTTACCTCACAATGTACCCAATATCCATCCCATAGGCGGCTCTCGATCAAGCTCCAGAGATTGAAATTAAAGTACAATGCTCAACAAATAAAGTACCTTGGAGATCTTAAATCTAAGGAGACTTGCACGTTTGCTAGATTGAGATTATACCACTGGCACTAAATAGTTATCCATGTGATTATCTCAAAGCTAGGTCATCCACTGAAGTTGTTCCATTAACAAGCATCCTTGTGTTAACTTTGAGTATCTCAATAAACACGGATATGAGAACCACCGCCGGATCAAATCAAGAAGTCTAACACATGCTAGTCTTAACACATTAATGATGTCCTGTCTTATTAATACTATGACTAGTGACTATTTAAGTACTAACACTATACAGTGTAGTAGGAATCTCATATCTTGATCTCTATCATGATTTCCTTAACAGAGTGTTGTACTAGGGACTTTATCGAATAGTTATATTACTTAAAAGTAAACAAAAGAAACTATAAGATAAATAATACTTTTTATTAAAATAAAATGTGTCATATACAATGTACAAGTGATTGCCTCTAGGGCACAACACTAATAAACACCCACTTGCACTAGAGCCAATCATTTGTGTATGTAATACCGAATGACTCAACATGACAATCATGTTTCTTTTGGGATAGTACTTTTGTAAGCGGGTCAGCTATGTTCTTATCCGTGAGAACTCTCTCTATCTTTATTTCCTTTGCTACTTTAGAAGCAGCCATGTACTCAACTTCTATCTTAGAGTCAGCAATAGTCTCATATTTGGAACTTTTCCAACTTATTATCCCTCCGCACAACGTAAACATGTTGCCGGATTGTGATTTGAAATCATCTTTATCAGATTGAAAAATGGCACCAGTATACCCGTTTATTTTCAAATCACCTTCTCCATATACTAAGAACAAATCCTTAGTGTTTCGTAAGTACTTAAGGATGTTCTTTACAGCCGCCCAGTAACCCTCACCAAGGTCAGATTAGAATCTGCTCGTCAAACTGAGAGCATAAGATACATCAGGCCTAATACATATCATAGTGTATATGATAGATCTAACTGCCGAGGCATATGAAATCTTACTCATGTGATCTCTTTCAACTTGTGTCTATAGATCCTTATTCCAAGAATATAGGTTGCTTCTCTAAGGTCTTTCATGGAGAATTGTTCGGACAACCAAATTTTAACCATTTGCAAGATAGGTATATCATTTCCTATTAGCAATATGTCATCCATATAAAGCAATAAGAAAACGATTGCACTCCCACTAACCTTCTTGTATACATAAGGCTCATTCATGTTTTGAATGAAACTAAACTTTTTGATTGTTTTATTAAAATAGATGTTCCAACTCCTAGAAGCTTGCTTAAGTCCATAAATGGACCTTTGCAGCTTGCACACCTTTGTGCTATCATTGGATGTGAAACCCTCAGGTTGTGTCATATACACTTCCCCAATCAGATTTTTGTTTAGAAAAGCTGTTTTCATATCTATTTGCCAAATCACATAATCATGATGAGAAGCAACGGCTAGGAGTATCTTGATGGATTTTAACATGGCTACTGGCGAGAAGGTTTCATCATAGTCAATACCATGTTGTTGACGATAACCCTTCGCCACTAGACGTGTTTTATAGGTAACTAAGTTACCATTCATGTCCGTTTTCCTCTTGAAAAACCACTTGCACCCAATAGGTTTAATTTCTTTAGGTGGATCGACCAAAGTCCATACTTGGTTTTCGTATATGGAATCCATCTCTGACTTAATAGCCTCAAGCCATTTGCCAGATTCTAAACTATTCAGAACATCCTTGTAGGTAATAGTCTCATCTTCATTTATGAGCAATACGTCATTGTGGTCACTTATGAGAAATCCATATCTCTCAGGTGCCACACGTATCCTACTAGATCTACGAGGTTCTTGTATATTAGGAGGTTCATCTATTCTCTCAATAGATGTGGGGTAAGACGGTTGATCCTCGTTTGTTTGAACTTCATGAACTTAACTAAGTTCAATCTTACTCCTGTTGTCCCTTTTGAGCATGTGCTCCTTCTCTAAGAAGACAGCATGCTTCGAAACAAACAATTTGTTTTTGGATGGCAGGTAGAAGAAATATCCGAAAGATTCTTTCAGATATCCAACAAACAAACATTTGTTAGACTTACTATCAAGTTTATCTGACTGTGGCCTTTTAACAAAGGCAGGACAACCCCATACTCGCAAGTGAGATAACTTTGGTCTTTTACCAAAGAACATCTCAAATGAGGTAGTATCAACCGATTTTGTCAGAACTCTGTTCAGTATATAAACAGAAGCTTCTAATGCATGCCCCCAAAACGATTTTGGTAGGTCTGTAGAAGCCATCATGGTCCTTACCATGTCTAGAAGGGTTCGATTCCTTCTCTCAGAGACACCGTTATGTTGAGGTGTGTATGGTGGAGTCTATTGAGATAATATCCTATTATCTCTAAGATAACTCAGGAACTCTTGACTCAAGTATTCTCCTCATCGATCAGATCTTAGAGTCTTAATACTTTTGCCAGGTTGTTTCTCTATTTCATTCTTGGAGTCTTTGAGCTTTTCAAAGGCCTCAGATTTGTATTTCATTAAATACAAATACCCGTATCGCGAGAAATCATCGATAAAGGTTATGAAATAGCTATAACCTCCTCTTGCTTGTATTGACATTAGGCCACATACATCAGAATGTATAAGTTCTAATAACTCCTTGGCACATTCTCCTTTTCCTGAAAAATGATTTTTAGTCATTTTGCCTAGTAAACAAGATTCGCATGTGCCATATGATTCATAATTAAATGACCCTAAGTCACCAAGCTTGTGTAACTTAGATACACGATTTTTGTTTACATGGCCCAAACGACAATGCCATAAGTAAGAGGTGTTAGAGTTATCCATTTTAGGTTTCTTATTATTTATATTGAGAACTAGATTATCCAAATCTAGGATATATAAACTATTAACCAGAGTCGCTGAACCATATTGAATATCATTCAATGAAAAAGAACAACATTTATTCTTAAATATCAAATGAAATCTATATAAGTCTAAACACGCAACTGAGCTAATGTTTTTCATTAAAACTGGTACAAAATAACAGTTTTATAGTTCTAGAATTAATTCCGAAGGCAGGTTCAGCTCATATATCCCCACAGCAAGTGCAACAACCTTTGCCCCATTTGTAGTATGTAGGTCCACATCGCCTTTCTCTAGCATTCTACTACTTTTTAGTCCCTACAAGTTATCGCACAAATGAGATCCACATCCGGTATCTTATGCCCATATCTCATTTCTAAATACAGTATTTATTTCAATCATAAACATACCCGGAGTAGAAGTAGAAGTGCTTATAAGCTTCTCCTTCTGCTTCTTGTCCTTAATAGTCTCCAAGTAGGCTTTGCAGTTGCGCCTCCAGTGGCCCATCTTCCTACAATGATGGCATGGACCCTTGGTAGCTGTGTCCTTCTTGTTCATACCACCTTTGGGCTTTATGGGAGCTTTCTTCTTTTTCTTTTGAACTTTCTCCTTAGAAGAGGAAGATTCTACCACTAAAACTGCATTGGAATCCTTCTTCATGGAGGACTCTGTAGTTTTGAGAAGATTGATCAACTCAGTGTTGGATTTCTAAATTAATTAATCAGATTAAACGCAGCGAAAAATAGCAAGAAATCCAAGCCATGGATTACGGGTTTGCAGTAGAAACGGGAAAAAGAGAAAATCACGCTTATTACCTCTTGAAGCCGGAATTTTTGAATTTTTCTTGTTCCAAGAACGCAGGCGCGATCCAGATCACAAAACCGGTTCACAGCAGCTCAACTGAAGTCCAAGAAAGAACTCCCTCTAATGATAATCCACACAAGGTCGAATGCTCACAATCTCACAATTCTATGCTAGTAGAATTTAGGAGGCTAGGGTTTGATTAATAAGAGAGAGACGGCTAGGGTTTGATCAAGAGAGAGGCAGAGAAATGGTTTCTCTGTTATTGCGTGAATAGTCTGTATCTCTTACCCTAAGGAAACCATTTCCTTATATTTATAGATTTATAATTATCATAAATTGCAACTTAGTCCTTCAACGTCCAATTGTCAACAAATTGGTCCTTGAAGTTTACTTAATTACAATTAGGTCCCATGAATTATAACAAACTTATAATTCACCTATAAATATATTCCCTTTTCTTAACTAACCCCACAATATTATCAAATAATATATTTGACCATTCAAACCTTTATTGTGTGTGACCCATTAGGTTTCGTGGTCTTATTGGTAGTATAATATGAATTAATTCTAACAATATTAGAATTAATAATCCTTAATAAAATATAGGGTTAAATTTATTAATTCTCTAATTAATAAATCCATATTTAGCATATCAAGAGCGACATCTAGCAATGACTCTTGACCACCCAAAAGTCCAGAAAGTCAAGTGGCTTGACATAACCTTCCAATAGCAAATTATCAGTGCAATAAACTCCTTTCACCATACAATATCTCATTTAGTCTAGAGCATGGAATTAGTGCCAACTCCCTCCAGAATATTATTAATTCTGGCCCGAATATTTTAGTACTTGTTCAAGAAATCCATTACTCGATATGTGTATCAATTGGAACCATTTCCATCACATAGTCGCCTTGGCCAAGGACTTCATGAGTAATGATTTCTACAAGTGGCCTTGAAATATACTCTCCTACTATTAGGAGTGGTGAATCCTTTATTGACTTTCTCAACTACTTTCGTTTACTTTACGTTGTACCCAATATCCATCCCATAGGCAGTCCTAGATAAGACTCCAAATATTAGAATTAAAATACAACGCTCGCTAAACAAAGTATCTTGGAGATCTCAAGTCTAAGGATACTTGCACACTTGCTATAATGAGATTCTATCACTGGCACTAAATAGTTATCCAAATGATTATCTCGTAGCTAGGTCATCCAATGAACTTGTTCCAAAACAAGCATCCACACGTTAATCCTGAGTATCCCAATACTCACGGATATGAGAACCACCGCTTGATCCAATCAAGAGATATAACATGTGCCAGTCTTGGCATATTAACAATGTTCCATCTTATTAATACTATGACTGGGGATTATTTAAGTACAAACACTGCATAGTGTAGTGGGAATCTCACATCATGATCTCTATCATGATTACCTTAACACTGTGTTGTACTAGGGACTTTATCTAACAGTTTGTACACATATTTAGATATAACAATCAAATTGAAAGATAAAGAATGCCTCTTATTAATTTAATATGCAATATACATGGTACACGTGATTGTCTCTAGAGCACAACACTAACACTCAGGAATGGTGGACTCAATCTTGTTCATCTGATAATTAATTACAAATTGTGAGAAACTATTAGGTAAAGATTGTAGAATTAAGTCAACACTTAAGTCATGATCCATTGCAAACCCGAGAAATCTAAGCTTCTCTATTAAGCCCAGCATCTGCAGCCCATAAGTGGCCACAGAAGAACCCTCTGCCATTTTGCAATGGAATAGTTGTTTCGAGATCTCGTATCTCTCAGTTCTGGCTTGGGCATCAAACAACTCTCGAAGATGTAGTATAATCGATTGAGCATCCATATGCTCGTGCTATTTTTGCAACTCAAGAGTCATGAATGCCAGCATAATACAAGATGCTATATCACTATCCTCCTTATGCCTCTTATGGATAGCATGCTCATTAGCATGAGTATCTTAAGTTGGTGGTGGGGGAATTGGAGCATCTAGTAGATAGAGCAATTTTTCTAATTTGAGAACGATTCTCAAATTTCTATACCAGTTAAGATAGTTTGATTCGGTTAACTTGTTGGTTTCCAAGATGCTATGTAGATTTAAGTTTGTAGACATGATGTAAGTGACCTAGATGTAAAGATAGAGAGCATTAGCTACTTGTATATGCACATGATATGCAAATAATTAGGACTTTAATTAAACGCATTTTTACTTCACTATTTTAATCAAGCCAATAGCCCCCACTATTGACTCAAGAAAGCCCGTTGGAAGCTTTCCTAATAGACCGGTATCCAAATTCTTCAAGAATAACCTTAGGTTTGCCCAACAAGCCACCCTTGAATTCATTGGTAGGTATCAAATACCAATTACATCGTATGTAACTACCGGATCATTGAGTGATTAACAAATTTTAATCTTGAAGCCTTTTGGGCTACCCCAACTTTTCCTCTAAATTTCTTTATCCTTGAGTTTCCCCAATCGGGATAAAAAATTTAGTTAAACCCGACCCATTAATCAGGAATTTAATTCCATAGCCTGAGCATGGCCAACGTCAAGTAGGCTTGGGTTTACCCAACAACCTAGTCTCGAAAAAGGACTCTCGTTCTTACTATATTAACAAAAGGAATTAGGTTTAATATTAATTGAGGGATTTGTTCCTTTTAGTGATTTCGTTGAATGACATGCATAAAAATCAATAAATCACATAATTGATAATCATGGTAATAAAGTGATTACGTGGTATGGTTATGGACTTTATCCTAAATTAATTTCTTTGAGCCATAAAAGAAATTAATATAGTTAACCATATGTGTTCATGCATGATTTAAGTAGAAAGTCTTACCTTCTTGCCTTGTTTTGGTTGCCATCTCCAGAATAGAATAATTCTTCTCCTATCTAACCTATGTAAACTAATTACATAATTTCTTAAAGAGAGAAAACCTTAAGTTACATTCGAGGAGAGTTAGATGAGAAGAGAATTATACAAGAATTCTAGAGAAGGCAGGACATGCAGGCCCTATTTCATAAAAAAACCAAAACTGCAAAATGCATGAACAAATATAATCAGTTTTAGTCCATAACCATCTACCATGCCATTAACTATGCTTAAACAAAATAAACATATACTTTTATTATTCCAAAATCACTATTTTGAAAAAATAAAATAAATTCCAAAATCACCATTTCAGAAAAATACACTAATTTTAGATTTTCAAAATCATTATTTTGAAAAACAAAATTGTTTGTCTCAAGACTAATTTTGAGAAAAAATGCTTTTGGGTCCCGTCTCTCATCAAATGAGATTTTTTCCTTTCAAAATTGTATTCCAAAAAAAAAAAAATAGCTGGAACGTGCAAAACAGAACAGAACCGGCGCCGGTTTGGAAGCCATAGTCGGCGCCAGTTATGTTCTGATTTTTAAGCAAAAACTTTCCAAAAACCATTTCTAGATATTTGCGAAACAACATAAAACTAGCACCGGCTAGGAGCCGGAGCCGGCACCGACTGTAGTCGGGAACAATGGTGGCGATTTTGAAAATTTTCCAGAAACAATTTCTGGTCCCTTCTTCTTTTGTAAATTTTCAGTGAGAACAATTCTCATCAGTATTTTCTGTTTTGAAACTCAAAAAAACAACCAATTTGTTAGTTTAAACAAAACAAAATAGAAAATCAAACTCACAAGATGAAATGGAAGGCAATCAACATGTTTGCAAGAAAACGTTTTTCTGCAGAAAATTCTCAGCACCTAAAGAAAGCATCTTTCGAAATACGCTGTGACTTTTACATAATCATATTGTTCTATGAACCCAACCTATAATGCTCGAAACGATTTCGACTCATGTGAAAATAATTTTTACAGCAAACAAAGATAAACACGAATACGTGAAACCAATTTTCATGCCAAAAACAATGTCCATAAACCACACATAGCATGGCTGTAATACCACTGTTGGGTATCTCAGGCTCGTATCCTATACAACGCAGCAGAAAATAAAATAAGAAATTATCCCAGGACCTGCATATGTGTGAAAAACAAGACATAAAGATAATAAAGGTAACAACTTTTACCTTTCTATGATTGTCCGAAGAACAAAAATTTTCTTCTTCAAGTCGAGATGCGATCTAGAAATCCTCTTGATCAAACTCCATAAGAGTTGAACGTCTAACCACTATAATTATAGTGTGTGATTATCTCTAGTAGTAATCCACACGGAGGATACACTCAAGCACCAAAATATTTCTGTGCTAGCAGAAAAATACGGCGGCTAGGGTTCTTCACATTTTTTAGCAAAACGAGAGAGAGAGAGAGAGAGAGAGAGAGAGAGAGAGAGAGAGAGAAAGAAGAGAAGGTTGCTAGGGTTGGAGTTTTTCGTGTCTTACACAAAATCAGCTAGGGTTTCGAGTGTATCTCTATATCACACAAAAAAATCCTGTTCAAAATATACTCCAATCTCAGAACTCTAAAACAGTTAGAATTCCCTAGTTGTAATTGGAAACATCAAGTTCTCACAATTACAATTTGGACCATTAATTATAACTACTTATAATTTGGCCACAACAACTTCTCTTTCTTGTAATTAACCCCACTATATTATCAAATAACATCTTGAGTATATAATCCTCTATTGTGTGTGACCTATTAGGTTTCCCAGTCAATTGGTAGAGAACATGAAGTAATCCAAACGTCTTTGAGATTAATAATCCATAATTAATTAGAATTAATCCGATTAATTCTAATCAGGATTGGTTTATTAATTCATCAACTCATATTCTCATATCATGAGCGGTATCTAGCAACACATCACGACCACCCAAGAGTCTAGAAAGTCAAGTGGCTTGACATGAACCCTTCAATAACAAACTTCAGTGCAATTAACTCCTTTCACCATACAATATCTCATTCGGTTTGGAGTACGGAATTAGTGTCAACTCCCTCCAAAATTAATTCTGGCCTGGATACAATAGTACTTGTACCAGGAACCCACTACTCTAGATATATATCATTTGGAACAGTTTCCAATACACAATCACCTTGGTCAACGACTTCTTGAGTAGTGATTCCTACAAGTGGCCGTGAGATATTCGCCCCTACTATTTGGAGTGGTGAATCCTTTATTGACCCTCTCAACTACTTTTGTTTACCTCACAATGTACCCAATATCCATCCTATTGACGGCCCTCGATTAACCTCCAGAGATTGGAATCAAAGTACAATGCTCAGCAAACGAAGTACTTTGGAGATCTCAAGTCTAAAGATACTTGCACGTTTGCTGTATTGAGATTATATCACTGGCACTAAATAGTTATCCATGTGATTATCTCAAAGCTAGGTCATCCAATGAACTTATTCCATTAACAAGCATCCATGTGTTAACTTTGAGTATCTCAATACTCACGGATATGAGAACCACCGCCGGATCAGGAAGTCTAACATATGCTAGTCTTAACACATTAATGATGTTATGTCTTATTAATACTTTGACTAGGGACTATTTAAGTGCTAACACTATACAGTGTAATAGGAATCTCATATCATGATTTCCTTAACACAGTGTTGTACTAAGGACTTTATCGAGTAGTTATATTATTTAAAAGTAAACAAAAGAAACTATAAGATAAATAATGCCTTTTATTAAAATAAAATGTGTCATATACATTGTACAAGTGATTGTCTCTAGGGTACAACACTAACAACTAGATATAGAAATAGATGCCTTTCCATGACAAAAATTTCCTTGCCATTGATTGTGGAACAAAATTAAGTCTTCGACAATGAAATGTTTTGCCTACCCTAACAAAAAACATTTCGTTGCTAAGAACTACAACTACAGCAAGGTGGAAAGCTTTTCTCGCTAAAAACATGTAGTGTCTTTAGCGAGAAAAGTAAATCTTTAGCGAGGAAAACTTTTTAGCAAGAAAAACTCTTTCATTGCTCAATACCTTAAGCAAGAAAAGTAAAGCTTCAGCAAGGAAGAAAGCTTTCCTTAGTAAAGACCTTTAGTGAGAAAGTGAAGCATTAGCGAGGAAGGTAGTTTTCCTTGCTAAAGACCTTTAGTGAGAAAAATGAAGCATTAGCGAGGAAGAAAGTTTTCCTCGCTAAAGACCTTTAGCTAGAAAATTAAAGCTTAGTGTGAAATAAAGATAGCTTAGCGAGGAAGAAAATTTCCTCACTAAAGACCTTTAGCGGAAAAAGTAAAGGTTTATCTAGAAAAAATTTTCCTCGCTAAAGACCTTTAGGGAGCAGGATGAAGCTTCAGCAATGAAAAAACTGTCTCTAATCTGCCTTTTTTGGTGATCATATATGACGGTCAGTGGACGACCGTATTATTATAACTTATAAACAACGACCAACCAACCATTGATATGTTTTGTTTTATATGGCGGCCCTAGGACCGTCGTAAATATCACCGGAAATAACCTTATTATACACCACACTTTTCGTAAGTTTTTTATGGTAGAATCATCGAACCATTGTATAACCCCTTGTAAATAATATCAACGATGGTTTTTAGACCATTATTTCATACAAACGACGTCATTATTTCTGGCATAAGACCGTTGTATAAGATTTTTACAATGACCTTCTGAGTATTTCTGGTAGTTCTCATGTTGACACAAATGGTCTTTTTTTTTTTTTTTTATAGTGAGAGAGCTTGTTGGACACCTGTAAAATTACTCACACAATTGTACACCCTACATGAACTGGACAAGTTTCGGACCAAAAGTATCTGATAGTGAATCTGAGGCAGATAGATCCATATTACACAATCAAAAGAAAGAACAAACAGTTTTAGTTGTCATGAATGGCTATATGCCAATTGAAAAAGGAAAGATAAAGGTTAGTCATGATGGCATGATGATACTGGCGCATGCGAAGATATCCTCACAGTCTTCAAACATATGGATACTTCATTTCAATGGATTTTAGATTTCGAATGTTAACTTCAAAGGATTAATTGTCTTCAATTTGAAAATAAGTATTTGTATCCTTTGTAATGGTTATACTGGTAGTCTATTGGAGTGCTTAAAAAAAAAAAGAATTCTTGGAATGGAATGCACTTTAGGTGGGGTTACAGATATGTTAAAGATGCGTAGAATCTAATTTTTTGAGCTAGTAGGATTCCAACGATTGTGATTTTTAATTGAGATAAAATCATAAAATCATAGATAGCTAGAATGAGTTAGTGCAATGGGAGAAGTATAGGCAACAATATGCATATGTATAGAAAGAATAAGTATCTCGAGGATGTGGAAGGGAAGTGCACATTTTACTTTCAGGGGGCAGATGGTGGTATGTTGAGAAATTCTACAAATGCGAGAAAACAGATCAAGACTTTCTCGTTTGAGTCAATAGATCATGCAAGATTCAAAGACAACAACATGTTTATTAACCAAGTCAAATTAGGAATAATTCTATATATATTAGAACTAGAAAATTACTCTTAATACTTCCTATCTTGATTACAAGTCTTATGACTTGGTACCTATATATAGGTAGAGTCAAAATATTTTCAGTGGTCTTAGATTGTTTTGGTATATCCAGTTCTGTGGAGCGTGCAAGTTTAAGTTAGGGTAATTGATTAGAATGGCCCCAGATGGGGCCATTCATCTTCATATGTCCCACACACTTGTAGGAGGCCTAAAATGGCTTGGACACTATCAGGACTTAATAAGAATGGTATTTGTGATAGCGTCTTTATTGAATAAGGACGCTATCCATAATAGCATCATCAAATTTATTGTACGCTATCTATATAAGCATTCTCTTTAGATAAGGACACTAACATAGATAGCCTCCTTAGAAATGTAATAAAATTTTCCAATCAATCATTTATAATGCTAAAATTTTTATGACACTATTTAGTTTTAAAATAAAAGTGAGATTAAAGAGAATTCATTATTTTAGTCTTAAGAAAATATCTTACTTTATAAAAGTTACTAAATTAGTCTTGTAATAATTTGTAAAAATACAATTTATCAGTCCATTTTAGTACCTTAAGTGTTCATATTGATGAATGATTTTTTTTATTTTAAATGTCTATGTTACAGAATTAATAGATATTACAAGTTGTGTGGTTTAGGTTGAAAATGGAAAAAATGATAACAAGGTAATTGTCAAATGAATAATACACCATTAAATAAATTATTTTGTAGAACAAGTACATGTGATTGCAAAATCTATTCTCCAGGTTCGAAGTAAGCATTGTTACAATTTTGCCTATTATGTCCTACTTGATGACAATCTCCATATCTTGCTGTGGACCCTTTATTTTGATAATCCATCTCGCCTAAAAAATGTGTGGTACACCTCCATCCTGGTCTATTACCTTAAGTGTTGGTATGTAGCCCTTCAACAAACAGTTAGCATTAGGCCAGGAATTTTTATTGTTGACTGGGTAGAAGTCATGGTTATAAGCTACAACGTACTTCTCTATGAAGTAAATAGGCAAAACATATTCCGAAGGTTGCTACCCATCACGTTGACAAATTGCGAATACATGCTTGCAGGATAATATAAAAATATTTGATTTTGTTCAGGCATAGTCCCGTGAAGACATTTTCACTGTATAGACATTGTTACCTTTCCCTCTAGCTCTTGAGGGTGTTCTTACACTAAATATTTCAGCCCTTTTATTGAACTGCATAACCCTGTAACTTCTAACCTTCTATGAAGCTGCTTGGAATACATTCCATATTAATGGAAGGAATTGTTTGTTACAGTAGGTGGCCTCGGACCGATGCAGATTAAAATATTTGATGATTTTTGTGAATGTTGCATCAATAAGTGCTTTGATTGGTAATGCCCTTTTTTTTTCAGAACACTGTTTAATGATTGTCGTTATATACCCTTATTGATATCCGCTATAAGGTGAAAGTGTCAATTTGTCAGGGCCAATCTGCGTCAACCAGTTGTAACCTTCCTGATTATATTTCCTTATTTTGTTCATTATAGATTCGAACTTGGATTTTTTTTTCTCTCAACCCTGGCTTTGTACATCAGTTGCTTCAACTATGTATTCCTAAATTGTCAATTAAAATTGGCACGAACGTGACACAGACAGAACCTGTGAACTCCCATCGGCTTAATCCATTCAGGCTATCTCTCCATAGCAGCCAAGATACGAAGATGCCGATCAGACACAACACAAAGAGGTCTTTTGTGTATCACACGACTGCGGAGTAGTCTAAGAAACCATCCACAACTCTCAATTGATTTAGTATCGACAATAGCAAATGCCAGTGGAAACATGTGGTTATTAGTATCTCAAGTACTTGCAATCAACAAAACACCTGTATGCCCATCTTAGATATGTGCTATCAATTGAAATCATTGGACGACAATGCGAAAATCCCTCGATTGATGGATTGAAAGCCTAAAAAATGAAGTGAAATATGTTACGACCTCCAACACTACTGTCATAGTGTTTCCACTGCACTATTGTACTTGGATTCGAATCTTGTAACGCTAACATGTAGTTAGGCAGTACGTTGAATGTAGATGATCATGTACCATGTAGTAACTCAACAAAGTTTTTCGGGTATATCATCCCTTCCTCTATGAACATCTAACGTGAAATTTATCATGACAAATGTCTAATATAGTGTTGACACGTGTCTCAGGGTCGTCCCTAATGAGAAGTAGTATGTGCTATGCAATAAATCTATAGGACAAGTTTCTGTTGTTGTTTATGACACGTTGGAAACATGTGTACTCGCCATTCCAAACTGATATTTTCCATCATCCACTGGTCACTTTTTTTATGATTCGGATGTACCATGCCCATAGATTTTAGTCAATGTTATTTTTGCAAGAGGCAGTTTTAACTGCGCTCTTATTTTTGATAATTGTGAACTCGCAGCCTTTCCTCATATACCATAATCTTAAGGCATAAACTGCTTGTGACTTATCTCAAAAATGTATTTTATGTCTTAACTTCCAATTCTCCTCTAACCATTCATCAATGCACAACTCATCTTCGGCGTAGAAAAAGTCACCTCCAGGTGCCCCTGTGCCAATGTCATGGAAACTGGCAAAGGACTGCATACTTGTGTCATGTACCGGTACATGTTGCGAAGGAGCTAGTGAAGGCTGAAGTGTCATGTGTTGTAGATCTTCATCGTCATCATCAATATCACTGCTATTGCTGTCATTACGGCCATTCGCTACTCCATCATCGGGCCCAATATCTCCATCCGAGCCCGGTGGCCTATCGACGTCAGAAGTTAGTCCCAAAGAGTCTATAACTGCAACACCATTAATTATTAGTGGCTCTAAAGGTCCAAATCTAATCTCATTGGGTCCAATTCTCCCTGCGTCAGAAATGGTCACTTCTACAGATAGATGATTAGAAAAGTAATTTAGATCAGTAGTGGGGTATGTAGGCCGCTATGGCAGTTGATCTTCAAAGGTTGTTGAATGCATCTCCTATTGCTGGAGTTGCAAATAAGTGTAGGATCTAAATTACCTAGAAGTTAGCTGGCCTTTAGTGGCCGGAATGGCTGGAGCACTTTGTCCAACATTTAAAATTAGGTTCGATTTTACGTAAATAGGTACACCACCTTTCTTGAAAATAGAGGGCAAGGACCAAATATTATCCAAATCATCTTAACCCTCTAATAGAGGCAATCCCCACTGAATCCTTGTGCCATATACCCAAGGATATCTCATAGATATCTCTAGTGTAGCTATCAACCTATCAGTCCCCATGTATGAATGTATTTTGTCAACTAGCTGGGAAAACCTGAATCTACAGTGTTTGATGCTTAGCCATTTCCAACATGTGCCATTAAATATCATTGAACTGTTGGATTCATATTATATTATGCAATCCCAGAAGAAACCAAAAATTATTGGTGATTCAAGAGACATAGATTTTGATGAGCTAGAGAAACTAAGAAATGACTGGAAGGAATTTAAAACAGAGGACAATGTCAGTAGTTTCTCTCTAAATACTTCATGTATGATCATGATGTTAACGGTGTATATAAATAGAGTGCAACCAGGATGGTATTAGGACAAGCAAACAATTGGACGCTATTACTGTTAGTGTCCACAATTATTTCCTACAAAAATGTCATGTACTGTACTGTACTTTGCGAAAGCCGCTGAACGCGGGAATGGTGAAGGACACTTTACAAAATAGTGTCCTCTGTCAAATGACACTATTAGAAATAGCATCCTCGTACTTACTTTCTCAAAAGCCACTGAATGTGGAGAGTCATTCTGTTATAATGTCAGAGGAAACAATAGGATGTTATCTCGAATAATGTCCATATAGAATTTGGATGCTATTGACAATAGCATCCTATGATTTAGTTTCACAAAAAAGCACTGAATGCAGAAAGTCAATACGGAGAGTTCTCATGTTGGTATGTCAGAGAAGAAACTAGGATGCTATCTAGAAAAACATTCTCCTATAGTATGGATGCTATTGAGAATAGCATCCTTTTGCTTTTTTTTAAATACTCTTACAAAGCCACTAAACACGGGGGAATCAAACAGATGGACGCTATTAAAAGTTGCGTTCAAAAGAAGGACTCTATTGATAATAGTGTCATTTACCTCTTTATAATCACCTAGAATGTAATAGCATCCTATTCATTCTTTCTTGCTTTATAAAATTCTTGTTACTCTGGTCTCGTTTTTTCAAATATAGGGTTCTTTCTCCTTGGTGATTTTTGGTTGATGAAAAGTTGATGAATATTTTGCTTTGACACAATCATTCAACATCTCTCTGTAATCTTTATTGCCCATTGAGAGATGGTGACGATTGCGCGAAAGGGAGATTATTCAGGATCCAATTAATATAGCATCCTTTTATGGTCGCCAAAATGTGAAGTATAGAACTTCATGCATAAAATTAGCCATTTGAAGTTTACTGCCGCAACCCAAACATGGCAAATTCTCTGCTATCCATTTATTTTGATTTAGGTATGGACAAGATTTGGCCTAAAAATTGAGTTGGTTTCTCTTTCTATTTTAACCTGAGTTAGTCTACTACATTTGAGAATGTTTATTTACCTTCAGAATCAAACTTATGAGTTTCACTTCTTAATTAAATCAAAACTCAAGCTTGAATAATGATTTATATATAATATGAACATTAAAAGAAAACATATAAAAACAATATTCAATTTTATTTAACAATCAAACAAACTCTAATTTCCACAAATGAACATGGACTTTTCCACAAATGTTCAATTTAATTAACAATTTAAATGTTCAATTTAATTTAATTAACACAAATTTTTAATTAAAGTTGTTTTTTTTAATGGGAATTAGTTCCTACCTACAGCCCAAAAATTGCCATTTAGATATAAAAATGCAGAAAAATTACTTTTTTTGTGCTTTCAAATTTAATATCTATATTTTTAGCATTTTAAATTAAAAATATAATAATTTAAATTTGAATGAAAAAATTATTAATGATAATTCCTTACCACAAATAACAACGTGAATTGAAAAATTCGTTAATATTATTTGATAATTAAATCCAAGAATGTGCAATAACTTTTCCTTTGTTTTCCTTTTTATTTTTAATTGTACAAATATAGATAAAGAAATGTTAAAAAAAAAAATTAGCATATGATCGGGAAATATAGAAAAGTTCATATAAAAAGACATAAAACTAGAAAGTGCATATAAAAAGACATAAAAATAGAAAATCCATATAAAAAGACAAAAATTATTTTTAAAAAATAAAAAAAATGAATAGAGGGCCTGGGTAAAATATATTAATGTCCCGCATAGTCTAGGATGGATAATGTGTTTGGGTACAGCCTATGCATCATCGGATGTCCTAATGGCCACTGACAGGCCCAAGTCCTGGTATGCCAAGCAGTGATGATGTGGTCGTCTCCGCTGCCACAGAATCCCAAATCCACCCTGCTACTGATCATCGACCTCTACTCTAAGCTAGACTGAGGCCTGGGTCACTATTCTCGGACCTTGGATAAGGATTTTTGGAAATTGGGGGGAAAAGGAAGAAGGATTTCGGTAGCTTCAATGGAAAAGGAAACCAGAATTTTATCATGTAAAAATAATTATTTAATAGCCATTTAAATTACTCAAATTAAAATAGAGAATAAATTAAATTATTTCTTAAATAAATAACCTAATTCCCTCCTATATTTTTTTGGAAAATTCCCTCACAGCTGCCGCCACACACACTAGAGCAATTGTAGCTCAACTAAAACTCTCCAAAACCTAGTTAGTTTTATCCAAGAAAACCTTAACCATCTAGGACTTTGTTTTAGCCAAAAACATACAAGAATTTCCTCTCCAATTCCTTCAGAATTTTGGCCATAATTCAGCACCATTTTGCACTAAAATTCCAGCCAAAAACCTACACAAAAACCTCTCTAGTTATCGAGCAAAATACAGCTACACAAAGGCTCACTTTTCCTCTCTTATTTTCGCCACTATAGAGACCAAAATCAACCAGATTTCTTCTCTCATTCTATCCAGATTTTTTATCATCATAAGCAGCAAAAACACAGCAGCAATAACCCCTAAACTACTGACTAGTTTCGGCACCCATAAAAGGACCAAAGTTGTCTAACTTTTCTCTTATGATCAAGAATCCATAGCAAGGTAGGAATCCTCCAAACACCTAAAAACCAAACCCTAGACTTTTCTGTCCAACAAACCACGAAATTTTCTTCCCTCTCAGCCCCTCAAAATCATAAGAAACCCAGCATTCAACCTGCACAAAAATTCGGCCAACTTACCCCAAGAGCAAAGCTAAAACCAAAACTCTCTACAAGGTAATTAATCTTCAACCCTTCTATTTATATCTTACTCCATTCTTTTCTTCTTGTCTCCCTTAAATCACGTCCATAAGGGACTAATTTTATTCCTTTCTTGGTAAGTCTTGATCAAGGTCATCAAGGCAGACCAATCTCTTTAACATTCGATTGAACTCAAGCTAGTCATTAAGGAATTGCCATGTTTTAAGTCTAGATCATGAAGAGGTAATCAAGATCCTATCTTTACTGATTCAAATGGCATTAATCTTTAGTGTATTAACTTATAAATGCTTATGAAGTCTAGTATGAAAGCATGAATGAACTAGAATGACGAATATGTTAATATAAGCCATAGACAAAGCATGTATGGGATAAAACAATGATGCATCTTGTCATGATGAATCTAGAGCTATGCTAAGTAGGCAAAGATGAGATCTTTTAACATTTATGGGGCTAATTATGATGATTTTATACTAGTTGAATATAAGACTTGTCATATAGTGAATTGATTTGGATGAATGCATGGTTATAATCAATAGCATGACAAAGGAAATTGTATGTGTGATCTAATGAATTAAATTACCTAGAAACCATGGATGAATTAGGTGATTAATAAGATTATGAGAATTCATGTTGCATGAAATACTGGATGTAATATTTGGATTCTAATTATAGAATCATTTATTCTGGATAAGGAAGAAGCGGAAGTAAAGGCCATCAATTGAGTGGGTCTAGCTGTTGATTTATCCAAGTAAGTCCCTGCATAACCATTTTGATAAATGTTACTTGTTTGCAAGCAATTTTTACAATATTATTTGGAATAGATGTCAATATGATGTTTTGACAAGAGGATTGAAATGTTGGCTAAACATGATGAGTTACACTGTGTTTTGATACTTGAGTTGGAAACATGGATGTTTTACTTTCTAAATGAGTTTATCAAATTTCAACTATCCAAACTCAAAAACAATTTTGTACACTATCACTAAACGATTTGGAAATGCTATTACGAAAAACTCAGGTTTTGCAATCAAACTAATCAAAGACTTTCAAAAAAGGAAAAAATGATTTTGCTCCTAACTGGGGAGCTTTGAGTACTCAGCGGGGGTAGACTAGTAGTACTAGTTTTGAAGAGTAAGAGTGAGTCTTCTGGCAGGAGGCCACCTCTAGAAGATGAACTCAACTTGGAGAGGCGGCAGTACTATATAGTCAGGCCGTCCAAGCTAGCATATTGGTCTGTGTGGACATTGTTGATCTGGATTGGACAACTGGAGTGTTAGGTGTAGAGATAGAGGAGTATCTCACTTAGTGGGAGGATCCCCCACTGCCCATTATTAAAAGAATACATTATGACACTACCATGGTGGTAACCGTGATATGGATTATGATATTAATATTTGGATCATTTGCTAATCCATACCTAATAAATTGTGAATATAATGAAATGATGATTTATTGTGAACTATTTTGGATTATTGAGCAAGACTCCTTTGTATAACTATTATTGATGAAATTGACTTACAAACACGATTTTGTGATTTGATAAACCTGCATGCACGAAATAGTTATAATTGACACTTGCACACACGGGATTTATTGAGATACCAATCTCACACCTTTTATATCATGATTTCAGGGGAGTACTTATATTGAGCAGATTGAAGGAATAAGCGATGATTGCCATTTGTTTATTTTATTTTTTTACTTGTATTTCTTTCAAGAGATGTTTGCTAGTTTTGATATCTCGAATTTGTATAAGTATTTCCCTGAATGTTTAAAGTGGAAAATCAAAGCACGCAGCAGAAGGAAAAAACTGAAAAATGAAGAACAAGAAACTTCCAGGCCTCAGCCGGTGCCGGTCACGACTTGGGGGGGGGTACTGAGGGAAAATTTTTTTACCTCTTTTTCTCGTTTTGAAAATTGGCTGGACCAGAATGTGTGGAACTGATATAGGTGCGCTGGTGGAAACCTCTGGTGCGATTCCTACAAGCCTCCTTTTCTGTCTGTGCATGTATGTGAACACTAATCTCTCGATTTTCCAGTATATGGTCTGCCTAATCCCGTTTGGTGAACAACTCAAAGGGCTAAGGAATACTTTTGAGAGAGAGAAAAGGGTTGTCACATTTTTTTCACAAAAAAAGAAGTAGTGAAAAACAACGTTCTTTTTAGACACAGAGAAGAGGTAGTAAAAAAACAACGTCCTTTTCTATTCACCTGTTTAACCTAAATAAAACCCTAGGTTAAACTAGATTGGCCCATTGGATTTTTAGTTTAGCCTTTTGGACTAAATTAATTATTCTAATTAGAACCAAATAAATGGTCTAATTAATAATTAATTTTTCAACCCAAATAAACTAGTCCAATTAACAAGCCTATATTAGTTTAGTCCCAAGTCAACATTTAATTATTCAAAATGAGCCAAAGTCCTGAACAATTAATTAACCCACCAAACTAATTTAATTAATTCTCTCTCTCCATGGACCTTTATTTTATTCTAGTCCAATAATTAAATTAGAATACTTAAATAAAATAAATTCCATTTAATTTAATTTAAAACCAATTCCTTAGCCTGTATATAATTAGGAATCACGGTCTATACTGGGGACCAAATGACACCGCATTGGCTACTAAAATGACCAAAATACCCTTACCATATAAATAACTGTATTTTGTATTTTAAATATTTCATAATATCATCATAAGGAAATATTGACCACAAGGACAATTCTACATTAGCAAAGTCTCTGACTTACAGGTGAAATGACTAAAATACCCCTCTATATATTGTTGTACATTAGAGAGGAAGAAATATTCTAACACCTCTCTAAATGATATCTACCATTCTTAGGCTTTTAATACAATGATCTACGACTTCTTGGATTGTTTTTGCTTTCCAAGAGAGCTACCCTAAAGCAAACATTCAAGTCATGTTTCCCAGGGCCCTAGATATTTAGATCATTTAGACAACCACAAGGGGCGATATAGTATAGAAACTATCTTGTACAAGTCTGTCTTAACTAACTAGTCACACATACCCAACATGCAAATATATTGGTGCTACGATAGAACCTCAACTATAGCATATCAAAGTACATGCTTCCAGTTTTGTCAAACCACCAACTCATACTCAAGTTGTGGACTACTAGTCCACGTTGTAGCAGTAGTAGTCAAGGTTTCTACTATATAGTACTTTTAGAAACCACTACTACAAGTCCTATTTTATTTATTCGAATTACGCTTATGTCATGAAGTGAGTGGTCTTCTCACTAGCTAAAGGTAAGCCATTCCCCATTTGAAATTGACAACATAATAACCTAGACATGATGAGATTCTCATTCTCATCAATCGGTTAAGAATAAACGTTTATGTGTTAAGTCACCCGTGATCCATACATTACTATGAAAGACCACCATTCACATGGACCACTTACTTAAACACAATAGGTCTTTTTCAAACGTAATTGTGCACAAATAAAAATATAAATTCATAAACAATTTCTGAAAATAAATTCTTTTATTAAAACATTCGATGTTTACATCAAAAACCTAGTTTAAGAAGGTATATTTCCCAACATTCCCATGGATGTAATAAGAGTATTTTGTTATTTTTATTTAGTTGGATTTTTCCCCATTATTTATTATTTGCACCTCGTTATAAAGACCCCCCGGTCCACTGGACGAGGCAATATCCCGCCCTATCTGGGTACCTAGGTAGAGGGGTGTTACAATTACGTTATATTTTCTATATGGGCATAGTAGAAAACCCAGCTATGGTTTTCTTGAATAATTTAGCCAAATGTCAAAAGAATTCATTGATAAAACCAAAGGTAGTTGTAATATTACTCAACGGATAAATAAAATAAAATAAATAAAATACTATTAAGGATTCCAAACGTTGAAAAAAGAAGGAAAAATAATAAATTATTGTCTATTAGTTTAATACATTTAAATATATAATTACTTAACTAATTAGTTTAATATTTGCTTATTTTACTTCTAAACCTTACAAAAGTTTGCCCTTTTGAACATATATTATGGTTTAGAAAAGGAATCTAATTTCTCATATTTGCGAAAATAAATACGGAATACTGAGAAAGTGATTCTTTTTTGGATATAATACTGTGATTCATTTCCCTCGAATTCTAACAATAAGAGATTTGGTAAGAATTTTAAAAACTAAAGATAAATTTGAAAATTTATTGAAATCTACACAATTTTTTTAATCTTTTACAAAATTCTTTATTAATTATTTCTCCCCTCCCATTTCTCCCAATATTAAAATTTTCTATATTTACAATTACATTAAATAATTTTTCAACTACATAAAACGCTAACTATTTTAAAACAACTATTAAATTTCAATTTAAATACTATAACATGATTAGATTAATTACATGAAAAGAAAATTTATTGAATTTTCTATACATAGTTTAATTTGATAATAATTAAATTCTATGTTTTTACCAATATTATTATAATTTGAACTCAATATCAAGAATAATTAGAAAATACAATAAAATAGAACAGTGCTAGATTCCTATTTCTACTAATAAAATATTTCTTTTTTGAATAAAATAAAATATTTAAATCATATGATTATTAGGAAAAAAGCATATTTAAAATGTAGGAAAAAATTTAAAATGGGCAGAAGCATTTCATTTCTTTTCCTGTTGTTGTCCCTTAGTAGCTAGTACCTTTATAAGGTTCTTATAACATGGCTAATTTCTTTCCTACTAAGATTCTTTTTTGTTTTTCCCCATTATGTGACAAGGTCGGCCTTTATACTTATTAAAAGTTTGACATTTAAAAAAAAAATAGTATTGATGTGAGATTGTTGTTGATTAAGGTAAGAACACTAACAAGTATAGAAAGTCAATTGAAATTTTGTGAAAAGTACAGGATTGTATGCAATTAACCTAACTATTTATGTTATTTATAAGCCCTACTTTTAGCCCTTAAAATTTAAAGTGGTGGATGAGTGAAGTCTAATTAAACGGGGGAGAAGAAAATTAATTAATTTTTAAGAGTTAATTTGTTTGAAGATATAAATTATTTTATATCATTCATGATTTTTTATGTATCATTAAGATGTGTTAATTTAGGAGAATATATATATATATATATATATATATATATATATATATGTATATATATATAGTTTTGATTTTTAAAATTTTAACAATCGACCATTTAAAATATTACATAATTTTTTATGCGATATGAAAAATACTTGTATATGTCTACTTCAAAATCTTAGGCCCTCAATCTTCACAAATAGATATCAACAAATACTTTTGATATACAACTGGATACAGAAATAATGGTTGATCTCATTATATATGAATAGATCATCCATGAAAATGAAAAATAAAAAGAAACACAAATAAAAGAGAAGAAATCCAATCATTAAACAATATCACAATTTCAGCCGCCATCCACAATCTCAGCCGCCAATACAATATCACAAAAGACAACCAAAACTCAAAATAATTTTTCATATAATTTCTATATTGACATAAAAAACTAACCGACTGTTATCTCTTATATTTAGGACAGAATTCAATTTAAATTGTTGGCAGGAAAGAAATAAAAAACCTGTGGGATTTCAACAGTCGTTGGAGGGAATAGCAGTCGTTGGAGGTGACGTTGTTGTATCGGTAGCAAAGTACACCGGTGATTGACAGAGGCAGTACTTGATGACGGCAGAAAAAGAAGGCTGAGATCGCTGGTGATTTCTGAGGAGAAAATGAGTTGCAGTGGCGAGGAGAAGATCTGAACTGGAGACGAAATGCAATATTGGGAGTAAGCTATCGAAAATAGCGTGCTTATTAAGAAAGGACACTATCCCTCATAGCGACTAGGTTATTTTAAGCCTTCTGTCAGCACACGGGCCATACGAGGACGAATGACCCCATCTGGGCCATTCTAATCAATTACGCTTTAAGTTAGGTGAGTTAGGAGTAGTGCAAAATAGAATTTGGAAATATAAAAAGAAAATCATGTGTAAATCTCCTTTTGCTGTTAATAAATTGTTTCACGATCTTCATTGTGGATATAGACTTAATTAGATAAATCGAATTACGTAAATCTTTTATACCTATTTTATTTTTCATATTCATTTTTCTATTATTGTCAACTATTCCAATTTAAATTTCCCAACAATTTCTTTGCCAAATCAACAATATAATCTATATTTACCCCAAAAATAAAAACTTTCCAAAACACTATATAACTAATTTCTCAAAAGAAAGATCCACGAACCCATTTGAATGCCATGAATTTCTATTGATTTTAACGGCAGCTAGGATGAATTTCTATTTGAATGCCAAAATACTCTGCAAATAATCCAAGAAAACAAAAGAATTTCCGCGAAGAAATAAATGTACCAAAAGAATATGAACATGAAACGATTGAGAAAGAAAGAAAAAAAAAATACCTGAACAGGAGAAAAGCAACAACATTCACGGACGAACCTGTGTATATTTGGTTTTTTTTTCTTTTTAAATGATTATATAGTGCCGGGCCCTATATATATTTAATAATTGCTGCATAAAGATTTTATTTTTCAAAAAAATATATCTTTGTTATGAATTATTGGAATCTCCATTAATTAGCGGAGGCTCCACTAATTATGAATTTATGTGAATTATTAGAGAAGATTTTTATGGATGTCCACCATTTAGTGGAGACACCACTAATTGAGATTAGTGGAAGATGATGTATGCCATGATGTATTCCACTAATTAGAGCTCTATAAATAGAGCTATTCTCTAAGCTTGTAATACACCATTATTTTGTGAAAGAAAGATTAGTGAAAGAAATATTAGAGAAAGAATTGCGAGAGAAAGAAAGAGAGAAGTTTGAAAAGAAATTCTTGTGCAAAATAGTTAGAGTTTTATTAGTGTGTAGTGTGAAGATTTTATTCTAACACTACCCTAATTTTATAACACGTTATCAGCACGAGTCTCTACCGTTATTAAAGTCAAAAGACAGGTACACATTTATTAATCTCTATGACTAACTTTGCTAAACTTATATTTGTAGCTCTTGATATTTCTGAAAAAAAAAATTTATATGTCATGGATTCTCGATACATTAAGATCACTTGAAGATGATCGTACTACTAACTGCACGGTATGAATGATTGCACCTGAAGTTGCAAGATTTTAAAACCGTAAATTCCGCGATGTATAAAATTACATCTCAGTTAAAATTATACCAAAAAAAAAAGTTACAGATGAAAATATATTGGAGAAGATATTATCCACTTTTCATGCCTCGAATATTGTCTTGCAGCAACAATATCGAAATATATATATATATATATATATATATATATATATATATCCAAAGTGTACAGATATAACATGAGTTATTTTGAGCAATCATGAAGCCAAATGAATTGGCTCAACAGCACTCCCAGAAGTGAATGATGTTGGCTCTAGCAGAAGCCATTGTTATAATCGTAGTTGTGGCAGTGACCGTAGTTATGATCATGGACACACTCGATATTTTTCTTATCACAGAGAATAACTGGCCACCTGAAGTGGAAAAGGAAAATATACTAAGGGAACAATATATTTCCATTAATAATAGTATCAAATTGTTGAGATGTTACATTCGGATATCAATATACTACATGACTACTAACAGAAAAAAAAAATCTTAAATCACTTTTATTTCCTTCATTTAGCTCATTGGTGTTCACGTGAACTTCATGATACATGCTTGTAATTGCTCTTTTGCAATTGAGCTGACAAATTTAAGATAAATGTTTGTAATTGTTCTTTTTTAATATTTACATTAGAGGAAGACAAACAATTAGTAATTATGGACTTGAGCTCCTCTTTTTCGGCATCCTCCTCCTTTTCTTTCCCTTTTGAGCCAACATTTAGAATAGCAGCAGAATTAGCCGTGAAGTTACAGTGAAATGAGTCTTGGGATTTTATGATCCCCTTAAGTTTATTATAATTAAATTTCTTATTATATTTGGCCTTGAAGCATGCTTGTCTCAATTTCTGTGTTTGGTCCTCTAACTGCGTATTAGGACTTTCTTCCGCCAACTGTTTTTCACATTCCAGTATCGCAATGGCTTCTTTCAACTTCTTCTCAGCCATATGTCCTCCTTCTTCTTTATTTTGGATCTCCTGTAAATCGAAGTAATATCATCGGTTATTTACTTCTAAATCTTTCATAGTTTCATACTTGCAAATTATAAGTATGTATGAGAGAGAACCTGAACATTCTTGATTATGGTCTCCAAGCTCACCAACTTCCTGTTAGGCCATCGAAGAATTCCTAACTCCCTACATCTTTTCTTGAGACGGGTTATGCCAATATTCAGTTCTTTGGCTGCGCTCTTGATTGGTAGGTAAAAGTACTGCGAAATTGTTTCTTTTGATAGTGTCTGAGAGTTATTGCCCTTCTTCTCTCTGTGCCTCTTAATCATCTTCTTCTCCCCAGAAATTTTGTCTACAATAATATCTTGAACTTCGATATTATGCATTTCATGAATACTTACTCCAACTTCGTTGCCAAGACCACTCATTGTTTCTCCTAGAAAAAGAAAATAATATCAATAAAGGTAATACCATTCAAAATTCATGTTTAAATGTATAATAACCTGGAATCATATTCTGGCTTTGTTCAAAATCCATTAGAGAGTAGAAAGGATCATGCACAAGCATATCCTCATTCAAAGGAATAGCATCAAGAGGAACAACATCAAAAGCAGTCTCTTGTAGGGGCAGATCAACTTGGTTCAAAGCAGTATGTTCAAAACTTCCACTGATTTACATCAAAAACAAACCAAAAGAGAGTTTAATTTCATTATTAAGCACACTAAAAACAAATGGAAGCCCTCAAAGGTATCTCACCTGAAATTAGGAGGAAGCGGTTGGCTTGGAAAGGAAAACATATCAAAATCTTCTGCGTTCGAATTAGGCAGAAGCGGTTGGTTTGAAAAGGAAAATATATCAAAATCTGCTGTAGAAATCGAGTCAAAATTTGACCATGTCTCAAATGAATTACGAGTCTCCATATCTGCTTTGTGATTTTTGTTTTTGATGTTTACTAATAACTGATGACTGAGATATATATCTGTATGAGGAAGAAGAAGAGGTAGATGGTAGGTAGAGGGTCAGAGGAGAAGCAAAGACAAGAGAGGAAGAGGAAAAGTCGGTACCGGGAAGAGTGAAAAAAAAGGAGATATTTTTCTTGGCATTTCCTGCTTGTCATCATTTTCTTATATTTCTTTTCTTATTCTCATGTGAAATCATTATTCTCTAAATTAGGGGGAGAACAGAAACAGTACAAGAAAATCTTGATTGGACAACATCATTAAATTATCTTGATCCGCATACAAGTGCGTGTGAACTTGACATTCAAAAGATAATTCATTTGCAAAGTATTGCAAATCAAATGCCAGACACTTTTGTTGACTCCAGAAGAGTAATAAAATCGTATATGCTAGCTATAAATGCTCTTATTCTAATTGAAGTTCCAGCAGAACAAAAGATTTGACATATAGCTGCTGAGCCAAAAGTATGCCTGAAGCGTGGCCGACCTCTTGGTTCTAAAGATAAAAATCCTCGAAAGAAAAGAGGATTAAATGATCCAGAAGATCATATTGAAGAAAAGAATGATAAAGACCAAGAGAGAACTGATGACAAAGAACCAGAAGTTGATGAAAGTAACACTGAAATTTCTATCAATTATATCACTTCTGGTAGAAGTTGGAATCGGATAGAAACTGTTATTGATAATATATTTGCATACAATATATCTCTTGATGTTACATAGGATAATGATGATCCTGAACCAATATCAGTTGATGAACGTCGGCATAGAAAAGATTGGCTGCAATGGAAAGATGCGATTCAATTAGAGTTAAATGCACTGACAAAACGTGAAGTCTTCGGACCTGCAGTCCAAACACCAGAAGGTGTAAAACCTGTTGGCTACAAATGGATATTTGTGCGAAAGCGCAATGAAAAGAGTGAAATCGTTCGATATAAAGCGCGATTAGTAGCCTAAGGTTTTTCACAAAGACCAGGTATTGATTATGATGAAACTTATTCTCCTGTTGTTGATGCTATTACACTCTGATATCTTATCAGTTTGACAGTACATGAAAAGATAGATATGCGCCTATTAGATGTTGTCACTGCTTACTTGTATGGAAATTTAGAAAATGATGTTAACATGAAAATCCCCGAAGGATTTCATATGCCTGAAGTATATAAACATTATCCTCGTGAAAATTACTCCATCAAGTTGCAGAAATCATTATATGGCCTGAAGCAATCTGGGTGCATGTGGTTCACACGTCTTAGAGAATATTTATTGAAAGCGGGATTTAAAAATGACCAGGTATGTCCATGTGTTTTTATTAAGAAATCTGGTTCTAAATTTGTGATATTAGCTATATATGTTGATGATATTAATCTTATTGGAACTCTTGAAGAGCTCCAAGAAACAATTGATTATTTGAAAAGAGAATTCGAAATCAAGGATTCTGGTAAAAACCAAAATTTGCCTTGGTTTACAAATTGAACATCTGGAGAGTGAAACATTTATTCATCAATCAACATATACAATAAAAGTGCTAAAAATATTTTACATGGACAAAGCACATCCATTGAGTATTCCAATGATCGTCCGATCATTAAATGTAGATAAAGATCCTTTCCGACCTCAAGAAAATGATGAAGAACTCCTTGGTCCTGAAGTACCATATCTCAGTGCAATTGGTGCATTGATGTATCTTGCTAATAATACACGACATTATATTGCTTTTGCTGTCAATTTATTAGCAAGATTTAGTTCTTCACCAACACGACGACATTGGAATGGAATTAAACAAGTCCTTCGATATCTCCAAGGTACAATTGATCTCGGATTATTTTATTCAAATAAAACCAATCCAACATTGATAAGTTATGCAGATGCTGGTTATTTATCTGATCCACATAAAGCACGTTCTCAAACTGGCTATCTATTTACATGTGAAAATACTGCTATATCATGGCGTTCTACGAAACAATCTATAACAGCTACTTCTTCAAATCATGCTGAAATTATAGCCATTCATGAAGCAAGTCGAGAATGTGTATGGCTAAGATCCATGATTCATTATATCCGAGAAAGTTGTGGATTATCATCAATCAAAGATATTCCAACCCCTCTTTATGAAGACAATGCAGCTTGCATAGCTCAATTACGAGGAGGATATATTAAAGGAGATTGGACAAAATATATTTTACCAAAATTCTTCTTTACTCATGAACTCCAGAAGAAAGGTGAAATTGATGTGCTACAAATTCGGTCATGTGATAACCTCGCAGATATTTTCACGAAGACTTTACCGACTGCAACATATGAGAAGTTGAGATATAAAATCGGTATGCGTCGGTTTAAAGATTTAAAGGAATCATCTCATCAGGGGGAGTAATAAACAGACATATAAAATAGTGTACTCTTTTTCCTTCACTAGATTTTTTTTCCCACTGGGTTTTTATCTAGTAAGGTTTTAACGAGACATATTCTTTATGTAATGGATGAACATCCAAGGGGGAGTGTTATGAATTATTGAAATCTCCATTAATTAGTGGAGGCTCCACTAATTATGGATTTATGTGAATTATTAGAGAAGATTTTTATGGATGTCCACCATTTAGTGGAGACACCACTAATTGAGATTAGTGGAAGATGATGTATGCCATGATGTATTCCACTAATTAGAGCTCTATAAATAGAGTTATTCTCTAAGCTTGTAATACACCATTATTTTGTGAAAGAAAGATTAGTGAAAGAAAGATTAGAGAAAGAATTGTGAGAGAAAGAAAGAGAGAAGTTTGAAAAGAAATTCTTGTGCAAAATAGTTAGAGTTTTATTAGTGTGTAGTGTGAAGATTTTATTCTAACACTATTCTAATTTTATAACAATCTTATAGAATTAGTTTAATAATTGTCACTAGAAATAATCAATAATTGCGCCCATTTGCTTTGTTCCACACCCACTTCAAATGTTTTCGATGGGAGAGGTTCCACTTGTTGTAGTTTCTGCAACTAGTACAGACATTTGTACCTAATGATATTATTCTATTATTTTAAAAATATCAAATATTTATCCAAGAAGCAACGCCCACCTCTTTATTTTTTGTTATTATCCATATTCCAAATTGGTGGGAAAATCCTTAAAAAAGAACAAATTTTCTTCACTCGGTCTAGGTCTTCTCCCTCCTTTCTTCTTACTCTCAATCTCTCATGTTGCAGTCCATTATATATTCTGCCCTCATTAATCAAAATTTCTAGATCAGTTGCTGACCATATTCAAACTACTTAATAAAAAAAAAATTGCAAATTTGCTTTGGACTGCATTGAGAGAGGTAGGACAAAAGGCTTCACAAATCTGGGCGGGAGGGGGGAAGGGGGGGGGGGGGGAATAGGACAGCCAGAAAAGTGAATTTACGAATGATGAGAAGTCTCATCTGTTGAGTCAAAGGGTGATAAATGAGACAGCATAAACACTGCCATAAAAAATAACTGCAAATTGCAAAAGTGGAAGCCCAATCCAGCAAGCAAGCGGTCAACCAAAGGAAGTGAAAATTAGAAAGTAAGGTGGAGAAATGACCTTAGCGTCAGGTCGGAAGAAAAGAAGATGAACTGCATTCATATATAGCCCTAAACAAGTACACACACCGGTTAGCCACCAGACAACCAAGGAATTTAGGTCAGCAGAGACTTACGTGGGAGAAAGAAGGAGTGTAATGTAGCCAGGGACAAACTTGCCGATGATTCTAACAGAGGGGCAAAAATAAAAAATAAAAAAATGCTTCCCTTTCATTGGAATTTCGGCAAGTCATCCCTGGCTGCAATGAACTCCCCATCTCTTCATGCAAGACTCTGCAGACAATTGGTTTGCATGAATTTAGTAATTCCTCACAATTGTGCGCACTGGAGTTTTCGACATGCCATCCCCATTTATAACCATATCATTCACGAATTCATGTATTGTTGAGTGTGCATATATTCACATTCTCCCCACTGAGCTAGCTTTCGGCAGCTGCAAGTGGGACAGGTACGGCTCACAAGATTCGACATTCTTCTTCCTTCTTCATATGGCCGATGTTCTTTGGGTATAGCATTTCCTTACAGAGAGCAGTGTGGTGTACAAGCATTGGACCAGAGTAGCGTTTATCAACCATTTGGAGATACCATTGAATTTTTAGGTAGTTCATGACGATTTGGCAAATCATGTTGTTTGTGGGAATTTTAAGGCTGTGACGTAAAATGGACTTAAGACCTCAGAGAAAAATCAAAGACATTAAAATTTTCAAAAAAAACTTCTTTAAAAATTGAAAAAAAGTGATTTTTTGAAAATTTTACATAAAATTTATCTTTTCAGTTCATTTGTTTTATTTTTTATTTGTAACATTATTTTTTTTTATCATTTTCTTTTATATGATCCTTCCCGCTGGTCCTAAAATTCTAATTCTGTCCTTTAAAAAAAAAACATTTACCGCTCTTTGAATTAGTTATACAATTATACTATAGTATTTATCAATGGGCAGTTGATAAATTCCATATTTATATTTATATCAATGTCCATGATGATTGTCAAATCGAAATGCTCATTGGAGTTGTAAACTTTAGAGGTGCGATGAACTTACAGACATCAGCTCTGTTGTCTATATACAAGCTTTTGTGAATTGTTTATTTTCCAATGAAGAAGTTATCCATCAAAGGAAAAATGGGTAAAGTCATTACAAATAAAGTAGTTATCAAATTCCCCTTCCAATGTAAGAAGAAAGGAGAATCGAGAAAGATAAATATTTCAACAATAAGAACAAAAATGTTACATAAGATAACAGTTAGAAAAATGTACAACACCCCAACATCCCAAAATAGGTGCAATATGAATAAGGAAACTAAACAAATATGCAATAATTTTCGTCATTACATCTCCAATGCTATTTTCAAACTATAATGGTATGATGAACTGCATTTCACCTCGTTCTTTCAAAAGTAACAACTTAAAAGACAATAAGTGTATCAATAACTGTTAAAATTGTCTATCAAATAGGTGAAGGTCAAGCGAAGAACCAAATCAGATTTTTATAGACAAGTCTCTTAAAAATTGAAACAAAAAAGAAAGATTAGAAGTTGATTCAAAAAGATATCACAAATGTTGTTGAGGGGGTCGAGAAGTTCACCATAATTTGGTGACAAAGTAAGGATTAAGCATATAAAAGAAGAAAAAAAAAAAGAATTTCCAGCCAAGACTAGAGATTCAATTTCTATCGAAGCTCTGATCTGGCCGAAAGATAGAGAAGACACAGGGAGGGAGGGCATTAGAAAATATGACACACAGGCTTTTCTGATTATGCTATGCAATTTTTGGCTGCCTTGACGGGGACTAATTGCCAGAGAGCTTTTTTAATATGTTAAAGAACTACGTCCTACTGATGCCTCAGTTGACAGGCCTCTTGCATTTTCCAAAGGCTGCTGCGTGTTTGTTATTTTTTTACTGCGTTTTGAAAATTAATTGATAGGCTCGGATCGGAGATTAATCAGAGGCGTTTTCGTAATGTTTCAATCCAGACTGAGTCCTCACTTGTGGTGAGCATTTTATAGCGCTCAAATCGCACCCATTAGCTTTTGGATGCTGTGTTGCGTGAAATACATGCCATCTGCAAACAAATTTCTACTTGCATAATTGAATTAAGCACATAATGGATGCTTTCGCAAATTATGCCATTGAATTAAGCTACGAAATCCTCTATTTTCTCGCATCATTCATGGTTGCCAAGCCTTGCTTTTGGGAATTAAGTCCAAAAAGCAAATCCTTGCTCTTATATCAACTGCCCTTGCCTTATTCTCAATAGTAGGAATTTTGTCTATTGTATTTGTAATCCTTGCTTTTGACCTACGAAGTAGATTTTCTCCACCTGTTATTGAAGAGATAAGGTTCTTATGTTTTATCTTTGTGTTTATTTTCATTTCAGCCAATATTGGATAGAGGTTTATGTCAAATTCATGACTACCAAAGGTGCCTCCCAAAAAAAGGCACCGACTAAACTTTTGTCCATAATGGATAAACCTAAAGTACAAAAGAATATGCTTTTAGGTCTGGACATATTAGGTTTTGTATCAGGCTTATGCAAAACACAAATTTATCAGTGGTAAATATTGTTAATCTCTTCATTCTAAAAGAGCTCAATGGCGAAGTCAAAATCATTTGAAATACGTAAACATGATTGAGTTGGACTTAATTCCCATAAAAAAAGGAAAAATTCTTATGTATTGTTGGCTCTCATAATGCGACCCATCAATAAAGCATAACCAACCAAAAAACTTTAGTACCATTCGCAAATGTTTGGTTCGCCGAAAAGGTATTATACTTGTTGGGTAAGTCTTGAGTTTCCTCAAAGTTGAAACTTTTGGAATGCAAAGAGAAACTCATATTCAAGAGGAAAATGAGTCAAAAGTTTCTGCCTTGGACGCGGTATCTGGTTCTTTGGCCAAAGATAAAGGAGGTAAAATGGGAAGAACAAAATCGAGATATTCTTGTGACCCGAAAATTTAAAGGGAAGCATGTCAAAGTCTTTATGTTCCAAAAAGTAATGTCAGCATGCACTAACAGTTTTAGCCTTTTTTATTTTTTATTCTTTTTTGAAACCCCAAAGGGTTATTTTCATTGCAAAGGAAATTCTGCACTATATATACAAAAAGTAACAAAATCCTCTTGGAAGATCGAAAGTTAATACAACACTTCAAAATTTTATCTTGAAGAAACCGAAGCCACTGAAAGGGGGAGACGAGATCCATAAATTTAAATTCTAACCTAAACAAAATTTGTTAGTAATTAAAATATACTCAGTTGCTAAACAGTTTGTAACACCATATTGCTATTACTCTGGTCGTATGGAATAATTTCGTCATTGAGCATGTAGCTCTTTTTGGCTCCGGAGCTAATCTCAACTGTATTTAAGAAGGATGCTATTATTCTAGTTGTATGTAATAATTTCGTCATTGAGCATGTAGCTTTTTTTGGTTTCCGAGCTGATCTCAACCGTATTTAGGAAGGTCTAATTCCAACTTAGTTTTTTGGAAAAATATCCAAATGACTTAAATCTGCTAGTGGATCCCCAGCTCACTTTGTGGACCATGCACACCTGATTGCAACACCATCCCCTTTGTGGTTCCCTACTCACCTCTTAGATTAAGCACACCTGATCGTAATTAAACAATTAGTTGAAGATCTTTTGAGTTTATTATCGATCAAATCTAAGACCTCTCATATGAGAGGTTAAGACTTAACCACTGGGCCAAGTCCAATTGTTTGGACATATTACTTTTTTTTTTCATTTAAACTATTCCGAACATTCTTTTTGTATTTTTTTAAATGTTAATACTATATCAAAATATAACAATCATATTAAATTTACAATGAAACTATATTATTCACTATAATAAATTATTTTGTATATTTATATAATTTAAAAATTTATATACGGTTAATTATGTTACCATTTTTAATGAATGATTTTTACAAATATATATATATATATATATATATATATATATAATATGTATTGATATATGTGTGTGTGTATATATATATATATATATTTTATATAGATAAATATTTATATATACAAATAAAATAAATATGTATTTTTATTTTTATATAAATACTTATTTATAAATATTTATATTTAAAAATATTTATTTATATAGTTAAATTTATAATTATTTATTTATAAATTTATATATAGTTATATATAAATAAATATTTTTAATATATAAATAATTTAAAATATTTATTTATAAATATATATTGATGAAAGATTTTCGTGATTGATCGTAGGAGATCAACCACAAAACATATCCATAGTAGATTCATGGCTGATCACCTACGAATCAGTCACGAAATATTTTTTAAAAAAATTAATTATATATTAATAAAAGATTTTCGTTGCTGATTCGCATGAGATTAGCTGCGAAACTTTTTTAAAATTTTGATTATATATTGATAAAAGATTGAGATTTGTCACGAGAAATATCTGTGGCTAATTTGTAGTTGATCACCTAAGAATTAGCCAGGATAATTTTTTAAAAATGTGATTATATATTGATAAAAGATTTTCTTGGCTGACTCAAAGAAGATTAGCCAGGAAAAATATTTGTGGCTGATTTGTGATTGATCACTTACGAATCAGCCACGACAATTTTTAAAAATGTGATTATACACTACTGCAAACAAGGCAAACACCGATGACAAATTCCGTGGTTGATCGAATGAATTTTGTGGATGATTGACCTTAGACACAAGAATATTTTTGCAGATAAAATTGGTGTGGCAAATTAATCTGCCACAGAAATAATTTTTGTGGTTGATCAATCAAAAAATTTTTGTGGATGAAATTTATATTTCGTGGCTATTTTTATTTAAAAATAATTAAATGTTGTGGAATTGGGAATAATGAATCAGTCATGAAATTACCTTTCGTTGCTGATTAGCGATGATCGATTTTGTGGTTGAAGATTAAATTTTGTGGCTCATTTGGTAAATAATAATTTAAATTTTATTAAATTTAAAAAATGTGGTTGGCCACGGAATTATATTTTGTGGGTGATCGACCACGAAAATTCTCATAGCTGAGTTTGAATTTCGTGGCTGATTTATTTTCACATAATGAAAATTGTGCAATTGGAAAATGAATCAGCCATGAAATATTTCGTGGGTGAAGCTCAATTTGTGGCTAATTGAATCTGCCAAAAAATATTTGGTGGCTGATTTTTGTAATCAGCCACGGAATATCGCGGCTGTTTATGTTGTCGAGTTTGGCCGTAATCAGCCACGAATTTTTGGGGTTGTTCCCTAGCTGATATTTTAAACAAGTTTGTAATATACATTACATATCAAACACCTTACCAAAATCCTATAAAAGCCAATTAACAAACCCAAAATCCTGTAAAAGCCAATCAACAAACACCCAAACCACAAGATACAAAGTAGAATAGATTAACAAACAAAATATAGTGTAATAATATCCACCACACACAAGAAAATAAGGTATCACAAAATGGTTTGGACAACAAAAGAGTAATAAGTACGTTCTAACACTCGATCATAGGAATCTACTATAATCGTTTTCTAAGGCTACAATCATGCATCACCCTGAGTCCTCTCAGTGTCTGTGGCTCCTCTAGATGAGCAAGATCCTCTAGATGAACACGATTCTAAGTGCACCCGCATCATGGCCATCATCTCATCCATCTAACGACGAGTATCAAGTATGAATTGCTACTGGCGAGGCATCTCTTGATCATGATTTGCTTGTATCTCTTGCATTTTGCAACTGTAATCCTTATGCAATTGCTGAAGGACTCTGTGATCAATATTGCTAGTCCCCGTAGAAGTGTTGCCTCGAAAACTTGAACTTAGGATGGGCTGGCATGCTAAACCAAGATTGGAGACACGTCTTTTTTTGACACTCTCAGCTACCGTAAGAATAATGCTATCATAATCAACTACTAGAGACTCAGCAGCGGTACCAGATTCACCATCTGTCGAGTCTGTAGAAGATACTTGTGTCTTTATCTCCTCAACAATTCTAATAGCTCGTTCCTAAAAATTGAGTCAAGTTTTTTTTAATGGAAGCAATAATAATTCTACTAAAAATATGAAATCAAATAATATCAAATAATGGTTTAATAACTTACATGAAGATCTCAATGATATGGTGTGATGAACTCCCTCATCACTTTGACCTTGTGCTGAAGCTCAAGACTATGAAGTAGAACACCACTATTCTTTGCCGCTAGTAATAAATTTGTATGAAATTTATCTCTATGAATTAACTTACCAAGTACTCATAAACCTAAAATTTCTTGAATACTTAGAATGTGATATGCATATTCTAGATGTGGAATGGGCTCGCCTGTGTGCCTGCATGAGGTATTCTCTCCCTCATTTAGGTGATTACGACAATTCATCATCTCACTCTCCTCTACCCTCCATCTATATCTTTTCTGCAATAAAAAAAAATGTGAATATTTTGAATCAAAACTTATTTGAAAGCAACAAGAAAATCACATAACATATTATTATTATATGCTTGCCTCGAATTCTTGAAACCTAGTATTCTTAGTCTCAATATCCACATGCAACCACCTTTTATGTGGGTCATCCAATTCTAGCTTGATGTGGTCTGAAATGTAGTTATGAATTTTATATTGAATCTGCATTAGTCCAAACCTAATACAAAAACAAAAGAGAAACTTAGAGTGATTCAACAATAAAGTTTTGAAAATTAAAATTAACAGCAAGTGAAAAATTATATTCTCTACAAACATATATGGTATGCTTACACATCAAAACTCCCCGAGAGAATATGTATCATGGGTTGCTGTGACAGAGAAGGAATGGGTATAGGGACAACAGAAGTAGTAGCATTATTACCAACAGTAACACTCCTATCTAATGAAAGATTCTGTGGAGCTTGTGACGGAGGACTATTGGAGGTAGATGGGGCGGGCTGCGCCGTATTGAGATATGAAGTATTACGAGGCATATTTGAAAAGCAAATGAATTGTTAGTTTGCAAATTCAAAAAAATATTAATAATATATGTAAGAATAGTATAAGATGCGAATATATGTACAAAGAATAGTTTACTCGTCCTTAATTTCAATTGATTCATCGGTGTCGACTCCCTTATTTTTAGACTTATATTCAATCTCATCATCGGTATCATCATGACTACCATCACCCCCAATAAAGAATTATGTTGATCATCTTGAATTTGTAATGGTGTACTAATGCAATGGTCATTTTGATAAGCACGTTCAACTTGTGGCACATCAAAAGTCTCTCTTTCTTTAATGTGAAATATAGCCCACCAATCACGCATATCACGCCTTGTACTCAAATATGGAGCATAGTATATCTGAATTGCTTGATGGGCAAGCAGAAATGGTTCATGTTTCGGCCCCCATTTTCTATGATTTATTTCCACCAATCTGTATCTTGGATGAACTTTCATACTATCACGAGATCATGGATAAAACCATTTGTACTTAAACATTACAGTGGTCTTCAATGGTAAGCCAGGATATTTCACTCAGAGTATTTCTTGTATTAATCCATAATAATCTCCTTCAATGCTTGATTGAGCATAAGTTGTGCTTCAAATGCACATCGCATAATTCATTGTTGATCTTCCTTCTCCATGGCTCATAGTATGAAAACAATATCTATTAATATAGTAAATGGAGTATGCTTCAACTACAATTAAAGGGCCTCATGAGAGGTCCTTTAAAAGCTGATTGTTAATATTATTCTCTATGCGTAACACCTAATCAAATAATGCAATATTAGGATTATAAAGATTAGAGACATGCTAATTTGCAAAAGGATGACATTAAATATCTGGCTACGAAACTAACTAGTAAATTGGGTCTCGATAGCCTTGTCAATGTCACGATCTCCAATTTGTGGATGATAGGAGTGCAATTGACCAATAAACACACTAAATTAATAGAATAAAAACAACTTAGTGTCTATTATTATCAAATAGAAGAGTTAATCTCCATTAAATGAGTATCTCTTCAAAATCATAGACAATGCACCTAATAAACGGCTCTGCCTTAGAACAATTCAGCTACACATAAAGTTGGGCAACTCAATATTCCTCGCCAGTAAGCCACCGCATAGAAGATCTACCTGTTGTCCGCCCTGGTGAACTAAAAATTGATAAATTGTTTACAGAATGGTTAATGTCACCTCCATCGTCATGTTAACTTGGACGCCTACTTCTTGTTACCACATGCAGCTCAAAATAGTTTGTTGTTGTGAAAAAAATAGAGGGAGGCATGCACGTAGGAAAAAAAAATGGAGGCCAAAATAACAAGACACAACACCATGAAAATATTTATTCGATACCTCTATGCACCTTAAGCCTCTTTGGCTGTGAAGAAGTTGATTGAACCACAGGGATAATTCCTTCTTCTCTGCTTGATGAAGCCTCCGATTGAAATCCTGCTATCCTCCTGCTTCATCTTGTTTGCATGAACGCCAGAGCTTTCAGGATCTTAGAATATTCCACTGCCTCAATCCTTGTTGGTGAAACAAAATGTGAGGAGCGACGGTCTCAATGTTCTTGATCTTTTGCTATTGATTAGCAATATCAAGAACAACAAGGGAACAAGAACTCATGAGAGAGTGCAGAGAAAAAGGAGAGAAAAAAACAAAGGCTTTCTTCCCCCCCCTTTTTTTTATATAGAGACGTGAATCTCTCTTATCAAAACCATGGTATTAGATATCTGATAACAATATCCCTAGGATTTGATATTTCAATCACCCGTATGTTATCAACAAAGTGTGTTTGGCTTAGCCTTAAACTCTTCTGAACCGTATTTGGAAAAAACCATATGGTTCAGGCTATTGGGCCAAAATAATATTTATTATTTTTCTTAGACCCAAAGAGCCCAAAATAATAAATATTGATTATTTATTTTCTCGGCTATAGAGATAACCCAATAAATAATTAATGAGCCAAAATGAATAAAAAATAATTAATTATTAATTATTTATTTCCTGGGCTGATAGAAATAACCCAATAAATAATTAAACAAGCATTTTTCATCTAATTTAAGCCCAAGTTAATTTTCTAATTATTCAAACTGGACCTAGGCCCTGAATAATTAATTTACCAATTAAACCAGATAATAAGTTTCTCTCAACTTATTTTTTTTATTTTTATTTTTATTTTTATTCCAGTCCAATAATAAATTGGACTTCCTGAATAAAATAAAAATCCTCTTTAACTGAGACCAATTCCTCAACCAAAATTAATTAGGATTTACGGGTTATTCCGAGGACCAAAAAGACACATTGTCTTGGCTACTAAAAAGACCAAAATACCCCTAATATATAAATAGCTGTATTTTACATTTTAAATATTTTTTAATATCACCATAAGGAAATATTGCCCCCAAGGACAACGTTGCGTTAGCAAAATCTCTGACCTACAGGTGAAATGACTAAAATGTCCCTCTATACATCGTCGTGCATTTAGAGAGGAAGAAGTGCATTAACACCTCTCTAAATGACATCTACCATCCTTAGGCTTCTAGTTCAATGTTCTAGGACTTCTTGGAGTATTTCTGCTTTCCAAGGGAGCTACCCTAAAGCAAACGTCCAAGTCATGTTTCCCAGGGCCCTGGATATTTAGATTATTCAGACAGCCACAAGAGGTGATATTGTATAGAAACTATCTTGTACAAGTCTGTCTTAACTAACTAGTTACATATACCGAACATACAAGTATATTGGTTCTACGATAGAATCTCAATTAAAGCATATCAAAGTACATGCTTCTAGCTTCGTCAGACTACCAACTCATACTCAAACCATAGAGTATTAGTCCACGCTGTAGCAGTAGTAGTCTAGGTTTCTACTAAATAGTACTTTAAGAAACCACTACTACAGGTCTTGTTCTACGTATTAGAAATACGCTTATGTCATGAAGTGAGTGGATTACTCACTAGCTAAAGGTAAGCCATTCCCTATTTGGAATTCATAATATAATAACCTAAACATGATGAGATTCCCATTCTCATCAATCGGTTAAGAATAAATGTTTATGTGTCAAATAACCCGTGATCCATACCTTACTGTGAAAGACCACCATTCATATGGATCACTTATTTAAACACAATGGGTCTTTTCCAAATGAAATTGTGCACAAATAAAATGTAAATTCACAAATACTTTCTGAAAATAAATTCTTTTATTAAAAAAATCGATGTTTACATCAGAAACCTAATCTAAGAGGACATATTTCCCAACAGTTGTAAAGTTCGAAGCCTCTTCAACCAAGTAAGCATTGACTATAGATTCTTTAACTCTCGCCTTATTTCTAATCTTCTTTTTCAAATGATAGAGATATCTACATATGATAAAAACAATTTAGGTCACGGCTATAATAGGTAGAGAGAGAGAATTGGAAAATGAATCACAACTTAGAAAGTCCGGATGTTACCTTTCAAAAGGAAACATCCAACAATATTAAACTGGACTACACATGCGAGCTTCATATGGCAAATGAACTTGGAGATGCTCTATTGAGTTGAAGAATGAGGGTGGAAATATTCTGTCCAACTTACATAATATAATAGAAATGTTTCCTCCAACTCCTTCATCTTACTCACATTTAATTTAATGGCACATAATTCGTTAGAAGACATGCTAAACTCAGTTAAGGCATTCCAAATTAACTCTAGCAACATTTATCTAAAAGCAATGGGTAACAAGTGCAACATGAAAACATGGCAATCATGACTCTTAGCATTAATCAACTTAAACTCCCAGAGATCAACACATCTAGATAGATTTTATGCATAACCATTAGGAAATTTTAGATCCTTCATCCACTCACACAAAATGCATTGTCCTTTTTTGCTAAGACAATAAGTTGCATTTGACCTAATACTTTCCCCGGAGTTCAATGCTAATTCTTTTCTCTGGCATAGATCTCTAATGTCACAACAAGCTTTTAAGGTATCTTTTGTTTTACCTTTTACATCTATGTAACACCCCATAATTTCATTGCGTAGTGAGCTTATACTTTGTGGGATGTCACCCTGTCTAATTTCTCAAAAGGCAGCGAAAATTTTTCCAACATAGAAGAGTATAAGAATTTGGCTTCTGATATATATGCTTACGAGTACAACAGGTCCAAGATGTAGCATGAGCCTCTGGGAGTCCACCGTACTTTCACTGCGCCTCTGATCCTGAATTTGTTTCAAAGAAAATAACACACATGTGAGTAAAAATCATTTAGTGAGCCCGTATGTGCTAGTACTTTAGAGAAGAAATAGAGTACATAAAACTCTTGTGGGGAAAAACACTTTATTTGTCCACTGGAGGCAATTTTAAAACTCTCTGAAGAAGAGTTTATTTAGAATTCAATCATTTTGGAAAAACTATATTAGAATTTTAAAATATTGCCCCGATTTCCACATCATAGACATTCCTCCAACAAAAAGGATTGCCTGTATGCAAAGTTTATAATGATTCACCTTTGGTGCCACGTATCATTGTGCTTAGACCGCAACCTACAGCACTCAATCGTGAGTCACCGGATAGGTAAGTACACCACTGTGTACTACCAAGAAGGGAATCAAGTTAGAGCTTACGCCAAGAATTCAAGTTAGTGCTTACGCCAGGAATTCAAGTTAGTGCTTATGCTAGGAATTCAAGTTAGTGCATACGCCAAGAATTCAAGTAAGTGCATACACTAGGAATTCAAGTTAGTGCTTACGCGAGGAATTTAAGGAAAATGCTTGTACTTGAGCATATCAAGTATTCAAGATAGGACCAACTTGGTGGCATAGGATTCTGGAGGTGGTTCCCACTGCGCAAAGCACACTAGCTTTAGAAAGAGTTTTAGAAATCCAAGGGACTTACCTCATATCTTAAGCAACTCTTTCCGTTCACGGCTGTTTAACCTTCGTTTCTACCGTTTTTGACATTCCATTGGCCATTTACTGCTAAACCTACACCAAACGTCGTTTTCGAGTTAATTCAGGTTTGGCCAAAAAATAGCCGACGGTTAGCTTACGTGCCTGACGGGTAGCCGACGTCCAACCAACGTTTAGTCGACGGGGGCCGACAGTTAGCCGATGTGGCCGACGGTAAAGGAAAACGTTTAATTTTCATTTACGTCATTTTTTCATCATTTGTTCAATTCTTTCGTTTTATTTTTTCCACATCCTTTCTCCCTTCACAAACAAAGAATTCACATCATATTTTCCCTTAATTTCATTCAAAATCACATAAATAATCATCCTTAAATCCATCCATTTTCGGACTACTTTCTGAAATTTCACTGGTTTGACCACCATTTTGTGTTGCATATAACTTTCAATTTACAATTCTGATTTGCCTCTATGATATACCAAAACAACTATAAGACTCTTGAATTTAATTCTTTATGAGTTCTTTCTTAGATTTCTGGTTCTCGTGACATTCTACTGGGTAAAAACAGCCCCAATAGTTTTACCTCAAACCTACTATTCATGCTTTCCTTTGTTCTCCTTTAATCTTTAACACTTTAGAACCATTAATTCACTAAATTTTCCTTCAAATCACCTTTAATTCTGAATTTCCAAATTTCCAGCCGTTCACAAGGTCACAGTTATTCAACACAAATTCACTTTTTCTAATCAAAAGCTAGTATTATTCATGTTTCCTATGAAGTTACAACTAAGTAACTTTCATTTTTACTCTACTTGAGTTATCATCTTTCCAACCAAAAAGAAGCCTTCAAATCACCATATTTATTCAGTTCTTCCTCACACCAAACATCATTCAAAAACCCTTAGGCAGCCGGCACATATATAAGCATATACAAGTTCATACACAAGAGCTCACAAATCCTAACTTTGATTCGAAATCAATGTATAAAAGTCATGTTTTCATGTTAAAATCGATGAAAACAATCCATGACTGTGTTGAAAATATTATGAAAACAATTTTTAATTATGTGCATGACATCTAAGTTGTGTCGGACAAGCAATGAAGACCAATAAGGGAGTTCCCAAAATATGCTTTGTTTAGTCCAATTGTGACTATTAAGATAACCTTCGGGAGTGCCTTCACTATCGGTATCTGTAATCTTAGAAATATTCTGAACTCATTGACAAATTTCTTCACCCATGAGCCTCGGTGATTGTGGACAAACTTCAATCGATTTTTCAAAAAGTTTGTCTTGTTTCTTCTATATGGGTGATCTCATGGAAGAAATTAGCGGTGAACATAAAAAAAAAAACATGTTTTTCTCCCCATGATGAATTTGAAATGCCTTACTCTTCTCCACACAAATTGTGCACTCCATGTGCCCTGAAGTTGTCCATCCGAATAGCATCCTATATGCAAGAAAGTCTCTTATTGTCCATATAAGCACAACCTACATATTAAAATTACACTTCCTATAAATATCATAGGTCTGAATACCCACATGCCAAAGTGATTTAAGCTCCTCAATAAGTGATTGGAGATACACATCAATCATCTTTCTACGATCTCTTAGTTCGAGATTATTGCAGATAGGAACATGTATGGAATCTTCATGCACATCCAAGGTGACAAATTATAATGGGTGATAATGACAGTCTAGCAACAATTGGACTTTCTAGATTGTCCAAAACCTGCAAACCCCTTTGCACACAATACCAACCTTATATTGCATGGCTCATGCGCAAAGTTTAGATGTTTTAAGTTAAAATCTTTCCATGCTTTGCCATTTTACGGGAGATTCATTCATCCTCTTCTTGCACATGGTCTTTGTGCCATGTTGTGTGCTCGACATTTTCCTCTCTATTAGTAGCCTAAGAGTTCTCACAAACTTCTTAGTCTTATAAAAATTTTCTGGCACTTTTTCCCCATCGTTTGGTATAATTTCACTAATGAGACTAGCCCAATTGTTGAAGTGAATATTAGGCATATTCTGCTTGGACTTCAAATGCAACATCTGTGACATAATTGACAACTTTGCATAACGTGTACAGTCTTGGTACAATGCCTTATTTGCCTTATGCAATAGATTATAGAATTGCTGTGCATTGGGATTCGGTACTTTCTCCTCAATATTAGATAGACCTACACTTAAATTATCATTGAGGATTGGATCAGTGACATCATATATGATTTCTCGATAACTATTTCTTGTTTCATGATGATCCAATATTGTAGGCAGCTGTGCTGATTCATGGATTGGGTAATCTTCTCCATGGGACGTCCGTGTAAAATAATTTGGCATACAAGCTTTGGATAGAAGGTGAACATGGCAGGTTTCATGATTTTGGAATTTAAGAAGCTTGCAACGAGAACAAGGACACCTTGTCATTCCTATGCGGATGAATTGTGGTTTTTCACATGCTACTCATATGAATTTATTGAGTCCTTCTGTAAACTCTTTTGTTATGCTTCAACGACCCGGAAGGAGTCGATTATACATCCAAGTTCTATCTCTATTCATTTTATCTAACTAAAATTTTATCGTCAAATATAGACATACAATTTTATCTCCATTCATTTTATCATCAAATATAGTTAAACTAACTTTTTGTTTAATCTTATTTACTTATCATTGAATTAGTAGTTCATTTGAAATTTAGTATAGCTAATTTTATTATTAAAAGAAATATTCTAAATCATAGTTAGGTTATATTAATAGCCTAAACATTAGATGCAAGAATTTCCATTTTTTCTAAGTCAAGAATTCCCGATATTATATTCAAAGTCATAGTTAGCACTAGCAACAAAAAGAGTTTCTACTATAATTGATATATAAGAAAAATATATCTCAAGTCACTTTTTACATTAGAATACTTTGTTGTGTCATAGATTTCATTCTCCTTAATTAACTTAGGATTATGTATTGCATAATTAAGTTATAGTTTCTTGTAAAATAAGACCTATTTTTATTCAATTTGGGAAACAACCGGCAAGGAAATGGCATTGGCAAATCCTATAGGTCTCTAATATTCATATAACTAAACTCTAATTAGATGTGAAATTTCCTCCACCCAAAATTTAGCCAGCATTTTTCTACATTTGCACTATTTGTCTCATATTATTAGAAGGGATGGATACTTGGTTCTCAAACAAGAATACGTTTTCAACTAGAACTACTTCCTAAATATATGTTTCATCTTGAACTTAAGGCTATATATCCCCGCCCCCATTTTTTTTTTGGGTCCTTAAGAAATGAACCTGAAGTTTTTTAGGGATACATGTATATGTCTAGTCTTCACAGCTTTATGAACTAACTTCTTTTGGTTCATTTTAGGGAAGCTATTGAAGCCGAGAGAAAATTTCATGGTATCGGACACCAAAATTCATAACCAAATTTTGAAGACATGAAACATGCAGAAAAAGAGGTAGGAGAAACTCTCGAGTGGTTGCTGGTGCTATAACAAATTGAAATAAAGTAATCTATTTTGATTGAAATATAACAAAAATATATCTCAAGACAAAAGAGTTTCTATAACAAAATTTAATAAGTCAATGAATAAAGTAATAAAGAATCATAATATCAATGAAATTACTATTATCATCAAATATCATTAATACAATCATAATAGATGTATGCTATAGAAATTTGAATTTAAAAATTAATTTAAATTTAAGCTCAATTAAAAATAAAATTCAAAATTCAAAATTGAATTCAACACGTAATAAATTTGTTATAGAAATTAAAGCTTTAATAGATGTATGCTATATTTGAAATTAAATTCAACCCGTAATAAATTACTTTTATCATTAAATAGAGACACAAATTTTTTGTTTAATCTTAATTTCTTTACAAATGAGTAAATTTATTCAATTAGGTACCAAAAAAATGAGCCATTTCTACTTCACACTTAGACACACATAACAGACTCATAAGAAGAAATATATACAAAGCCCTAAGGTATTAATATATGTCAAGAATATGCAGTGACTACATAAGATATAATAAGGCAGGGTCAAGGCATGCTAACAAAGCTAAATAATGATGGGCATGAAGTTTGTTGAGAACAATAATATGAAAGAACTTTTGGAATTTTATCAACAATAAAGGCTAAATCTATAGGAGATAAAACTAACAGCATACTAGTGTGCTATTTTCGTCCTAGGTGTGGCTGAATTTGCAGAAAACATATGATCAATAGTACCTAGACAACAAAGACTAAACTTAGATAAAAGTTGGCAACTGTGAACACTATTAAGAACTAGTACTAACCTAGTGGACTAAAAATTTAATATTCTAATATTTTAGTTTTTAGGAATTCAAATAATTGTCTGCCATATTATTTTTTCAAGAGATTATGGTTAGAAGATGGAAAAAAATAGCTTGGAAAAACAAGCTCTAGAAATGGAGAAAAAAGGATATTTGCAGCTGCATAATTATTAGTACAGTGAAGTTAAAAACGCCTCGGTGTGTAGTAATGTAATACTATTTTTCTTTCAGAAATATTACAACGTGGCACAGAAATTCATTGCTAATATGTTCATAGAAAGAACAAGAAGAATATGTGAATCAAAATAAAGCACAGTCAACTAGGCTTTTGATTTGTCAGAAAAAAGGAGAATGATACTTGAATTTATTTTGGCGAAGTTAGACCACTCCACTTCGTAAGGCATAGACAACATAAAAATTGAGAATTAGTATGAAACCCCAATTGAAACCAACCTTAGAGTAAGGAGGTTGGGATGCATATCATATTTTATTATATGTTTAAATATATTTTATATAATTTTATGTGCTTTGGATTTGTGATTTGTAGCCTAGAAGGCTTAATTGTGGTTATTGAGTAAGAAGGGTAAAATGGTAATTTTTGCTTGAGGTGAAAATTGGGAGATAGCTTGAGGATTAAATAGGAAAAATATTTGGGAGAGAAAATAAGAACAAGAGTTGTTGTGGTTTAGTGGTTAAAGTTTTGGAATTAATTCTTGAGGTCTTGGTGTTCAAATCCCATCATTGGAGCTTTAGCATGATTAAATTTTATTTTTGTTTGGGAAGGCTATATTTTTGGCCTTGTAGTCTTTAGGGAAGAGTAGAGGTGTTGTGCTAGGGGAGATATGATAGGAGTATCCTAATCCTACTCTTGTGCCCTACAAAAAGTTCCAAGGGAATTCATACCCTTCTTGATCCTTAGTTTTCTTACTTCTCAATTCATTAGAATGTTCAATTTATTCAAGTCAACTTCATTCCAGAAAATTCCAGCAAAGTGTTGTGGCTTTGAAGGTTCAAAAATGTCTAAGAGTAAGACATCTTGTGGGCTGAAATTGGGTAGGAGTTGTGGAAGGTTCCCAAGAGATTAATCTCCATGGTTGAACCTTCAAAACTCCACCCTAGCTATGTTCATTTTTTTTCATGAAGTAATCTGGAATTTTTCCAGCTTCTTGTTTAGTCCAAGTGTCAAATTTCTCAGCCATCATTCCCTCCCAAATGCTGCCAGAAAAATAGCCCTCTTGACCAGCTTGAAGTCTGAAATTATGAGGCCAAAACCGGACTGCACAAATGCTGTGCAAACCAGAAAATTTTCTGGGCAAATTCGCAGCTTTGGTGATCCTAAACCAAGCTGTTTTCTTTCAGTTTTCATCCAGCACCTTGGCCATGTTTTTCCTCCATAAAAAAGGCTGGAAACCAGCATTGAAAGACCTCTAAATGCCCCTTCAAATCCTTTGCAAACTAACTGGAAAATGGCAGCAAAAGCTGCCTAGAAAATTCCAACAACTAGCGAAAAATTGTATAGGAATTTTTCCAACCTTGCTCCATCTTCAGCCTTGTCCGAAACCTTCCTTATTTTTCTGTACAAACGTCCCTTGAACAGCCATGAACTGAGCTCCATCATCTTTTCCAACCTTCTGCTTGAAAAACTTGTCCATGGCTGCCCCTAAAATATCTCCAACAATTACTCTAATCAAGCCATTAATTGAAGACCAAAATTCCAGCAAATATATTTAGTAAACTTTTATAAAACATCCCTTAAACAACCAAACATTCCTTCACCATTGTACTCCCTATTTTCGGCCACCATTAAGCCCCTTCAAACAGCTTTCATTCCAGCAGAATCCCTAGCCATCCAGTCGGCCATTAGAGCTTCCAAAAGCTCTCCTCCATTGAAGATCTTCTTACCATATTTTGTTTCCAAAATTGATTCCCTAAAATATTCTTTTTAGATTCCAAATAATCAGCCTTCCTTTTTCCTCTCAAACTAGAAAATTCAATTGTCAAAACTCCCTCAAACAATTCAGCCACTCCTTCCCTCAGAATTTTGGCCAGTTTTAACCAAAATCCTCTCCATTCTCTTCAACCTTCAAGAACACCTAGAACACTAAGAACACCTACTAGCATCCATATGCCTAATACCACTCCAAACCACTCCAATCTTCTCCAAAAACTCCAGATCACACATACTCCACCCCTTGAAACCACTTATGCAATTTTTAACATTAAATACCAAAATCTAACTCTCTCTTTTGGATCGAAAAACTAGTATTTTTGTAAAAGCTCAAGAACATCTTCAAGGTAAGTATGATCGATCACACCACCTTCTCTCATCTTCAACATCTAATGAATATATGTATTTATTAACATGCTAATGGACTCCCTTTTCCTCTTCTCTCTCTCTCTCTCTCTCTCTCTCTCTCTCTCTCTTTTAGCTGAATGCTTTCTCTCTCTCTTGGCCGAATGGTTTCTTCAACCATGGCCATGGTTCCTTCATCTCACTTGGTTGGATCAAGTCTCCTAGGAGTTGGATCCCATCGAAACTACTCCAAGGTAGTCATCAATCAAGTAAGCCTCTTCAACCCTCTCTTTAAATTCTAGATTCATGTATCTACGATGATATTGGAAGGAGATGGATTATGATTAGGGTTTGAGCATGTGTTGTTGTGATGAGTTGTGATTGAAGCATGAATAAATGTGTGTATATGATGGAGATAGGATTGATGCATGAGTTGATGTCTTGGTTGATTGTATGGCATTTTTAGGGTTTAATGCATGTCTCCATGTCGTGAGTAGTATATGTGATCAAGCATGTTAGAGAGTATGTCACCATTGGTGAATAGGGTTTATGTTCATGTATGATTGTTAAAGCCATGATTAGGTTTATGTTAGTAGAGTTTGGATCATGTCTTGGTAAATTTAGATTTATACATTTATTCATGATTTGGATGGTTTGTTGAATTGGAGTGGAGTATATGATTGTGGTTAGCAAGTGGAAATATGATCATGATCTTGTTGTACCTAAACTAATTTTATTTCATCAATAAAATGATTAATACTATGACTTCTTCTAGTAAATTTCGAAAACCCAAGGAAAATGTGGATTTGGTCTTTTATATAAAATAGTGATATTTTAGTCAAATAAATGATAGCTTTTATTAAAGAAATAAAATATATAGATATTATATAAAATAATAATATCAAATAAAGCCTTTTATATAAGTAATCATAATAAGTGAAATATTAATTTTGTAAGCCTTAAATTCATAAATACTATTAAAATTTATTTATTATCTTTTAATCAAAACCTATTAAAATTTACTTACGACTAATTTTAGTTACCAATTATTTTCTAACAATTAATTATCAATAGATTATCATTTTAAATATTTACATTTAGGTCCTAGGACCCTTCATCAAATAAACCCTAATTTACTTTTAGCAAGATTTAAACTTTCAATTTATAGTACCTATTTTCCAAACCCTAGTTATTTTAATATCAAGCTAGATTTATTTTATAAACCCTTTTATTTGTAATCTAGCCTTAAAGCTTGGGACACTAGGGACATGATGGTAGTGAGTTGAGCTAGTTTTATCATGTTTAACCCAGGCGGGGTTAGGTCAGCTATTGGAGACCGTTACTTTGAGCAAGGATCAGGTAAGCTCCTGCATAAAAACCGTTTGATGCAAAATGATTATTATTGCAAGCCAAATGTAGAGTGTATGGACACTCACTTCTGTAAAGGCAATTGAGGATTGTCCTCTTTCCCATTTTAGTCAAACAAATTATTTGAAAAATCAATGAATAGATTTACCCAAATCCTAAAACTATTTCTAAAACTGATTTTGACAAAGACTTTGGAAATCCTCAATTGCCATTTTCAAGTGGAACTATGTTTTGTTCATTTTCCCCCAAGTGGGATTAATTACGTTGAGGATTCAATAAGGGTGGACTGCTAGGACTAGTCTTCGAAGGGTTAGGGTAAGTCTCTCAGTAGGTGGCCACCTCTGAGGGGTGAGTCCTTCCTGGATAAGATGTCAGTCCAGTAGGTCATGCCGGTCCGAGCTAGTAGTTTTCAATCAAGTGGACTGTGTGTTGCCGGAATGGACAATCGGTTTTGTTTGGGTATAGAGAATGATGAGTATCTTGCCTGGTAGGCCGATCACCTACTTTTGTCAATCTGCACAAGGTGTGCCATTGTGACCGTTGTATGGTTATGGGGCCCAACGTGTGGTAACCCATGACCACCTTTTTGAGTGGTTGATTTTATTGTACAGGTATGGTTGGAAAAGCCAAAACACCACTCTTAAGTTTGAATGTTGTTTACTGCTTGCCAGTATTTCTCTTATGAAGATTTTATACTTTGCATCCACGAACTATTTTCACTGGACACTCAAAGCACACACGAACTTACTGAGATTTTTATCTCATCACCCTTTTTACCATGATTTCAGGTCAATCCTGCTATGGGGATGAGTAGCTAGTGTTGTCTGCCTTGGAAGAGATTTTATTATTTATTTTTATGTAATACTTTGGGAGTTGAGAGTGAATAATTTTATTTCTAGATTTGTTTTTGAATTCTTGGATTGTATAAGTTTAAAGTTTTAATTATTGTTTTATTCCATTATTTTGAATGTGTGACCTAGTTATAAAGACCTCTTGTCCTTTGGACAAGACGACATCCCCGGCCCTGTTAGGCCTAGGTAGTGGGGTGTTACAGTTAGGATAAGGTACAATATAAGAACGTACAGAGGTATAAGGGCACATTTTGTTTAGGAGAAATCTTTGGGCAACAATGAGCATCCATTGTTAGTTTATCATTCTTCAGTGTGGTTGACAATATTTAAAAAGTAGGCATGGTTATCAATTTGTTGAGAATAACTTCCATATAGTTAGAGGGGACTTAAAAACTAAAAAGGGGTGTATCTCAGATGCCCATTCATTATATTTTGAAAACCTGATATACTAATTATTTTGAATATATGAATATATTTCCACTCATATGTATCCAAAACATAAGAATGGTTTATCTTTTCTTCTGATCATTACTAGTTTCTTATATGAAGATGCAAGATATCTTTTGCTTGATTTGCAATCCTTAGACACAAACAAGCCCTATAGAATGGGTGAATGGGGACAAAATCTTCTTCATACACAAGCTTGAAAGGCATAAGCATTAGAATTATAAGGCCCATTTCTATAACCCACACTTAAGTCTACAACTACCCTTCAAATTCCAATGAAATATAAAATAACAGAGAATGATGCATATTAAGAACAAGTGATATTCCTGTTTAAAAGCAATTCCACCGCAATACATTAAATATTGCGACGACACTAACCACACAATATGCACTTAAACCACGTTAATATGACTAGTCTAGGCTACAATTTGCCAAGCAATTTTTCCACACCAATGCAAAAGGAGTAGTAGCAAGAAATTGCTTCGTAAGTTCTTTGACCTAAATCAAATCAATTAGCATGGTTATAAAAATTCAAACACTCATAACAAAACTAGACAACTCACTTTATTATGGAGAACTGGACCAAAAGAGAACTATGGGCATATGAGGGCCATAAAAGCTGCAAAATAAGAATAAAAATAAAATAGAACTGTAAAGAAAATTCAAGGGGAAAAGATTCATTAAGCTTGCCAAATAACCATTTATTGAAATATAAAGACAAATATACTCGCAATATCCAAAAGAAAACAATTTATGCTTTCACAGAAGATCCTAGTTCTTGAAAAAATTTGGAAATTTAAGTACAAAGCAACATATAGAATCAAAGTCCTACTAAAGTATAAAGGTATAAATGTAGGAAAACAAAATTGCAGAAATTCCTAATACATATATACCAGTTCTGCAACCTGGAGCCCTGTATGTGATGGTCTGAGGGATATGCCCTAAAATAATTTGTACTTACACTATTGTCATTTTGTATTATGTAATAATATGAGACATTTCTTTCCATGAATAGTGCATTTAGTTTTATGGTCATCAAGTATGTGACTTGATAGTAAAACACTATAACAAATACAATGACTATTCTTAAATTGTCCTTGATCGATTATTATTAGTGGAACAATAATAAATTAAGATTAGTATGTTTGTACCTTGATGGCTATGTTTTACTGGTCATGGATATATGTGATATCAAGTCAAAACATTAATAAATATTAGAGAATATTGAATTAGACATGACCCACTGTAAGAGTACTTAATGGAACATGTCAAAAGTGCTTTCTAGCCATAATGATATTAGAAGTCGTTTGACCTGAATTCATCATAATTTCCTACCTGATAAACTCTATATTTTGACATTGTCTAAAGTTGTCTTTAACCAGATAATAAATTAGATCATGGTTTGTGAAACCCCAGTTGAAACTAACCTTAGAGAAAGGGGGTTGGGATGCATATCATACCTTCTTGCATGCATAATTATATTTTTATATGGTTTTATGTGCTTTAGATATGTGATTTATAGCTAAGAAGGTTTAATTATGTTTATTGAGTATGAATGGCAAAATGGTAATTTTTCCTTGAGGTGAAAATAGGGAGATGGCTTGAGAATCAAATAGGAAAAATATTTGGGAAAATAAATAAGAACAAGAGTTGTTGTGGTTTAGTGGTTAGAGCTTTAGAATTAATTCTTGAGGTCTTAGGTTCAAATTCCATCATTAGAGTTTATCATGATTAAATTTTTATTTTTGTTTGGGAAGGCTATATTTCGGCCTTGTATGCTTAGGGGAGAGTAGGGGTGTTGCCCTAGGAGAGACATGCTAGGAATGTCCTAATCTTACTCTTGTGCCCTACAAAAATTTCTAAGGGATTCATACCCTTCTTGATCTCAAGCTTTCCTTAATTCTTAATCAATTAGGTTGAGTAATTTATCAAAGCCATTTTGTTTCCAGAAAATTCCGGCAAAGTTCTGTGAGGTTTAGGTTTTGAAAATGGCTATGAATGAGTTATATTGTGGCTGAAAACGGGAAGGAGTTTTGGGGAGGTTCTCAAGAGAATTAATCTCCATGGTTGAACCTTCAAAACTCCAACCTAGCTGTGTTCATTTTCTTCATGTTGTAAATTGAAATTTTTTTCCAGCTTCTTGTTCAGTTCAAGTGTCAAAAATTTCAGCCATATTTCCCCCCCAAATGCTGCCAGAAAAATGGCCATTTCACTTAGCTTGAAGACTGAAAATCTCAGCCAAAGCCGAGCTGCACAAAATTTTTGCAAACAAGAAAATTTTCTAGGCAACTTTCGTAGCTTTTGTGAACCTAAACCAAGCTGTTTCTTCCAGTTTCTCACCCAGCATCTTAGCCACGTTTCTTCTCCCAAAAGAAGGCTGGAAGCTAGCCTTGAAAGACCTCTAAATACCCTGACAAATCTTCTGCAAGCTGACTGGAATATGGCAACAGAATCTGCCCAGAAAAATTCCAGCAAACTTGCAAAAATCCTGAATAGAAATTCCAACTTGTTTTTTTCTTCAGCCTTGTCCGAAACCTTCACCATTTTTCTGTAAAAACTTCCCTTGAACAGCCATGAATTGAGCTTTATCATCTTCCCCAGCATTCTGCTCGAAAAACCAGTCCATGGCTGCTCCTAAAATAGCTCCATCAATCACTCCAATTAAGCTTTGATTGAAGGCCAAAATTCTAGCAAATATATTCAGCAAGCTACTATAGAATCACCCCCCCACCCCCAAACAACCAGAAAATATCTTCACCATTGCACATCACTTTTCGGCCACCATTAAGCTCGTTCAAACAGCTTTCATCCCAGCAAAAACCCTGATCAACCAGCCGGCCATTAGAGCTTCCAAAAGTTCTCAATTGACTAAGGTCTTCTTACCATATTTTGTTTGCAAAATTTATTCCCTAAAATATTCTTTTAGGATTTCAAACAGCCAGCTTTCCTTTCACTCTCAAATCAGAAAATTCAACTTCCTAAACCCTCTAAATCAGTCGGCCACTCCTTCACACATAGAATTTTGGCCAATCCTTTCCCTAATCTCTCCATTCTCTCCAAACCAAGAATACCAAGAACACCTACTAACCCTCTCATGCCTAAGACCACTCCAAACCACTCTAATCTTCTCCAAAAACTTCAGATTACACCTACTTAACCCATTGAATCCACTTCTGCAATTTTTAACATCAAATACCGAAAATCAAAGTCCCTCTTTTGGATAAAAAAACCAGTATTTTCGTGAAGGCTCAAGAACACCTTCAAGGTGAACATGATCAATCATCTCCATCTTCACCCATCTTCAACTTCTAATGAATATATACATATAATATATATATATATATATATATATATAAATACATACACACTAATGGACTCTCTTTTCTTCTTTCTTTCTCTCTCTCTCTCTCCTGGCTGAATGGTTACTTCAACTATGGACATATTTTCCTCTTCTCTCTTGTGGGATCAAGTCTCCTAGCGAGAGGATTCTCTAGAAATGTCCCCAAGGTAGTCATCATTCAAGTAAGTTTCTTCCATCTTCTCTTTAAATTCAAGATTCATGTCTCTAGGATGTTATTGGATGGAGATGGATTGTGATTAGGGTTCGAACATGTATTGTTGTGATGGAGTTGAGATTGAAGCATGAATAAATGTGTGTATGTGATGAAGATGGGATTGATGCGTGAGTTGATTGCCTTGGTTGAATTTTATGGTTTTTAGGGTTTTGTTGCATGCTCTCCATGTCGTGCGTGGTATATGTGATCAAGCATATTAGAGATTATGTTATCTTTGGTGAATAGGGTTTATGTTCATGTATGATTGTTAAAGCCGTGAATATGTTTATGTTAGTAGAGTTTGGATCATGCCTTGGTAAATTTAGATCTTTGCCTTTATTCATGATTTGGATGATTTGATGAATTGATGTGGAGTGTATGTTCATGATTATGGTTAGCAATATACATATGATCATGACCTTGTTGTCCCTAAGCTAATTTTAATTCATCAATGAAATGATTAATACTATAACTTCTTCTAGTAAATTTTGAAAACCCTAGGAAAGGTGGATTTGGACTATTATATATAAAATAAGGATATTTTAGTCAAATAAATGATAGCTTTTATTAAAAAAATAAAATATATAGATATTATATAAAATAATAATATCAAATAAAGCCTTTTTATATAAAAAATCATAATAAGTAAAATATTAATTTTGTAAGTCTTATATTCATAAATACTATTAAAATTTATTTATTGTCTTTTAATCAAAACCCACTAAAATTTACTTACAACTAGTTTTAGTTATCAATTATTTTCTAACAATTAATTATTAATTGATTATTATTTTACATAATACCACCTAGGACCCTTCATCAAATAAACTCTAATTTATTTATAGCAAGATTTAGACCTTCAACTTATTAGTACTTATTTCCCAAAACCCTAATTATTTTAATATCATACTAGACTTATCTTATGAACCATTTATTTATTATCTAGCCTTAAAGCTTGGGACACTAGGATTATGGTTGTAGCAAGTTGAGCTAGAATTATTTATGAAAGTGAATTTTGGCTTAAGTTTAATTATTGCTCATGTTTAACCCAGGCGTGGTTAGGTCAACTGTTGGAGACCTTTATTTTGAGCAAGGATCAGGTAAGCTCCTGCATAAAACTTGTTTTATGTAAAATGGTTATTATGGCAAGCCAAATATGGAGTGCATGCACACTCACTTCTGTAAAGGCAATTGAGGATTATCTTCTTACTCATTTCAGTCAAACAAATTATTTAAAAATCAATAAGCGGTTTTACACAAACCCTAAACTCTTTCTAAAACCAACTTTGTCCTAAACTTTGGAAATCCTTAATTGCCATTTTCAAGTGGAGCTATGTTTTATTCAGTTTCTCCCAAGTGTGGAGCTATGTTTTATTCCGCTTTCTCCCAAGTGGGATAAATTATGTTGAGCACTCAATAAGGGTGGACTACTAGGACTAGTCTTTGAGGGGTTAGGGTACGTCTCTTAGTAGGTAGGTTAGGGTAAGTCTCTTAGTAGGTGGCCACCTCTGAGGGGTAAGTTCTTCCCGGATAAGATGTCAGTTCAGTAGGCCGTGTCGGTCCGAGCTAGTAGTTTTCTGTCAAGTGGACTGTGTGTTACCAGAATGGACACCCGGTTTTATTTGGGTGTAGAGATGGATGAGTATCTCACCCGGTAGGCCGATCACCTACTTTTTATCAGTCTGCACGAAGTGTGGCATTCTGACCGTTGTATGGTTATGGGGCCCAACGTGTGGTAACCCATGATCACCCTTTTGAGTGGTTGATTTATTTGTACATGTATGGTTGGAAAAGCCAAAACACCACTCTAGGTTTTGACTATTGTTTATTGCTTGCCAGTAATTTTCTTATGAAATTCTTACACCTCGCATTCAAGGACAGTTTTCACTGAACACCCAAAGAACACACGGACTTACTGAAATTTTTATCTCATCACCCTTTTTACCATGATTTCAGGTCAATCCTGCTATGGGGATGAGTAGCTAGTGTTGTCTGCCTTGAAAGAGATTTTGTTATCTATTTTTTTTATGTAATGCTTTGGGGAGTTGAGAGTGAATAATTTTTATTCTGGATTTGTTTTGAATTCTTGGATTATAGTAAGTTGTAAGTTTAAAGTATTATTTTTATTCTATTATTTTAATTGTGTGACCTAGTTATAAAGACCCCTTGTCCTTTGGACGGGGCGACATCCTAGTCCTGTTGGGCCTAGGTAGCGGGGTGTTACAAGTGGTATCAGAGCTTAGGTTTAGGCAAATATTGATAGTATATGTTCTAATTATTTAAGATTAAATCATTATCTAACCTATGTTGTTTATGTTGTAGGATTGTTAGAATGCTTAGAACCGCGAGGAAGGGGTAGCAGTGGCATCCTCCTATTCCTATATACTCAGAAGACCTTCCAGTTCCCCAGCCTGCTCCTCAGCCAGTTATCCATTTGGAGGATAGCTGTGATGAGGTCCCGATCCATGAGCCACCCCTAATCCCAGTGATAGACATAAGTTTTGACAGTGAAGATAAGGTGATAGCCGTGGAGCATGTTCCCCACCCTTCTAATCCTATAGTGGATTTGTCAGCATATAGTGATGACCCGGGGGAGATAGATTTTGAGTCTTCACCTAGGCCTTCTTTCATTCCTCCTCCTAGCTGAGTTGAGCCCGGGGAGAGTTCTAGGCACCCCGGGAAGGAGCCAATAGAGGGGTTTGCTAGTGGGGTGGGGAAGACTTTTCGAAGAACTCTGGGGGATGGTTGTATGAGGCTAATTTTGAGGATTCTAATGAAGACTAAAGGACTAAGAGTTATTTTGATTCAGATGTTTATTTATTTATTGTTTTCCGTGAACTTTTATGTTGAGGATTTCTAATTCTATTTTCTATAAGAATTTCAAATTTATGCAAATCAAATTTTGAAAGAGAATTTATGAGTAATTAATTTCAATTTTATGTAAATCACTATTTGAAGGAGAATTTATGAACAATTCTTTAGACAAAACATGCATCTGATTTCCTTTTATTTATATCTGACTGTGAATGCATGCGCAACTAAAATGATTTAATCCTTGAATGCATACACTTATCAATTGGGGTATGGTTTAGAAAGGGACCCAAGCACCGTGCAGCTTTATTAGGCAGAAGGATTCCGGAGGCAGATCATGTGGCACCGGAAGTCGAGACAACTCAAATGCAATCACCCAATCAGGGTAATGGGAGTGAACCAGAGATGGGGATAGGGTCTGAAACACCAGTTGTTGTGTTAATAGGCCAAGCATTCACTAAGATGGCAGAGATTCTGTAGACACTGACTGAGCGGAGGAATCCCAAGGGAGAAGATGAGGTAGTAGAACGGTTTTTGAAGTTTCAGCCACCCGTCTTCTTGGGCGAAGCTGAGCAAGACCAAAAGGCAGAGCAATGGATCGAGCAGATGGAGGATATATTTGCAACACACCAGTACACCGAGAAGCAGATGGTTAAGTTTGCGGCATTCCGTTTGAGAGGTCCAGCTCGAGCATGGTGGCAGTGTATTCAAACGACTGGGAGATGGTTGAACAGGAATGGACGTGGTCCAATTTCGTTGAAGTCTTCAGAGCGGAGTACATCCCTTAGTGGGTAGCGGAAAAGTGGGAGGACGAATTTCAGAATTTGAAGCAGGGAAGCATGTCAGTGGCCCAGTACGCAGCACGGTTCACCCAGTTATCGAAGTACTGCAAGAGATTGGTGGACACCGAGCAAAATAGGACGCGGCAGTTCATCAAGGGGCTGAGGCTGGAATTGAGGACGGCGTTGGCATCTTCGCCACCGATGACCTATTCGGGGGCCATAGACGCAGCTACCTGAACTGAAAATGAGGACCACAGCAGGATGGTGGCGAGGCCTTTCCAACCACCAAGGCAGCCGCAAGGACACTTCCAAGGGAAACAATCCAACAAGCGCCCGCCAACCAACAGTGGCAGAACCGGGGAGAGCAAGCCCGGACAACCCCAGTTGGTCCTGCCCAGAACCTTCCGTCATGCCGGCAGTGTGGAAAAAGGGGCCATATATAGAAGAACTGTTGGTCTAAAGGAGGTGAACGTAAATGTTTTCACTACGGTGACCCGAACTATATGCGGAACACCTACCCTAAGTTGCACTGAGTCGGGAAAGGAAATCCGGGTCAGAATTCAGGGCCCAATAGAACTAACACCATGGGAGCATCCAGGAGTGGAGCACCAAAACCACAAGTGAATGCCAAGGTGTTCGCTCTCAACAGAAAGGAGGCTGGGACCGATGCAGCAGTAGTGGAAGGTATGTTTACTCTCCAATGACGTTCCGTTAATGCATTGATAGATCCTGGCTCTACTCATTCCTATTTAAACAAGATCTGTGCATGTCATTTGGGTTGGGATGGAATGGAGCTACCTTATACTTTAGTGGTAAGTACACCTTTGGGAAAAATGGTGTAAGTGGATCGGTATGTAAAAAACTATAAAATTGATATGGGGAGAGAAAGTCTGGAGGGAGATTTGATAGTATTAGATATTGAAGATTATGATTTGATATTGGGAATGGACTGGTTAGCCAAGCATAGGGCTAGAGTAGACTGTTAGAATAAATCAGTCCAATTCATCAGACCGGGTTGTGATGTGTTGGAGTATGATGGCAAGAAGGTAAAGGAATTAAAGTATTTGATAGCGGGGGCCAAGGCCCGAAAATTGCTGAAGTAAGGATGTCAAGGGTACCTGGCTTATGCGATAAACAAGCCAAATGACCAGTGCACTCTAGAGGACACCGAGGTAGTGAAGGATTTCCCCGATGTGTTCCCAACGGAACTTACTTCTCTACCTCCTGGCCGAGAAGTGGAATTCACCATCGACTTAGTTCCGGGAGCGGAACCCATATCGCGGACCCCGTACCAGATGGCACCGGCAGAGCTGAAAGAGCTAAAGGAACAGTTAGAAGAGTTGGTGAAGCAAGGCTACATCAGACCTAGCACATCGCCCTGGAGAGCACCTGTGCTATTTGTGAAGAAGAAGAACGGGACTCTAAGACTATGTATTGACTCTCGAGGTTTGAACAACTTGACGGTCAAGAACAAGTATCCGTAATCGCTGATCGACGAGTTGTTGGACCAGTTGCAAGGATCCAGTTGCTACTCCAAACTGGACATGAGGCACGATTACTACCAAGTGCGGATAAAAGAGGAGGATATCCCCAAGACGGCCTTCAACACCAGATATGGGCATTATGAGTTCATGGTAATGTCGTTCTGGGTGACCAATGCTCCAGCAGTATTCATGGACTTGATGCACCAAGTGTTCTGACCTTATCTGGACAAGTTCATGGTGGTCTTCATCGATGACATTCTGATCTACTCCAAAAGTCCGGAGGATCATGCGGAGCATTTGAAGCTCGTGTTGGAGAAGTTGCGGGAACACAAGCTGTATGCCAAGTTTAGCAAGTGTGAATTCTGGCTGGACAGGGTAGCGTTTCTTGGCCATGTGGTGACCAAGGAGAGAATTAAAGTAGACCCAGCGAAGGTTGAAGCAGTGTCAGACTAGAAATAATCAGAGAACATCACCGAGATTTGAAGTTTCTTGGGATTGGCGGGTTACTACAAGAGATTCATCAAAGGGTTTTCGACGCTCGCATTGCCTATGACCTGACTGCTGAGAAAGGATGCTCCATTGTATGGAGTGAGAAATATGAGAAGAGTTTTCAAGAGCTGAAGCAAAGATTGCTGACAGCGCCGGTATTGAGTCTGCCAGAGGAAAATAAGCCTTATGCACTGTATACCGATGCCTCGAAAGAAAGATTGGGAGCAGTACTGATGCAAGACCAGAAACTGATCGCTTATGCTTCTCGGAAGTTGAGACCTCATGAAGTCAACTACCCTACTTATGATCTGGAGCTGGCAGCTATCGTGTTCGCCCTAAAGAAATGGTGACACTACCTGTATGGAGCTGAGTATGAAGTGTTCACCGACCACAAGAGTCTAAAGTACATCTTTACTTAGAAGGATTTGAATTTGAGGCAACGAAGATGGATGGAATTTTTGAAAGAGTATTGTTGTCCGATCAATTACCATCCCGGGAAGGCCAATGTTGTAGCTGCGCCCTAAGCAGAAAAGTTGGTATGGCCAAACTAAGAGTGTAGGAGATTCAAGTGGTTCAGAAAGTGTTGGATAGAAGGGTGGAAATGCAAGAGAAGAGAATTGTTGTTAGCAATCTAAAGTTGGTATCGGATCTAAGACGAGAGATCGTGGAAGCGCAACAAAGTAACTCGGAGTTTCAACTTTTCAAGGACAAGGAGCTCAAGCGGCAAGGTAGTAAATTCTGTCAAGATGAGGCAGGAGTTTTGCATTTTAGGGATCAGTTGTGTGTACTCGAAGAACAGCAGTTGAAGGACAGAATTTTGGAAGAGGTGCATAAGAGCAAGTACACCATTCATCTGGGGGAAGTCAAAATGTACCAGGACCTAAAAAGGGCCTATTGGTGGCCCAGAATGAAGCGGGATGTGGTCAAGTATGTCTCGACTTGTCTCATTTGTCAGAAGGTCAAGGCGGAGCACAAGAAGTCCGTGGGATTGTTACAGCCATTGCCAGTACCTGAATAGAAGTGGGAGGAGGTGACCATGGACTTTGTCACCGGACTTCCTATGTCAAGGACTTAGAAAGACGCCATATGGGTAGTAGTGGATCGACTGACCAAATCGGCTCATTTCATACCGGTGAATATAAGTGACTTAATGGAAAAGTTGGCTCAGACTTATGTGCGAGAAATAGTCAGACGACTACATGGAGTGCCTTCAAGTATCGTGTCTGACCGAGACCCGAGGTTTACATCTCGATTTTGGGGTAAGTTTCAGAAAGCACTAGGGTCGAGTTTGAAGTTCAGTACGACGGCGCATCCGCAAACCGATGGGTAGTCAAAAAGGGTTATACAGATATTAGAGGATATATTGAGGGCCTGTGTTTTAGATTTTGGAGATAAGTGAATAGAATGTGTACCGTATGCAGAACTGTCATATAATAATAGCTACCAAGCTTCAATTAGATGGCCCCGTATGAGGCTTTGTATGGGCGCAAGTGTCAGGTACCGCTATACTGGAGTTGGTCAGAAAATGGTCACGTAAGCAGAATCGGAGAAGTCTATGTCTAGGAGATGTTAGATAAAGAAAAGTTGATCCGGGAGAGGTTGAAGGCAGCTTAGAGCCGACAAAAGACCTATGCGGACAACCGGCGGAGAGAATTGGAATTTCAAGTCGGGGACAGCGTATTTATGAGATTGACACCGAATAGGGGAATCTTGAAGCATCCGAAGGGTGGAAAGCTGAATCCGAGGTATTTAGAGCTGTTCCCGATAAAGGAAAGGATTGGACCGATAGCATACCGGTTGGACTTGCCAGATGGATTGACGGGAATTCATGATGTGTTTCATGTGTCTCAGCTGAAGAAGTACAATGCTGATCCCGGTCATGTTCTAAATAATGAGCCGTTGGTGTTGCAACCCAACCTGAGCTATGTGGAGAAGCCTGTGCGAATATTGGACCACAATGTTAAAAATATCCGGAACAAGAAGATACTGATGGTGAAAGTTCAGTAGGAGCATCATGGCACGCATGATGCCACATGGGAATCAGAAGAGCGGGTTAAGCAAAAGTATCCTGATCTGAAATAGAGGTATGCTTGAATTTCGGGACGAAATTCTTCTAAGGAGGGGAGGATGTGAAACTCCAGTTGAACCCAACCTTAGAGAAAGGGGGTTGTGATGCATATCATACTTTCTTGCATGCACAATTATATCTGGGAAAAGAAATAAGAACAAGAGTTGTTGCGGTTTAGTGGTTAGAGCTTTGGAATTCATTCTTGAGGTCTTGGGTTCAAATTCCATCATTAGAGTTTATCATGATTAAATTTTTATTTTTGTTTGGGAAGGCTATATTTCGGCCTTGTATGCTTAGGGGAGAGTAGGGGTGTTGCCCTAGGGGAGACATGATAGGAATGTCCTAATCCTATTCTTATGCTCTACAAAAATTTCTAAGGGATTCATACTCTTCTTGATCTCTAGATTTCCTTAATTCTTAATCAATTAGGTTGAGTAATTTATCTAAGCCATTTTATTTCTAGAAAATTCTGGCAAGGTTCTGTGAGGTTTAGGTTTCGAAAATGGCTATGAATGAGTTATCTTGTGGCTGAAAATGGGAAGGAGTTTTGGGGAGGTTCCAAAGAAAATTAATCTCTATGGTTGAACCTTCAAAACTCTAACATAGATGTGTTCATTTCCTTCATGTTGTAAACTGAAATTTTTTTCTAGCTTCTTGTTCAGTTCAAGTGTCAAAAATTTCAGCCATCTTTTCCTCCCAAATGTTACCAGAAAAATGGCCATTTTACTTAGCTTGAAGACTGAAAATCTCAGCCAAAACCGAGTTGCACAAAATTTTTGCAAACCAGAAAATTTTCTGGGCAACTTTCGTAGCTTTAGTGAACCTAAACCAAGCTGTTTCTTCCAGTTTCTCACCCAGCATCTTAGCCACGTTTTTTCTCCATAAGGAAGGTTGGAAGCCAGCCTTGAAAGACCTCTAAATACCCCTTCAAATCTTTTGCAAGCTGACTGGAAAATGGCAGCAGAATCTGCCCAGAAAAATTCCATCAAACTTGCGAAAATCCTCAATAGAAATTCCAGCTTATTTCTTCTTCAGCCTTGTCCGAAACCTTCACCATTTTTCTGTACAAACTTCCCTTGAATAGCCATGAACTAAGCTTCATCATCTTTCCCAGCATTCTACTCAAAAAACCAGTCCATGGCTACTCCTAAAATAGCTCCATCAATCACTCCACTTAAGCTTTGATTGAAGACCAAAATTCCAACAAATATATTCAGCAAGCTACCATAGAATCACCCCCCCAAACAACCAGAAAATCTCTTCACCATTGCACATCACTTTTCGGCCACCATTAAGCTCCTTCAAATAGCTTTCATCCCAGCAAAAACCCTGATCAATCAGCCGGCCATTAGAGCTTCCAAAAGCTCTCCATTGGCCAAGATCTTCTTACCATATTTTGTTTCCAAAATTGATTCCCTAAAATATTCTTTTACGATTTCAAACAGCCAGTTTTTCTTTTTCTCTCAAATCAGAAAATTACACTTCCTAAACCCTCCAAATCAGTCGGTCACTCCTTCCTACACATAATTTCGGCTAGCCCTCTCTCTAATCTCTCCATTCTCTCCAAACCAAGAACACCTACTAACCCTCTCACGCCTAAGACCACTCCAAACCACTCTAATCTTCTCCAAAAACTCCAGATTACAGCTACTCAATCCCTTGAATCCACTTCTACAATTTTTAACATCAAATACCGAAATCAAAGTCCCTCTTTTGGAATGAAAAACCAGTATTTTCGTGAAGGCTCAAGAATACCTTCAAGGTAAGCATGATTAATCATCTCCATCTTCACCCATCTTCAACTTCTAATGAATATATACATAAACATACACACACACACACACACATACACACTAATGGACTCTCCTTTTCTCTTTCTCTCTTTCTCTTGGCTGAATGGTTACTTCAACTTTGGACATATTTTCCTCTTCTCTCTTGTCGGATCAAGTCTCCTAACGAGAGGATTCTCTAGAAACGTCCCCAAGGTAGTCATCATTCAAGTAAGTTTCTTCCATCTTCTCTTTAAATTCAAGATTCATGTCTCTAGGATGTTATTGGAAGGAGATGGATTGTGATTAGGGTTCGAACATGTATTGTTGTGATGGAGTTGAGATTGAAGCATGAATAAATATGTGTATGTGATGGAGATGGGATTAAAGCATGAGTTGATTGCCCTGGTTGAATTTTATGGTTTTTAGGGTTTTGTTGCATGCTTTCATGTTATGGGTGGTATATGTGATCAAAACAATTAGAGATTATGTCATCTTTGATGAATAAGGTTTATGTTCATGTATGATTGTTAAAGCCATGAATATGTTTATGTTAGTAGAGTTTGGATCACGCCTTGGTAAATTTAGATCTATGCCTTTATTCATAATTTGGATGATTTGCTGAATTGATGTGGAGTGTATGTTCATTATTATGGTTAGCAATAGAAATATGATCATGACCTTGTTGTCCCTAAGCTAATTTTAATTCATCAATGAAATGATTAATAGTATAACTTCTTCTAGTAAATTTCGAAAACCCTAGGAAAGGTGTATTTGGACTATTATATATACAGTAAGGATATTTTAGTCAAATAAATGATAGCTTTTATTAAAAAAATAAAATATATAGATATTATATAAAATAATTATAATATCAAATAATGCCTTTTATATAAATAATCATAATAAGTAAATATTAATTTTGTAAGTCTTATATTCATAAATACTATTAAAATTTATTTATTGTCTTTTAATCAAAACCCACTAAAATTTACTTACAACTTTTTTTAGTTACCAATTTTTTTCTAACAATTAATTATTAATAGATTATTATTTTACATAATACCACCTAGGACCATTCATCAAATAAACTCTAATTTATTTATAGCAAGATTTAGACCTTCAACTTATTTGTACTTATTTCCCAAAACCCTAATTATTTTAATATCAAACTAGACTTATCTTATGAACTATTTATTTATTATCTAGCCTTAAAGCTTGGGACACTAGGATTATGGTTGTAGCAAGTTGAGCTAGAATTATTTATGGAAGTGAATTTTGGCTTGAGTTTAATTATGGCTCATGTTTAACCCAGACAGGGTTAGGTAAGCTATTGGAGACCTTTATTTTGACCAAGGATCAGGTAAGCTCCTGCATAAATCTTGTTTAATATAAAATGGTTATTATGGCAAGCCAAATATGGAGTGCGTGGATACTCACTTTGGTAAAGGCTGTTGAGGATTGTCTTCTTACTCATTTCAGTCAAACAAATTATTTGAAAATCAATAAGCGATTTTACATAAACCCTAAACTCTTTCTAAAACTAACTTTTTCCCAAACTTTGGAAATCTTTAATTGCCATTTTCAAGTGGAGCTATGTTTTATTCAGTTTCTCCCAAGTGTGGAGCTATGTTTTATTCCGCTTTCTCCCAAGTGCGATAAATGATGTTGAGCACTCAATAAGGGTGGACTACTAGGACTAGTCTTTGAGGGGTTGGGGTACGTCTCTCAGTAAGTGGCCACCTCTAAGGGGTAAGTCTTTCTCAGATAAGATGTCAGTTTAGTAGGTCATGCCGGTCCGAGCTAGTAGTTTTCAATTAAGTGGACTGTGTGTTACCGGAATGGACACACAGTTTTGTTTGAATGTAGAGATGGAGGAGTATCTCACCTGGTAGGCCGATCACCTACTTTTTGTCAGTCTGCACAAAGTGTGGCATTCTGACTGTTGTATGGTTATGGGGCTCAACGTGTGGTAACCCATGACCACCCTTTTGAGTGGTTGATTTATTTGTACATGTATGGTTGGAAAAGCTAAAACACCACTCTAAGTTTTAACTATTGTTTATTACTTGCCAGTAATTTTCTTATGAAATTCTTACACCTTGCATTCATGGACTGTTTTCATTGAACACCGAAAGCACACACGGACTTTTTGAGATTTTTATCTCATCACCCTTTTTACTATGATTTTAGGTCGATCTTGCTGTGGCGATGAGTAGCTAGTGTTGTCTACCTTGGAAGATATTTTGTTATCTTTTTTTTTTTTTTTGTAATACTTTAGGGAGTTGAGAGTGAATAATTTTTATTCTGGATTTGTTTTGAATTCTTGGATTGTAATAAGTTTTAAGTTTAAAGTATTGTTTTTATTCTATTATTTTGATTGTGTGACCTAGTTATAAAGACTTCTTGTCCTTTGGAGGGGCAACATTCTCGGCCCTGTTGGGCCTAGGTAGCGGGGTGTTACATGGTTGGATATAGAATAAACTCGGGAAAGGAATATGATTGAAAGTGAAGCAATTTGTCCCTATTAATTTTGGGAGAGATGTCCATGAGCCCCTTGATAAGTTAGACTGGTAAAATGCATAGTTGTGTCCAAATTTATCAATTTGAGATATTGATATCATTTATTTGAACAGTCTACTGTGAGATCAAGAAATAATGGATTAAGCTTAATAAAGATGACATGCTCCATGCCTTATTCTTAATATGGATATTGTGTGATAAAAGGACTAAATATAAAGTTATGATTTGGTTCAAAGATATCATTGATCTTCATTTAACCTGGATAGTTATAATATTTTTCTAAAATCTACTTATAACTTGTGGGCCATTTAAATGTGATTTGGACACATCACTAGTGTTAATTGAACCTATAGGGTCACATATTAAGCGAACACGTTAAGTTATTTTTCCCGATAAGCAGGTTCGATGTATCTAGAAATATGTCTAGGTTAATCAAACCTAGAAAAATGATCAGATATAATAAATCTGGAAATATGTCTATATTCGATGTATCTGGAGGATGTCTAGATTATAAGAATCTGACTCGGTAAATTAATTAGTTGAATTACCGTGATAATAGCAGAATATTATCATATCAGTTTTAATTTAATTTGAATCTAAAATAGAATATAATAAGATATTATGAGAGTTAGACTCCAAGGGGTTTGGGTGGTTTTAAAAAGAAAACCCTAACCGTCTTCTTAAGTTAGTTCTCTATCAAAACCTTCGTACCTTTATTCACCAAAAAAATTATAAACCTCTCAAAACCCTAGGCTCTAACATTCTTGGGTGACGAGCTAGTTCGCCTGTGTATTCGATAGAGGACATTCGCACATTGCAGCGTCTGGTGATCATTTGAGTTGCACATATGCCTGAAAATCATAAGATGGAGGTCTTGACTACGATAAACAAAGATAATTCTGTAACCCTTAGATCAATCTTATTCATTTGGCTTGGGTCCTCAGAAGGGATTCGTGGATATTTTCCGTGTTTTGGAGTCCATGAATTGTAACAGTGGTATCAGAGCAACTTGCTAAATGATTAGATTGATTCATTTGTGTTAATCATATTTTGGAATATATGTATGATATATATGTGAATGAATGAATTCCATTTAATTTAAACGGTGTATATCAATATGTTCACATGATTAAAATTTTAGAATACTTAGCATGCGGACTGCCTAAATTAGGTTTAATCTGTGTCTTAATTATTTGATCAGACCAGATTTTTTACAGATTGTCTATAAACTAGTCTGTTTTAGTATAATATGGTATCGCAAGCATGCTATCCGTCGTTCTATCATGAAAATTGTTTGTATTAATTTTCCATGATAAATTGTTATCTGTATCAATATGGTTAAAAGGGAATGTAGATTGTCTGTAATATGAAAATTCATGGTGATTGTTACTGGTCTATTTGTATTAATCTGCCATTTAAAATGATTTTTCCTTCTTTCATTTTGCCTTGGACCCCGCCAGGTGTGTTGCCTCTTGGAACTCCGACTAACTGTTCATTGTGTGTTATTTGTTAGCGTATTTTGATTGTTGTTGTAGATTATTTTGAATAGTGCATAGCATGGCCCATTTACCCTAATATGATTGGCAGGCTTCATTCTGGTTGTTTTAAGCTGTAATTTTTAAATACGGCATGCGTGTCATTTTTCATTATTGTAAATTTGTAGTTGCTTCCTAGAATATGAATTATTTTATTTTACTATCCAATGTAAAAGAAGATAGCAACATACAATTACACCCAAGAAGGACTATTCTCAAGGCATTAGAGAATGCTCTACATTGACCACCTTGATTTTCACTTTGCTCGTGATGATCAATATAGGTTATGAGCTATGCAATGTCACTTTTATTTATGTCTTACATGCATATTTGATATGCTTATTTCATGCTTACTATAATCAAATTTTTATTTAAAAAATTAAGTTTTAAATGCCTTCCAAAATCAAACACTTTTTATTACTTGGATCATCATATGGTTATTCCTACCAAAGTAGGATGTTTTTGATTATCTAAGTGAAAGAAGATGGAAAATGGTTTTCCATATGTTCGATATGGTTTGACTTAATTGGGCTATCAAAATGGTTTTGTGCCTAGGGCATTATATGAAATTTTTAGTCGGGACATTTGATGCCTATCTCATTTAAATTTGAGTTTTATTTAATTATAAGATTAAAGCTAAAGTGTACTTATGATTAAAATAAAATATTTAAAATAAAAAAAAGTTTTTTTTGACCCACTAAGAAACATCGAAATGTTGAAGTTTCAAATGTTTAAATGCTTTTAGTGCGATTTTTTCATTAAGGATTCAAAATTAATTACTTTGCATATTTTGTATGTAGATAATGGCAACAAATAGTTGGAATCACTCATTGTGATCTGTGCTCAAGAAAGACAAGCTTAGTGGGACTAATTTTCTTGATCGGGCACATAACTTAAGAATCGTTCTTAAGTAAGAAAAAAAACTCTATGTTCTTGAAAATCCTATTCCCCCTAGTCTAACAAATAACACCCTAAGAACTGAAAAAGATGCTTATAGTAAACACAAATATGACTCTAATGATGTTACTTGCTTCATACTAGCAACCACGAACTCTGAATATCAAAATAGTTTGAAGAAGTAGAGGCATATGACGTGATTGTGCATCTCAAGGAAATGTTCCAAGAGCAAGCACGATAAGAGAGTTTTGAAACTCATAAGACATTAAATGCATGTAAGTTGATTTTTGGCACCTCCGTAAATGCTCATATCCTTAAAATGAAGGGCTATCTTGATCATCTTGAAAAGTTTGGTGCTCCTATTAATCATGACATGGCCATAGATTTGATGTTAGGCTCATTACCTCCTAAGTATAACTAGTTTGTCATGAATTTTAACATGCATGATATGGAGAAATCCATTACTGAACTTCATGGGATGTAAAACAAGCTAAACTAAATATTAAGAAGAATACTCCTACTGTTATAATGGTTCAAAAAAAGGATAGGAAAAAGATCAATCGAACGGGCAAAGTCATGGCTAGTAAGGGCAAGGACGAGGCTAAATCCAAGTTCAAGCCCAAACTTAAGGCCAAGACACCAAATGAGGGAGCTTGCCGCAATAGTGGTGAACAAGGACATTGATTAAGAAACTGAAAGCTCAATTTGGAAGTAAAGAAGAAGAAGAAGGACAGTGAGACTACCGCTTTAGGTATTTATGTTATAGAAATTAATTTATCTACTTTTGATTCATTGGTATTGGATACCAGTTGTGGATCTCATATTTTTGTAAATGTTCAAGGTCTAAAAAGAAGTAGAGCTTTGGCAAAAGGCGAGGTAGACCTATGAGTTGCGAATGGAGCAAAAGTTGTTGTAGTAGCTATAGGAGCTTTTGAATTAATTTTTCCCAGTAGGCTTGTTTTAGAACTGAAAGATTGTTTTTATGTTCCTGCTATAAGTAGGAATATTATTACAATTTCTTGTTTAGATTTAGAAGGTTTTGAATTTATTATTAGAATAACATTTGCTCCATTAATAAAAATGGCATTTTTTATGGAGATGCCTCATTAACAAATGGGCTTTATATTCTCAATTTTCGTGGATCTTCGAACAAGTTTATCTATAACATTAATACTAAGAGATTGAAATCTAATGATTTAAATCTGACTTACTTTTGGCATTCTTGTTTGGGCCATATAAATGAGAAACGCATTAGAAGGCTTCCTAATGATGGGCTTCTAAATTCGTTTGATTTAGAATCTTACGAAATATGTGATTTTTGTTTATTAGGCAAAACAACTAAGGCACATTTTACGGGATAAAATGAAAGGGCAACTAATTTATTGGTCCTAATGCATACTAATGTATGTGGACTAATGAATACACAAGCTAGAGGAGGATTTCAGTACTTCATTATATTTATGGATGATTTCAGCAGATATGCCTACCTGTATATGATGAAACATAAATTTGAATCGTTCTAGAAATTCAAAAAATTTCAAAATGAAGTACAAAATTAGCTTGGCAAAAATATCAAAACACTTCGATCAGATCGAGGTGGTGAATACTTAAGTCACGAGTTTGATAGGCATCTTAAGAATTGTAGAATTATCTCCTAATTAACTCCACCTAGAACAACTGAATGGAATGGTGTATCTGAACGGAGAAATCGGACTTTATTAGATATAGTTCGATCTATGATGAGTCAAACTGATCTTCCAATCTCCTTTTGGAGTTATGCACTAAAGACTGCTGTGTTCATACTGAATCGGGTTCCATCTAAATCGGTTCAGAAAATACCATATGAGATATGGACTAGGAGATGGCCTAGTTTGTCATTTCTCAAGATTTGGGGTTGCACAGTTTATGAAAAGCATTTATTACCTGATAAACTTGCACCTAAATCAGATAAATGCATATTTATAGGGTATCCTAAGGAAACTAATGGATACCAATTTTATCTCCCAAAAGAAAATAGTGTAATTGTTGCACGAAATGGATTCTTTCTTGAAAAGGAATTTATTTTCAAAAGAATCAGTGGGAGTAAATTACATCTTGATGAGATTCAAGAGCCATAATTAGTATTTGAACCGAACAATGAACCTAAATTTGATGGCTTACAAGTCCAAGTTGAACCTACTTCTATAGAAGAAGGACCTCAAAGATCTGATAGGGTTCATCAACAGCCTGAGAGATATGGATTTCTCATTATTGATGATCACAATGTGGAGCTCATGGTCAATGATGAGCCCACTTCCTATTAAGAAGCCATTAAGAGTTTTGACTTTGGAAAATGGCTAGAGGCCATGAAGTCTGAGATGTAATCCATGTATAATAACCAATTCTGGACTTTAGTTAATCCATCTAAAAGTTCAAAAATCATTAGGTGTAAATGGGTATTCAAAAAGAAAATAGATATGGATGAAAATATGCACACTTACAAAGCACGACTGGTAGCAAAAGATTATAGACAAACTCATGGTATAGACTATGATAAAACCTTATCACTAGTTGCAATGATTAAATCTATTAGAATTTTTCTTGCCATAGCAGCATATTATGATTATGAGATTTGGCAAATGGATGTCAAAACCGTGTTCCTTAATAGAAACTTACTTGAGGATGTGTACATGACATAGCCTGAGGGTTTTGATGATCCTTTGAATTCTAATAAAGTGTGCAAGCTTCAAAGTTCTATTTATGGATTGAAAGAAGCATCTCGAAGCTAGAATCTTCGTTTTGATGAAGCAATTAAAGAATTTAACTTTATAAAAAATGAAGATGAGCCTTGTGTCTATAAGAAAGCCAGTGGGAATGAAATAGTCTTTTTAGTACTTTATGTTGATGACATCTTACTTATTGGAAACGACATCCCAACTCTACAAAGTGTAAAGACATGGTTGGGAAATTGTTTCTCAATGAAAGGTAGGTGAAGCTACCTAATATTTTAGGTGTAAGGATCTATAGAGATAGATCTAAAAAGCAAATTGGACTAAGTCAAAGTGCATACGTTGACAAGGTATTGAAAAAGTTTAGTATGCAAAACTCTAAGAGATGATTCTTGCCAATGTCACATGGCATTAGGCTCAACAAAACTCAAAGTCCTTCCACGAAGGATGAAGAAGAGCGCATGAACAAGATACCATACGCTTCCGTTATAGGATCTATAATGTATGCCATGTTATATACTCGACCCGATGTCTCATATGCATTGAGCATGACGAACAGGTTCTAGTTAAATCCTAGAGAGTTACACTAGATTACTGTCAAGAACATACTAAAGTACTTAAGAAGAACTAAAGATATGTTCTTAGTTTATGGAGGACAAGAAGGCGAGCTAGTTGTAAATGGTTACACTGATGCTAGTTTTCAATCCAACATAGATGATTACAAATCCCAATCAAATTTTCTATTTTGTTTTAATGGAGGTGTTGTAAGCTGGAAAAGTTCAAAGCATGACACTGTGACCGATTCTATTATAAAAGCTGAGTATGTAGCTGCCTCAACTGCAGCTAAAGAAGTAGTTTGGATAAAAAAGTTTATTATAGAACTAGATATAGTTCCTAGTAATGTAAACCCAGTGGATCTATAGTATGGCAACAATTGAGTCATTGCACAAGCTAAGGAACTAAGATCACATCAGCGATCCAAATATATACTTAGATGTTTTCATCTCATTCGAGAAATTATTGATATAGGAGATGTAAAAGTATGCAAGGTTTCAACTGATGACAATGTTGTAGATCCATTGACAAAACCTCTCCCATCATCTAAACATAATAGTCATATTGGATCAATGGGATTACGGTTTATATCAAATTGGTCTTAGTGTAAGTGGGAAATTCTTAGGGATATGCCCTGAAACAATTTTTACATATACTATTGTCATTATGTATTATATAATAATATGAGGCATTTCTTTCCATAAATAGTGTGTTTTAGTTTTGTAGTCATCAAGTACCTGACTTGATAATAAAACCCTATAACAAATACAACGACTATATTTAAATTGTTCCTGATCGATTATTATTAGTAGAACAATAATAAATTAAGATTAGTATATTTGTGACTTGATGGCTATGTTTTACTGGTCTTGGATATATGTGATATCAGGTCAAAATATAAATAAATATTAAAGAATATTGTATTGGACATGACACACTGTGAAAGTACTTCATGGAACATGTCATAAGTACTTTCTAGCCATAATGATATTAGAAGTCCTTCGACCTGAATTCATATAATTTTCTACTTGATAAATTCTATATTTTGACGTTGTCTAAAGTTATATTTAACTAGATAATAAATTAGACCACGGTTGGATATAGAATAAACCAGGGAGAGAAAATCTGTGGCTGATTCGTGGGTGAATCGGAAACAAAAAAATTTCAAAAACAACAATAAATTGTGAAAGAAATCCATGGCTGATTCGTGGGTGATTCTGCCACTAATTGACTGTGGAATTTTGTTTGAATAAAATTTCATTAAATTTCCAGAAAAATCGTAGCTGATTCGTAGCTGAAAAGACAAATCATCTACGAAATATTTTCATTTCTGATTTGTGTGTGATCACGCATGAATCAGCCACGGAAATGTTTTGTGGCTGAAATGTAACTGTTCCAAGGCTGGTCTCCTACCCTTGTTTTTCGTGATCGATTTTCATGGCTATTTTCCTAATTTCCAGTAGTGATATATTGATTACAAATTTTTGTGGCTGATTCGTAGGAGATTGGCCACGAAAAATTTCGGTGGCTGATCACCAACGAATCAGCCATATTTTTTTTTTTAGAATTTTGATTATATATTGATCAAAAATTGAGATCAACCACGAAAAGTATCTGTGGCTGATTCATGGCTGGTCATCTACAATTTTCCATGACAATTTTTTAAAAATGTTACTATATATTGATAAAAGATTTTCGTGGTTGATTCGTAAGAAATCAGCCACAAAAAGTATTTGTGGTTGATTCATAGCTAATTATTAATGAATCAACGATGTTTGAATAACCTTATTGGCACTGAAGAAGATGTCTATACCAGGATACTTGAAGCTACTGGATCACGTCCTTGTAAACGTCGACTTCGTCTCATTCACGCGAAGCTTTTGAGCTTCCGAAATGATACCCTTTCCTCTACTAGCAAAGGCTTACAGCATATTAGGTTTGCTTCTTCTTTAGCCTCTGTTATTGCTTCACAGACTTAGTCTCCCTTTTTCTTCTAGTCTTGATTTCCTTTTCATTTCTTTTCATGCACTCACAGAGAGAGAAAGAGAGCAAGAGCATGAAACAAAAAATACTATGCTTTTTGTTATCTTCTCACGCCAAATAATACGAGATCCATCCCCTGTTGTTTTTTTATTATATATATATATATATATAATTTTATTTCATCCTTGGTCTTATTCATTGGGTTAGATAAAATTACTTACTTGGGCTTGAACACCCATAAATAATAAGTATCAATTATTCATTTTCTGGACTTCATTAAACAAACCAATAAATAATTAGCAAGTCCAAATAGATCAATATAAAATATCAGGCCTTTTATATAGTTTATACCTAGATTAATTTTTTAATTATTCAATCTGGGCCTTGCATACTTAATTAACCAATTAAACTATATAAAATAGATATACTCTCTCAAGCCTTTTATTTTATTCTAGACTAATAATAAATTAGACTATTTAAATAACATAAAATAAAACCTATAATTATCAAAACCAATTCCTTAATCCAAATCTGCAAGGACTTAAGGGCTATTCCAGAGATCCAAAAACACATCGCCAAGGCTACTAAAATGACCAAAATACCCTTGCTACATAAATTGCTATATTTTGCATTTTAAATATTTTCTAATATCACCATAAGAAAATATTGACCCCAATGATAATGCTGTGTTAGTAAAGTCTTCGACCTACAGGTATCATGACTAAAATACCTCTCTATAGATCATCGTACATTTAGAGAGGAAGGGGGTACTAACACCTCACTATTGGACATCTACTATCTTTAGACCTCTAGTCCAATGATTCACCACTTTTGAAATGTTTCCACTTTCCAAGGAAGCTATCCTAAAGTAAACATCCAAGTCATGTTCCCCAGGGCCTTGAATATTTAGATCATTTGAACAGTCACAAGAGGCGATATAGCGCAGAAGCTATCTTGTACAAGTCTGTCTTAACTAACTAGTCATATATACCTAATATACAAGTATATCGGCTCTACGAAAGAACCTCAACTATAGCATATCAAACTACATGCTTCCAGCTTCGTTAGACCACAAATTCATACTCAAGTGGTAGAGTATTAGTCCAAGCTGTAGCAGTAATATTCTGGGTTTCTTTCAGATATTTTTTAGAAATCACTATTACAGGTCCTATTCTACGTATTTGAAATACGCTCATGTTATGAAGTGAGTGGACAACTCACTGGTTAAAGATAAGCCATTCTCCATTTGGAATTCATAACATAATAACCTAAATGTGATGAGATTCCCATTCTCATCAATCGGTTATGAACAAACATTTTTGTATTAAGTAGCCTGTGATGTATAACTTGCTATGAAAGATCACCATTCATAGGGATTACTTACTTAAATACAATGGGTCCTATCTAAATGTAAATCGTGCACAAATAAAGTGTAAATTTATAAATAAATTTTGAGAATAAATTCATTTATTAATAATTTCGATAATTACATTAGAAAACTAGTCTAGTGGGCATATATTCCAACAATCTCCCATTTGCACTCTAAGACTAAGAAAACCCGTACATGCCCACCCTTATAGCATCTAAGTGTCTCTTGAAGACTCTCTTAGCCAAAGGCTTGGTGAAGGGATCTGCTAGGTTGTTCTCTGAGTCTATCTATTCCACTACGATTTCCCAACTTTGAAACAATTCCCGGATTAAGTGGTACTTCCTCTGGATGTGCTTCCCCTTCTTGTGGTTCCTAGGTTGTTGATACGAATTCTTGGTGGCTTTTCTTGGTATTATGGGTGTTTTTGTTGGCTATGTTTCAGCTCAACTTAAAGGAACAAAAAATAGAGATTCTTGTGACCAAAAAGGAGAAAACTAAATAACTACCTACACTCTTTCAAACCCTTGAGGAACAAAGCCTCAAAGACCCTCAAGATGAGTAGAAAGTTCTACTATACTCTTAGCCTAATATCCTTGAAGTAACAAAGGCAGATAAGAACAAATAGAATAGAGAAAATAGGCACCCAAATATTGGATTTCAAACAAACCTTAGAGGAATAAAGTAACTAAAACCCATTTAAAGAAATAACATTGGATTATCCGAAAGATTTATAGACTCTTACAAAAGAAGGACTAACTCTTTAGCTTGGTCTTGAACAAGATGAACAATGAGGCTAGGGTCTCTCAAGATTCTCTTTTCAAATTTGAGTTACAATGAAGTGTGTTGTGTTTTCAAATCACTAAAGGTGCTATTTATACTACCCTAACCCTAGCTAAGTAATCTCTAAGGTTCCATTACAGTTTAGGGTCATAATAAGTCTTTACAAGCAATTAAAATTGAAGAAAATCAGAAAAAATATTAAAAATGCGGAGTTGTTGTCAGTTGCCCAGGGTGGCACCGGTGCCAGTTTGGGCACTACAACCGTGCTGGTTGTGTTCTGCCTTCGAACGGTCGAAAGCCGGATGAATCCATTGTTGAGCAGAATGAAGCTGGCGCCGATCGTCCTCTGGTGGCCTCCTTTTTGGTCTACTTTCATCTGTCTTCATCACTGGCCCTTGTCCTTGCATGGCTATACCTCCCCTTCCTTGATCTTGACCTTGATGATAAAGTAGAGTCTCATCATATCCCTTTCCTTGAAAAGGATTCGTCTCCAAATCATTACCATCATCTACATGGAATGCTTTCACCATTGCCACCTTCTTAGCTCCATCAAGTATTATGCGTTCACCTATAGGTAAAGGAATCAATTCAAAAGGAGTTAGGGGAATAAAACCATACACAATTTCAAAAGGAGAATGAGAAGTGATAGAGTGAAAAGCCCTTTTGTAAACAAACTTAAGGTGTGGCCAGCATTCCTCCCAATTGGTCAAGTTCTTGATTATGGTCCATAAGAATTGGATAAGTGTTCGGTTGACCACCTTATTAGGAAAAACAACTGCAAATTCTTAAGGAACAGTTGAAGTTTTATTAGGCAAAGACAATAAAAAATTATTAGTAGAATCATAAGTACCTTTACATAAAGGAAGAATAACCAGTTCCTTAGCTTCTCTACCCTTTATGGCCTCACTCTCTTTTGTGAAGAAAATCAATCTTCTTTTACCTCCCTTCTCTTGTCCTTGCTCACTCCTATCCTTAATTGTCAAAGGAACTTGTTTGTTCATCCTCTCTCTCAACTCTTTTTGCTTCGTCTCCTTTTCTTTCCCCTCAATTTCTTATTTTTGCTTAACATCTCATCTAACAATTTCCCCGTCATCACTTTTCTCATTCCTATTTCCCTCTTGTTTTCCTTGGTACCTTTTTTTCTTTTCTTTTTTGTCAGTAGAATCCTCTCCATAGGGATTAGTATACATCGTTCTCTTACTTGGACACTCATGGGAAGAATGTCCATATCCAAGGCACTTAAAACACTTGATATCTTTATTCCTTTGTGGCCTCGCCATAGCTTCTCCCTCGTCCTTGTTCTAACCTTCCCTAGGTTTCCAATCATCCCTTGGCTTCCAATCCTCTCTAAGTTTGTAGAAGTCCCTTTGGAATGGCTTAGGGGCTTCATCCTTCTCAATTGGCACCTTACTAGTAGTGTTGGGGTTTGGAAGTGGTGGCCTAGTGAATGCCCTCATCCTAGGGCTAGGCACTTCAAATTGCTCTTGACTTCTCCTTTTTGCAACGGTAGAAGATTGTCCAAGATGATTTATCAACTCCCTTTTCATGTTTTGGAACTCACTTCGCATAGTCCTCATCAGAGCTTGCAAGTCTTCACGCAAACCCCTAGTATCAATTTGATCTTCTTGAGGTCTACTAGGTCCACTTGGGTTAGGCCTAGAGATTTCTTGATCATAGGCCATGGTGATGGAATATTTATTTCCTTATACCTGCAACACAAAGAGATTAGAAGGGAAAATAGATCTTCAATGCTTTTCCTTGTGTGTTGGCTCTCAAGGTTGATCACTCTACGCTCGTGTTTGCTCTCTTAGGCTCTTTTAATGATAGGCTTACTCTCTTACCTTTTTCTCAACACTCAAGCCTTCTTGTTCAATTCCAATCCTCCCCAATAGCTAAAATTTTAGTCCAACTTAGTGAATCACACAAATCAAAAGAATTTTCCAATTAGGGGGTCTTAGGGGAATTTCAACAAACACTTGTTGGGCATGTCAAGCGAACAAGTTTTTAATCAACAATTTGAAGAAAAAGTGGACTCAATCAATACAAGAACAAGCACTACACACAAAAGAAACACTTCTAAGCAAGAAATAAACAAGAATCATGAAGAACAAAGAAACAAGAATAACTTGACTAGGATGATGAAGAACAAGATGATTACAAGTGTGCACTAGAATAAATTGAGTTCAATGAATATGGAATTTAACAATAGAGTGATATACTAAGTCCCAATATCCCAAGGAATGAAAATTAAGAATTAAATATCCCAACTATAGCAAAAAATATTCTCATAGAACACTTATCAAACATCTTGGATGCAATTCTCGTCACTTAAGAACAATCAGCGTTTTCACCCATATTGAAGCCAAATTTCACCACAATCACAAGATAAATTTGTTCCCAAGGATTGTAACAACATCAAGGAGCAATTTCACAACAGAAAAATTAAGATATAACAAAGATTTAATGGCCTTTTTGGAGCAGGTTTTTGAGTTACGGGATTTCTCTGTTTTTCCTTTTCTTCACTTTGTAAGGCTACTTTTCTTCTTTTCAATCTTTGATGGGAATCAAGCTTTTCCTTGTTCTGATACCAAACTTTTTGATACGAATTCTCGGTGGCTTTTCTTGGTGTTATGGGTGTTTTTGTTGGCTATGTTTTAGCTCAACTCAAAGGAACAAAAAACAGAGATTCTTGTGACCAAAAAGGAGAAAACCAAATAACTACCTACACTCTTTCAAACCTTTGAATAACAAAGCATCAAAGACCCTCAAGATGAGTAAAAAGTTCTACTATAATCTCACCGTAATATCTTTGAAGCAACAAAGGCAAACAAGAACAAATAGAATAAAGAAAATAGGTACCCAATGGATTTCAAACAAACCTTAGAGGAACAAAGCAACTAAGGCCCATTCAAAGAAACAATATTGGATTATCCAAAAGATTTATAGACTTTTACAAAAGAAGGACTAATCCTTTAGCTTGGTCTTGAATAAGATGAATAAGGAGGCCAGGGCATCTCAAGATTCTCTTTTCAAATTTGAGTTAAAATGAAGTGTGTTGTGTTTTCAAATCACTAAAGGTGCTATTTATACTATCCTAACCCTAGCTAAGTAATCCCTAAGGTTCTATTATAGTTTAGGATCATAATAAGTCTTTACAACTAATTAAAATTAAAGAAAATTGGAGAAAATATTAAAAACGCGGAGCTGTCGTCGGCTGCCTAGGGTGGAACCGGCACCGGTTTGGGCACTATAGCTGGTGCCGACTATGTTCTGCCTTCGAACGGTCGAAAGTCGGATGAATCCATTGTTGAGCAGAATGAAGCCATCGCCAATTTGGCTGCTTGGAGCCGGCGCCGACCATTCTCTGGTGGCCATCTTTTTGGTCTAGTTTCGTCTATCTTCGTCGCCGGCCCTTATCCTTGCATGGCCACACCACCCCCTCCTTGATCTTGACCTTCATGATGAAGCGGAATCTCATCAGTTCTTTAGATTGTGAGACTGTTCCAAAATTGTCACAATACACCATAATCGGTCTGTCTATGTGTGGTACAACTCCAAGTTCTAAAAGGAACTTCTAAAGCCAAACTGCTTCATTGGATGCTTCCGATACTGCCACATACTCAACTTCCATGGCTAAGTCAGCAATATAAGATTGCTTGATACTACTCCATGAAATAGCTCCTCCAGACAAGGTGAAGACATATCCACTAGTAGGTTTTCTCTCATCCTTATCTGTCTCGAAATCTGAGTCTGTGCATCTAGTAAGAACCAAGTCGTCAGCCTTGTAAACCAATATATAATCTTTCCTGCCATTGAGGTACTTGAGAATATGCTTTACAGCTTGTCAATAAACCTCCCCAAGGTTTGACTGATATCTGCTAACTAAGCGTACGGCAAAGTAGATATTTGGCCAAGTGCACAACATGGCATACATAAGACTTCCCACAGCCAAAGCGTAAGGAATCCTACTCATCACGTCTTTTTCCTCTTAAAACTTAGGACAGTCCTCAGAACAAAAAAATAACCCATGTCTACAAGGGATTAGAGTTTCTTTACATGAGTCTATGCTAAACTTGGCCAGTATCTTGTCAATGTATGTTGTTTTGGATAAGCCTAACATTCTCAGCTTCCTATTTCTAAGAAGCTTAATCCTGAGAATGTAACTGGCTTCTCCTAATTCCTTCATAGTAAATTGACTAGATAGCCAAACCTTAGTAGATGACAATGTTCCTACATCATTTCCAATGAGTAGAATGTCATCTACATAGAGGCCAAGAAAACTCACATTTATGCCTTCTAATTTTCTGTACACACATGGTTCATCCTTGTTTCGAATGAAATCGCAAGACTTTATAGTCTCATCAAAACGAATGTTCCATGTTCTAGATGCCTGCATAAGTCCACAAATAGACTTCTTAAGCTTGCAAAACATATGTTCCTGACATTTAGCAATAAAACCTTCCGGTTAGGACATATAGATGTCTTCCTTTAGATGGCCATTAAGAAATGCAGTCTTAACATCCATTTTCCATATCTCATAGTCGAAATGACATGCAATGGCAAGGAGGATACAGATGGACTTGAGCATGGCTATCGGGGAAAAGATTTTCACATAATCGGTTTCCTCTTTTTGAGTATACCCTTTCACCACAAGTCTAGCTTTGAAGGTTCCTTTCTATCCACTCCTCTCATCCTCTTGTATAGCCACTTACACCCAATGGGTTTTATCCCTTCAGGTGAAGCAATAAGATCCCAAACTTAATTGAAGTACATAGACTCAATCTCGACTTTTATTATTTCATGCCATAGATTTGCATCGGCATAAATAATAGCCTCTGTGTATCTAGTGGGACCTTGTTCCTGATGGTCAGAGACCATCTCAAAAGCCTCTCATGTCCATCTTTCTAGATTTCTAGATACCCTTCAACTACGATGAAGCTCTGTTTGTACAGGTTCTTAAGGTTGTGCCTTTTCTTGTTCCATAATTGGTATGAAGAAATTGATTCCAAAGATAACTTCTCCTCGAGTTCCAACCTTATTGAACCTTTAGTGGAAGTACTTTGATCATCCTCTAAGTATCTAGCATTAGTACTTACTATTACTTTCTGCTCCTTGGGATGATAAAAGTAACCTCCTTTTGTCCCTTTTGGATGCCAAACAAAGTAGCATAATTCTGATATTAGTTCTAGCTTGTATTTCTTGATCAGTACATAAGTTGGATAGCCCTATATCCTAAGATGATTTATACTTGACTTAGGCCTAGTCCACATCTCATAGGGTGTCCTACGTACTGACTTGAAAGGCACCAAGTTCAGAATGTATGCCGTTGTTTCCAAGGCATATCCCCGAAAAGAGACTGGAAGAGTGGCATGAGACATTATACTTCGGACCATTTCCATTAATGTCCTATTCCTTATCTCAACTACTCCATTTTGTTAGGATGTACCAGGCACAGAGAGTTGGGATATTATCCTATGATACAAGAATGCTGTCATTGAAGAAGAGAGCTGTACCAGGCATAGAGAGCTAGCATTGAAGAAGATGTTTGTACGAGAGTGCTTGAAGTTACTGGATCACGTCCTTTTAAACGTTGACTTACAGAATGTTAGGTTTGCTTCTTCTTTAGCCTCTGTGATTGTTTCACAGACTTAGCCTCCCTTTTTTTTTTCTAGTCTTGATTTCCTATTCATTTATTTTCATGCACTAACAGAGAGAGAGAGAGAGACCAAGAGCACAAAACAAAAAGCACCATGCTTTCTGTTATCTTCTCATGCCAAATAATACGGGATCCATCCCGTGTTGTTTTTTTATTATATATATATATATATATGTATGTAATAACCCGTCTTATATAAAAGACTTGCATAGGGTGGACTTGTTTTTTTTTTTTTTTTTAAAGAGAAGATAAAATATAAAAATTTATGATATATTTTATTTCATTATTGCTATTATCCATTATTACTATTTATTATCTAATACCAAAATCTCTTGGCAATATTAATTTATCGTATTATTAAAATTCAATAATTATATTGAATTATTATATTATTCTTACCATTATTATTTATATATGTATATTACACCTAATCCTATAAATATCTTAAGTTATATTATATTATATGGAAAGTATTTTAGGGGGCCCACAAATATATTTTAGGGGACCCACAAGAAATAAATAGAGGTGGTCTACAAGCATGACATTTTTGACCAAATTTGAATATTATTAGACTTCCCCTAATTAAGCTTAATTAAGCTAAGTGAGATTAGGGTAAGTTAAACTTGATAAAGCATAAATTAGTCCTAGGAAGTTTTAAGAATTTCTTCAAACTTCTAGAGGATCCTACAACTTTCTAGGGCAATCCACAACTCTCTTGAAAATCCTAGAGGAGTTTCAAGACTTCTAAAATTGCCAACTCACCCTAGATCTTTTACTAAGACCAAAATAAGACCAAGTGGAGCAAGCTATATAAATAGGAGCAAGAGGGGAGGATTTCGGCCAAGAGAGAAAGCTGGGTGAAGAGAAGAAAAACAGAAAAGTGAAGAGAGGAAAGGAAAACAAAAAGAAAGACTAAGAGAGAAAGAGATTTTCGGCAGCAAGAAAAAGGAGAGAAGAACCGGCAGCAACTAGGAGGAAAAGAAAAGGAAGGAAAGGAAAAGGAAGGAAAGGAGGAGAGTTACAGCTTTGCCTTCATCTTGGAAAAGTAAGGGATCACTTCTCAAAAGCTAAAAGAATGATACTAGAAGTTGGAAGCTATTTGCATGTGAATGTTAAGTAATGAAAATATTGTGATGGATGTTGATTAACCGGTTGGATGAGTGATGAATTAGGCATGATTTTCAGTTCATTTAATGTATTTTGGAATGATGGTTTGCCGGAAATCTGGAAAGGAAGAAGATAGAAATAATAAGGAAACTAGAAGAGCTAGTAACAAAATAACTAGTTTGTGTTGTTTGGAAATATCAAAGGAAATCTGAGTGGAGATGACTGGAAATTGAGCATAAATAATCCTAAGCATGTCCTAGACTAGTTAGAAAGGATTTGGATCAGGTGGTGTGGGTTTGGATGACTAGGAGATCAGAAAAAGCAAGAATAATGAAAGCTACCAAAATTTACTGGTTTGGAAAGCTTAGAATAATTAATTCATTTGGATAAAAGAGAAGTTCTGGATATGAAAACCTATTAGAATACTGATATTGGGATGTTAAATGAAGTATTAAAGGGTTTAAATGAGGTAGGGTATGTTGAAGAAACTAGGGTTTAAACAAGTTGGGTTCCTAAACTGTAATTCTGAACCACAAACTCGGAGCAGCAAGTTTAGCTGGGAAACTGAATGAAATGGAGAGAGGTTTGAATATCACATGACCTGAAATTGATAGAGAAATGTCCTAGGAGTATTTAGGAAGTGGTTTCACCTCATTTGGACCTGAATTGGAGGATATATGTATAAAGGACTGGAAAGTGACGAAGCTGAACTCCAAACTCGGAGCAGTAGAATTAACTGAAAAACTGTACAAAATGGGATGGAGTTTGCATGGATCATGACCTGGAATTGATAAAGGGACATCTTAGGAATATTATGGAAGTAGCCTCACCTTATTTGGACCTATATTGAATAAGTTGTGTGAAGAATGGTGGAGGGTGGTAAAGCTGTAAAACCAGAAAACCAGAAAACCAGAAAACCATCCAAAGTATTAATTCATTTATTTCTTTAAGAAAATTATAGAAACCTTCTTCAAACTATTAAGCATTTGAAACCATTGAGTAATGACAAAGGGATATACCAATGGTGTAGGTGAATCAAGTCGAGAGAACACCTTTTAGGTCTATACGAGTGCCACTTCGACTTAATTACATGGTGAGTCCCATTGATTTCTAAACCTTTTTTTAAAGGCTAGTGTGCTTTGATTTTCTATGAAATGCTATGTTTTTATGCCATTTTGGAATTCCCCGAATATGTTTAAGGTTTACATGAGCAACATTTGCTTTTATGCTATTTCGGACTCGAATAAATTTCATATTCAGCTTGGAAACCTTCCTGGATGTTTAAAACACGAATTTTATGAATTTAGTCCTTTTCAGATTAAATATTTAGGATTTCTGAAAAATGGTAAATTTGGTAATCGGGTATTTGGAGAATAATCCAAGTATCCTTATTGGAATATTTTATGAAAACTCTTGGAACTCGGGTATTCGGTAAATGACCGAAATATTCTTATCGGAACTTTTGTGAATATTTTTCAAATCGGGTACGGGTAAAATGATTCGGATACCCTCAAAAAGTCTTTTGTGATCAAGTACAGCCCCAGAAAATAAGAAATGTTTTGATTTGAAAATCCTGCGGGATCAGATGACCCTCTGGCCTGATCAATCAGATGGGGTTGGTGTTGTTGCGTTAGTACTCAGCAAGGACTTTGATATTTGTACTAGCCCATATTAGAGGTAGACGACCCCAAGTAACTTGATCAGTTCTGAGGATTGTCTTACTCCAAATAGGGTGATAGGACATTGTGATAAGTCATCCCTGGCTAGCCGTTGTGAGCCCAGCAATTGCCTGTTGATTATGATTGGTGAGTTGTTCACATGAGACCGAGCGGGGACACTCAGTGTGTTCAACCCCTTGCCACTTCAATGGTGATTGACGTTAGGATTGTGACTCCTGGCTAATGGAGGCAAGTAAAAGATCCCTAAATGCACGGTGAGGTACATTGGTACGCTGCTCACCCTTCCGGCATAACACGGGTGACGTGCTGTAAGGCGCAGTCCTTGGAACAAGAGACCGTGTTGCTGAAGGCGAAGTTCTTTGAACTTTGCACGCGGGTCGCACTTCTAATTAGGGAAGAACCCGCATTTATTGAATTAGGGGCCATGTGTTTGGAAGCCATTGTTTTATGAAAGTATATGATAAATTGAATTTAAATTTATCAATTACTGCCTTTTTCCTGTTGTGAAATTTATTTCAGTAAAGAAAATGAAAACCAACTTTCTCTTCTAAGCAAAACACTGGCACACACGAGACTTATTCAATATACCACTCACACGTATGTTTGTTTTTTTTAGGGATTGGAGTTGAAGACTAACAACGGTACTACACAAACTTCTTCTCTAGCACTGGATAGCTAATCTTTTGAAGGGAACATTGTATATAGGCTATGAGACGGTTTAGCTTATGTATTTTGGGAACTATGACAATGTACCTATCATGACACATATGTTACATAAATAAAGAGTATGTTTTCTTTATTTATTTAAGTTTTGAATTTACCTGCTTACTATAAGTTTACATCGTTATAAAGACCCCTTGTTTGAGACTTCAGACGGGGCGACATCTCGCCTAAGCCCGGCCCACTAGACAAGGTAAAAATGTGGGGTGTTACAATATATATAACTTTATTTTACCCTTGGTCTTATTTATTGGGCTAGATAAAATTATTTACTCTTGGGCTTGAACACCTATAAATAATAAGTCCCAATTATTTATTTTCTGGACGTCATTAAACAGCCCAATAAATAATTAATAAGCTCGAATAGACCAATATAAAATATCAGGCCTTATATCTAGTTTATACCCAGATTATTTTTTTAATTATTCAGTCTGGGCCTTAGGCCCTGAATAATTAATTAACTAATTAAATTAGATAAAATATATACTCTCTCTCGGGTCTTTTATTTTATTCTAGTCCAACAATAAATTAGACAACTTAAATAAAATAAAATAAAACCTATAATTATTAAGACCAATTCCTTAATCCAAATCTCTCATGACTTAAGGGCTACTCCGGGGACTAATAAACACATCACCAAGGCTACTAAAATGACCAAAATACCCTTGCTATATAAGTAGCTATATTTTGCATTTTAAATATTTTCTAATATCACCATAAGAAAATATTGACCACAAGGATAATACTGCATTGGCAAAGTCTTCGACCTACAGGTGTAATGACTAAAATACTCCTCTACGTATTGCCGTGCATTTAAAGAAGATGAGTGCATTAACAGCTCTCTAATAGATATCTATCATCCTTAGACCTCTAGTCCAATGATCCACGACTCTTAGAATGTTTCCACTTTCCAAGGGAGCTACCCAAAAGTAAACATCCAAGTTAGGTTCCCCAAGGCCTTGGATATTTAGATCATTTGAACAGTCACAAGGGACGATAAAGCCCGTTGGAAGCTTTACTAGTAGACTGGTATCCAAATTCCTCAAGAGTAACCTTGGGTTTGCCTAACAAGTCACCCTTGAGTTCAGTGATAGGTATCCAATACCAATTACATCGTATGTAATTACCAGATCATTGGGCGATTAACATCTTTTAATGTTAAAACCTTTTGGGTTACCCAATATTTTCTCTAAATTTCTTTATGCTTGAACTAGCCTAACTAGGATAAAAATTTTAGTTAAACCTGACCCATTAATCAGGAATTTAATTCCATAGCTTGAACATGTCCGATATCAAGTAGGCTTGAGTTAGCCCAACAACCTGGTCTCAAAAAAGGACTCTCGTTCATACTACATTAATGAAAGGAATTAGGTTTAATATTAATTGAGAGATTTATTCCTTTTAGTGATTTCATCAAATGGTATGCACAAAGATATCAATAAATCACATAAATTGATAATCATGGTAATAAAGAGATTACGTGGTATAGTTATGGAGTTTCTCTAAATTAATTTTCTTGAGCCAAAAAGGAAATTAACATGGTTAACCATATGTGTTCATGCATGTTTTAAGTAGAAGGTCTTACCCTCTTGCCTTGTTTTGGTCATTATCTCCAAAATTAAAATAATTATATCCCTATCTAACCTATGCAATCTAATTACATAAATTTCCTAAATAAAAAAACCTTGAGTTACATTCGAGAGGAGTTAAACGAGAAGAGAATTACACAAGAATTTTAGAGAAGGCAGGACTCGCAAGTCATACTTTATAAAACCCAAAATTGTAAACATACGAACAAATATAATTTGATTTTAGTCCATAACCATTCACCTTGCCAATAATTATGCTTAAACAAAATTAAGCATATAACTTTATTATTCCAAAATCTCTATTTTGGATAAATAAAACAAATTTAGATATAATTTCTAAAATCAAATTCTTGAAATTAAATTAAGATAAAATCAAAATTTAATATTTTAGATATAATTTCTAAAATCTAATTCAAGAAATTTAATTAGGATAAAATCAAAAACCAATATTTTAGAAACTTTATTGATTGCTAAAATCATATTTTAGGAATCAAATAATAATATATAATCTAAAATAAATATTTTAGAAAATATATTAATTTTTAAAATATAATTTTATCCCAAATCATGGGTCCCAAATAAAAACTAATCACAATTAGATTTAATTCTCAAGACGAGAATTAATAAAAAAAATTTTAGATATTTTTTTTACATATCTAAAATCAAAATTTTCTATAATATATATTAATTTCCAAAACCATTTTAGAAATTAATCATGGTTAGTACCAAAACATAATTTCTAGGAGTCTTTGAGAGCAAGTGGAAAAAGACGGAAAGAAAAAAAAAATTCATGGGCCACCAAGAAAAAAAAACACCTAAAATGGAGTTTTTTTTTTTTTTTAATTTCACACACCCACAAGAGACAAAATCTCATCTTGGGGAGAATATATCATCCTCCCCATGATCACTTGAGCAAGCCAAGCTTCAAGAAACTAGTCCCAAGCAAGCCGTGGCTTGGGGCAAAAAAAAAAAAAAAAAAACATTTTTTTTTCGTCTTCTTTCTTTTCAAAAACAATTTCTGAAAATAATTTTCCCTTCGTTCTTCTACAACAATTTCATAGAACAATTCTCTGATTTAAAATAGATTTTATGTAGTAAGTTTTCCAGAGAATAATTTCTATTTTAGCTTTTGTTGATCTTCTCCAGTACAAATCAAAACCAGATAAAATAATATCTTTGTAGAAAAACAAGATTACAGAAACATTTCTTGTATAGAACTCAAACATGTAAATCGGTTTTCAACATGCAACGGAAATCCATTAAGCATTCATGAAGCTATTTCAAAGTCCTGGAAGCATATTTCAGAAACTCAATGCATTCACGACTATTCAAAACCAAACCCAGAATGACAAAACCATTTATCCAGAAAATTGAAAAACCCAAGAGACTCAGACCCAAGTACAGAACAATTCTTAATCAAACAAATCATAGAAACACTCTCTATTATCCAAACATATGCATGAACAAATTTCAGACATAGGCAACAAAATCAACGGAAAATAATTTTCCCAGAAACATGATTGCAACATGAAAGGAAAACAGAGACAAACATGAAACAGCTTTCATGGTAATGAATGTCTGTAAATCACAAATAAGAGTCCCTAATACCACTGTTAGAATCCATAAACGTATCAAATATGCATTACACAGTGGAAATAAAAGGATTCTATGACAAGAGGACTGCATGTATGTGTAATATACAGATCAAAAGACAAGATGATATACCTTTGCTGGATGTCTTTGTTGTTCAAAAAATTTTGATTTCTCTGAAGGCACGATCCAGCAAACCCACGTGCTACAGCGGACTGCAGCTTCTCTGAGATTGATCGAGTCAAACCACCACAACTCAACTACAGAGTTGTCTCTGATAGTATCCACATGAGGAACTCAAGGAAAAATGAAAAAAAAAAAAAAACTCTCTACTAGAAGAGTCTTTTGCAGCTACGGTTCACTGAGAGAGGAAGCAATGTGTAATTCTAGAAGCAAAATCGTGTTTTCTGTGAATTCTAATCAATTTAGAATTCCCAAATTGAAACTGGAAATCATAAGTTTTAGCAATTACAATTTGACCCAAAATTATAACTAATCATAATTTTGCCAGAATTACTTCTATTTCTCACAATTAACACCACAATGTTATCAAATAACATCTTGAGTACTTAATCCTCTATCGCGTGTGAGCTATTAGGTTTCTTGGTCTATTGGTAGCTAATATGAATTAATCCAAATGTCTTTGAGATTAATAATCCTTAATAATTTAGAATTGACGTATTAATTCTAAGAATGATTGATTGATTAATTCTTCTATGAATAAACCCATAATCAGCATATCATGAGCGGTATCCAGCAACACATTATGACCACCCAAGAGTCCAGGAAGTAATGTAGATTGACATGAACCCTTCAATAATAAACTACAATGAAATAAATTTCGTTCGCAATACAATATTTCATTCAATTTGGAGTAGGAATTAGCACCAACTCCTTTCAAAATATACATTAATTCTGGCCCAAATATATTTGTACTTGTATCAAAAATCCCCTACTCTATGTGGGTCATAGTTGGCATCGGCCATGCTCTCGTCTGCTCGGTCATGCTCTATTTTTTAGCTAAAAATTCCCCTATTTCCAGATCGGGGTCGGCACTGGTTTCGTGGGTTGGCCGTGCTCTGACGACGACAGTTTTGATGTTTTTCCGTCATTTCGGCAATAAAATTCTAAACCACCTTTTCAAGGGTAAAATATCAAATGTGAAGGAATAGGCTTAGTTATTATAACAAATGTATCACAAAATACCCTCAAATAACTACGAAAGTATAGATTAATTTTGCCCTTATGACAAATCCAAGAACATGCAGAAGTTACTATTTGAATATAATTCAAGACTCTGACCAAGACAACTCCAAGCCATTTTAACATTTTCTTTCATTTTACATTTCCAATTAAATTATAGACTGCTTAAAAATGAAGTCACTTACCAATCACCAACAACTACAAGGTTGAAAATATAAAAATATGTTCAGGTATTAGCTGCTAGCAATGAATTGGATAGAAAAATATACATTAAACATAATAAGGCTTCAACGAGTTCATAGGGAAAAACAAAATAAAGAGACTTAATCCTTGTTAGAAAGTAGCAAGTTAACTAAATCTGGAATCATGGATAAAGAAACAAATATAGGTAGCTAGATTGTGATAATTATCATCTCATAAAACCAAGGTCTGGAATTCATATTTTCTCATTGCACCACTTCTAATATTAACCCAGAAGTCCCAAAGTACTAAAAGTGCCCAAAACAAGATAGCTTTATGTCAATACAAAATGGTGGTTCAAACCAGTGATAGCTTAAGAAATATTTTAATGCACATCATACTAAAATTGCAATAATTATGAAAATTATTTTAGCATTCCAAGTCTCCTAAATTTTGATCAAATTTCCAAAATTACAAGCATCAAGGGTGATTTATCAGATGATCCACAACCTACACAATCAATTGCATTCTGCTGTCTTAAATGTTGATTGAAAAAACATGCTTAAGAAATCTTGACAAAGATTTCCACATTGTACATATAAGAGCATCAACATCACACAACAATTACCACTTTCATGACCATAGCTTTCACATCTCAAGTATTTTACGTTACGTATCTCCACTCCAAATATTTTTGATCTGGCAAGAGCGTCAATCTCTAATCTGTATGCTGCGGTGAAATTAGCACTTAGTTTTCATGGAGAGAAAAATAGGTAATAATTTCTATGAACCTATATCATTTCTTGAGTTAAAGCATAGTAATAAGCCAATACTAGAATATGCAAATACCATTTTTTAGGATATAAAGCATAGCAATAAACAATAGCAGAATTTGTACATACCATTTTTTGGTCAAAATGGAATTTCGTATGTTGGCAAAGCACGACCAAAGATTTCTTTTGGCCTAGGATTGTTTTTCGCTCCCCAGAATGCATATTCCTAGAAATAAAAACAAAAATTACTTCCACTAAGTATTGCATTTTGAAATATGTTCTATATAGCCCTATTTCAGCCATCATAAACTCAGATAAAACCAAGTAATGTAGTTAAATATTTACATTGAATTGGATTGCCTCTGAGATATATTACTTTCTCCTTTCACATCAAATTTCCGCACTTCCATATTTGTACACATTCAGTGAGCAAAGTAATTACACTTTGAATGCCATTTCAAGCACAAACACATAACTAATATCTTTCTTCATTGCATTAACATTCAAAGCTATAGTAAAACCAATCATTAACAAAAAGAAAATGATTCTTGTAGTCCATGAAAAAGGAGGTACGCGTCAACAAACCAAGATCAAACTAAAGAAGAAAGCCAAGATTCAAAAAACAACAAAATCCACAATTTTAAAAGAAAAAATAAGAGAGGATTTTTTACTTAAAGAAATTAAAAGAAATGTAATATTGACTGCAGTTAGTGACATGTCAAAGAAGAAAACGAGCTGCAAATTTGAACTTGCACAGTTGTTTAAAGAGTAAATAGCAAAGCACTATGAATCCAAAACCTAACAATGAAAGACTTGGTGCTTCAGTATTCAATCTCGTTAGTATTTGCTGATCATTCGCCATCAAATTGCCCAGAATCACCTGCAACCTCACCATTCTACTTTTCATTTACTGGGATGGTAATTATTGTATTAGTTTATCTTTTCAGAATCAAATTTCAAGATTCTGGATCCTGGTACTCCAACGATGAACCTTAAAACAGAAAAAAGCAGAAGAAAAATTTCTTGATTTTCTAAAATCTTCGCCGTGCTTTTGATTAGAGAGGGAACTTGGGAGCTGGGAAATTGTGTGCATGTAACGAGGTGGGGAGTAGGAAGAAAAGGACAGGTATTTACTTTAAATATTAAACCAAATTTCTTGGTGGCAACAAAAAAAATTGGTGAGAAGGGCAGCAAAATTTGGGACAATTTGGGAGGGATTCTTTCCACATTTTTATTTTAAGTTTGTGTTCACATTTTTAGGTTATGACTATTATTGTACATTAATCAAAAACACCAATTTGTGAGTTTGAACTGATATCATTATACATATAGTTTTAGGCTTAAACCGATTTTGAGTTAAAAAAATTAGATTTATAAATATTTATTATCTAGTTAAAAAAATCAAATTAAAGAAAATTGAATTACAATCATTCGTTCAATTCATTGAATTTCTAAACTACTAAAAAAAATGGTCAAATATTTTAAATAAAACTTTTTTAGAGACGAAAAGTAGAAAAATTTTTGACCAAATAGAATTTTAGATTTGTCCGCTTAAAATTCAGCTTAGTTTAATTTAGATTCTGTACAAAGCTTTCTGTTGGGAATTAAACTGAAAGAGAGCAAAATACCAGGTTTCACCCAAGTCACAATTATATCCAACATCAAAACTATTTCCCAAGTGCCAATAAGAAAACAGGAATAAACCAAAGATACCAATTAAGTAACGGCAGCAAGTAAAAGAAAACACCAAAGTAAAGAATACGAGACACCAAGATTTTTAACATAGAAAACCCAAGATGGGAAAAACCACGAGACATAGTCTAGTAAAAACTTCTCCTATCAGCAATAATGGGCAATACAAAGTCTTCTCTAGATAAAACTAGAAGCACACTAATGATATATCATCATCTTCTCCCAAAGCTACAATTAAACAAGAATTGAGTTTGGAAGGATGTTACCAAAATCGAAATCTAAACCGTTAGATTTGTAGATCTTGTTGAGAGAATCATGTAGAACTAAATTTTGTCTCAATCGGACTCTGAATGACCATCCAAATTGATGATCAATGCTTGAAGAAACTCTTGTGTCTTCCTTTACTATCTTTGTTGCCTTCTCAACGAAATTGCACAAAAAATTCTGTATGTCTATGCTTTTGATTTTGTTAGGTTTCTATTTAGTTTGTGGGCCTTTGTTTTTATTTTATTTTTGTCCACCAAATGGGCTGGACTTGTTTGGCCTAACAATCTCCCCCTCCAGCTCATTTGGGAAAAACAACCAAACCTTCTTCTTGTCTACAAAACAAGAATTTCTCCCTAGGCAACCCCTTAGTTAGCATATCAGAACTATTATCATCTGTGTGCACCTTCTCAAGCATTAGTAGCTTGGACTCCAAAACTTCCCTAATCCAACGATATCTCACATCAATATGTTTGGATCGAGAGTGAAACGTGTTATTCTTACGTAGATGAATAGCACTCTGACTGTCACAATGAAGATTATACTTTTCTTGTTTCAAGCCCAATTCCTAAAGAAACCTCTGCAACCAAAGAATCTCTTTACAAGCTTCAGTAGCTGCGATATACTCTGCTTCTGTACTAGCAAGAGTAATATAGTTTTGCAACTTACTTTGCCATGATATTGCTCCCCCTGCAAAAGTCATGAAGTAACCAAATATAGATCTTCTCTTATCATGATCACCTTCCATCTTTGAATCAGAGTATCCATCAAGTATGATATTGCCATTTCCAAAGCACGAACATAATTTGGAAGTTTTCTTGAGATACATGAGAATCCATTTCACAGCATTCCAGTGCTCTTTACCAAGATTAGAGAGATATTGACTAACTACTCCAACTGTATGAGCTATATCTGGTCTGGTGCAAACCGTAGCATACATCAGACTACCAACTGCTGAAGCATAAGGAACTTTCTTCATGTCTTCTTTATATTTCTCACTTTTTGGACACTGCTTAATGTTTAACTTGAAGTGACCTGCAAGTTGAGTAGAAGCTTCCTTAGCATTGCTCATGGTGAACCTGTCAAGTACTTTCTCAATATACTTTTCTTGAGATAACCAAAGCTTTCTATTTTGCCTATCTCGAGTTATTTTCATCCCTAAAATTTGTTTAGCTGGACCCAAATCTTTCATTGCAAAAGATTTGTTTAACTCTTTTTTCAACTTGTCAATCTTCACAATATCATCGCCAACAACTAACATATCATCCATATACAACAAGAGGATAATAAAATTGCCATCTGAGAAATTCTTCACATGCAGTTCTATGGTATTTCTTGTTGGGTATCTCAGGCTTGTGTCCTATACGTCGCAACGGAAGAATAAAACGAGATACCATCCCAGAACCCGCATATGTGTGGAAAACAAGACATAAAGATAACAAAGGTAATAGCTTTTTACCTTTCTTAGATCGTGTGAAGAACAAAATTTCTTCTTCAAGTCGAGGCGTGATCTAGTAATCCTCTTGATATAACTTCACAAGAGTTGAACGTCTAACCACTGTAATCACAATATGTGATTATCTCTAATAGTAATCCACACAGAGGAATATTCAAGCACTAAAATTTCCTGTGCTAGCAGAAAAAGATGGCGGCTAGGGTTGTTTCTCAAGAACAATTGAGAGAGATTGAAGAGAGAAGGTTGTGTGTTGCCTAGGGTGTCCGTTAATCCAACCTTAGCTAGGGTTTCGAGTATATCATCTATATGTTACACGAAAATCCCCTACCAAAACTAATAATTCTAATCCTATTAGAATTCCCTAATTGTAGTTAGATACATCAAGTTCTTACAATTTCAATTTGGATAATAAATTATAACTAATTATAATTTGTCTATAACAACTTCTCTTTCTCTCAATTAACCACACTAGATTATCAAATAACACATTGAGTATATAATCCTCTATTGTGTATGATCTATTAGGTTTCCCAGTCAATTGGTAGCGAACATGAATTAATCCGAACGTTTTTTAGATTAATAATGCATAATTAATTAGAATTAATCCTATTAATTCTAATCAGGATTGGTTTATTAATTCATCAATTAATAAATGCATATTCCCAGACCATGAGCGGTATCTAGCAACACATCATAACCACCCAAGAGTTCAGGAAGTCAAGTGGCTTGACATGAACACTTCAATAGCAAACTACAGTGCAATTAACTTCTTTCACCATACAATATCACATTCAGTTTGGAGTACGAAATTATTGCCAACTCCCTCCATAATTAATTCCAACCAAAATACTATAGTACTTATACGAGGAACCCACTACTTTAGATGTGTATCAATTGGAACTATTTTCAATACACAATCGCCTTGGCCAAGGACTTTCCGAGTAGTAATTCCTACAAGTGGCCATGAGATATTCGCCCTTACTATTAGGAGTGGTGAATCCTTTATTAACCCTCTCAACTACTTTAATTTACCCCACAATGTACCTAATATCCATCTCATAGGCGGCTCTCAATCGAGCTCCAGAGAATGGATCAAAGTACAATGCTCAGCAAACAAAGTACCTTGAAGATCTTAAGTCTAAGGATACTTGCACGTTTGCTATACTGAGATTATATCACTGGCACTAAATAGTTATCCATGTGATTATCTCATAGCTTGGTCATCCAATGAACTTTTTCATTAACAAGCATCCATATGTTAACTTTGAGTATCTCAATGCTCACGGATATGAGAACCATCGCCTGATCAAATCAGGAAGTCTAACACATGCTAGTCTTAACGCATTAATGATGTCCTGTCTCATTAATACTATGACTAGGGACTATTTAAGTACTAACATTATACAGTATAGTAGGAATCTCATATCATGATTTCCTTAACACAGTGTTGTACTAGGGACTTTATCGAATAGTTATATTACTTAAAAGTAAACAATGAAACTATAAGATAAATAATGCTTTTTATTAAAATAAAATATGTCATATATAATGTACAAGTGATTACCTCTACGGCACAACACTAACATTTCTGATCTGTCATAAATGAATCAAATTTCTTATACCATTATCTCGGTGCCTGTTTCAAACCATATAAACTTTTTCTGAAATGACATACCAGATTCTCCTTATCACTTTCTTTAAACCCCTCCAGCTGCTCCATATAAATTTCCTCTTCTAAGTCACCATATAGAAAGGATATCTTCACATCAAGTGAACAACTCGAATAGATGTCATCTTTGCCACGGGAGAAAAGATTTCTTCAAAATCCATACCTTTCTTTTGACTGAACCTCTTCACAAGTAATCTTTTCTTGTACTTAGGTTGTGAGCTATTCTCCTGAGTCTTTAACCTATAGACCCACTTGTTCTTTAGTGTTTTATTGCCTGTAGGCAATTTCACGAAGTCATAGGTATGATTTTCTTATAAGGATACTATTTTCTCTTGCATAGCATGCAACCATTCTTCTTTCTACTCATGCTCCAAAGCTTCACTATATGATTATGGCTCTCCCTCATCAGTCAACAAAACATATTCATTAGGATTATACCTAGTGGAGGGTATTTTTTCCCTGATAGATCTCCTAGGTTCATCTTGTGGCTGTGGTTGTGGCACTTCTTGTTCAATCTCACCAACATCATTATTATCATCCATACTTTCTCCTTGCTCATCTTCAGCTCCTCATTGATTTGAATCATCTATTTTTGGAATGGGCACATCAGACCTAGCTGGTGTAGGAACTCGATCGGAATTATAACGAATGTCATCAGAGAATCTTGATTTTAGTTTATGCTTATCATGTTTTTCAATATCTTCAATTATTTGATCTTCAAGAAAAACAACATCTCTGTTTCTAATCAATTTCTTCTCCATTGGATCATACAACCTATAACCAAACTTTGCATGTGCATATCGCAAGAAAATACACTGATTGGATTTTACATCAAGCTTTGATCTCTCATCTTTGGGAATGTGAATAAATGCACGACAACCAAAGACTCTCAAGTGGTTGAAGGATACTTCTTTACCTATCCATAATCTCTCTGCAATATCACCATCCAAAGGAACTGAAGGAGAAAGATTAATTAGGTTAATTGCAGTTCTCATTGCTTCATCCCAAAAAGATTTTGACAGCTTGGCATTGGAAAGCATACATCTGATCCGCTCAGTGATAGTTCTATTCATCCTTTCTGCTATTCCATTCTTCTATGGTGTTTTTGGTACTGTCTTCTCTAGCCTGATCCTATGAGACTTACAGTAGCTTTCAAATGGTCCTCTATACTCACCACCATTATCAGCTCGAACACACTTTAACTGTTTACCAGTCTCCTTTTCGACCTTGCTATGAAAGTCTTTAAACACAGCTAAGACTTGGTCTTTAGATTTCAAAGCAGTACACCAAACTTTTCTAGAGAAATCATCAATAAAAGTAACAAAAAAAACTGCACCACTAAGAGACCTATCTTTCATGTAGCAGATATCAGTGTGCACTAGCTCTAATAGATTTAGCTTTCTAGATGAAGGAAGTCTTTGAAAAGCAACTATATGTTGTTTTCCATAAATACAATCAATACATGATTTAAGAGAAGTACATGTTACATTAGGGAGAAGTTCCCTACGAACAAGTGTTTGAATTCCTTTCTCACTCATGTGCCCAAGTCGGCTGTTGCAAAGATCAATAGAAAAATCTTGAATTACATTCACCTCTGCTTTTCCTAACTTGGCTTGCATCAAGTAGAGAGTATGTTGCTTCCTTCCTCTAGCAACGATTAGGCTCCATTTGCTGTGTTTCCAATTGCCTTCACATTGAGAACTATAGTAACCTTCATTATCAAGCTTTCCAGTGGAAACAAGACTAAGACGAATATCAGGAATTGCATTCCTCAAGACTAATTGACACCCGGTATTTGTATCTAAGCAAATATCACCCTAGCCAACAACTTTGCAAGAAACTTCATTTCCCATCCTAACATAGCTAAAGTCTCTTTCGGTGTAGGTTGAGAAGAAATGTCTATGTGGAGTAACATGATATGATGTACTTGAATCAATTATCTAATCACTGTCTTGACTGGTAATATTGATATGACCATCATCGCAAAATACCAATATATCATCATCGGCTGCCATTACTACAGTAGTATCGTCTTCCTCTCTTACCTTACCATTACCCTTTTTCTTAGCAAGTTCCCATTTCAAGACTCTATAGTGCTTCTTGTGGTACCCTTTCTTTTTTGCAATGATAGCACTTAACATTTTTTAATGACTCATGTCTTTTACAACTCATTCTTTAGAAGTATGTTTGTTTGGTAGTTAATTTGAATTCAAATAAGAATATTAGTTCCTCTACTATTCAAACTAACATAAGCTTATTCATAAATAATATAATGAAAATAATATAATACATATTAATTGTATATGTTCTAAGAATGCCAAATACAACGGATATCCCTTTTCTATTTATTATATACTATATATAAAACAAACCTAAATTTAATGTAACTGATAACAATCACATTCTTTATTTAGGAATTGTAGTTAAATGAGTGGATATTGAGTTTAAAATAACTTTCTATTTTTATGGTGACTTTAACTTTCTTGTGTGTGATATACTTTATTGTTAATGTCACATTGTCGTCTCTTACTACTAGTATAATATTAGAAGTCACATTGCATTTTAAAATAGTATTGTTAATCTTTTTAGAAAATTTGAATTTAATAATTATTGACGTCATTTTTAGCCGATCTGTTGCAATTGTAACTTTCAGCCAAAGTCGAAATGAATTCTACCAATGGATGATGATGTGAAAGAAAATCTTTAGCTGCAGTACCCGATCAACATCGGAACCAGGAGCCAATGAGCCATCACCCACACATAACAGCACGATCGTCAAGATATTACCGTTATCAACTGCTAAGGACGGGCCACGAAGTGGGATCCTCTCCATGTTCGAAAGTCGGCAACTGTGCCATAATGAGTATTAAGCAAAAAGGGATCCCAGATTGATGGACACCAGCACTCTTCTCAAACCAAAATACCAAAATTTTCCAGTTTTCAATTCCTTTTTCTATATTTTCTTCAGTGCTTCCATTTACAGCTTTGTTTACAGCTTTATTTACATTTACTTTACAGTTTTCTTTACTCGTTTGGTTATAAATTTTCTATTTGATGTTGTGTTGATTATCAATTCTAGTGTTCTATATTCATTCCTTATTTTAATCAAAATACATCATGTTCAGTCCCATTTTGCTTTCGCATGTAATATTTTTGCTTTCTTGGACCATGTCTATAGTAAGTTCAAGGAACCCACGTCTTTTAAAAGGTTCGGCTCATCCATTCATCTTTCTATCGGACTATTTATGTTTATTGAAAGAGCAACCGATCGACATTTTCGTCGGCTCCCTTTTCGTAAAGCAACATAAATTGGCACGTCCAGTAGGACCCAAGGTAGTTGTTGCATGCAATTGCATTCAGGATGCATTATGGCTAATTCTCAACAACAATCCTCAAAGCCTTCATCGAATTCATCCGATCGGCCTATAGTTTGAACTTTATGGGGAGCTTTTGATCTTGCAATGACAACGTGCAGGACTACCCAGGCCACTATCCCTGAGCAACAAGGGGCACAAATTTTGTCTCTTCCCTAGGTGTCCCAGTTGACACCAACTTTTTTAATGGCCATACGAAAGACTATGGAACAGTGTACGTGTAAACTCATTCATAGCCTTATTCCTCATTTCGCTATAGTATTCTAACCTTTGCTTCAGAATGAGCTTCGTAATTTTGAACAATGGTAGAATGCTTATAGGGCACCTCAGGTGGGTGTGCATCCTCCCCCCTCATCCATTATTGCACCTTCTTATGGTTGGTACAATTGTTGCACCAAGAGTAGTCTATGCTAATGCTCGGGGCGCACCAAGGGAATCTGTGAATAAATGCAACCAGCATGATTCCTACGAAACCTTTCCCAGGAAGAATTCCACCATATCCGATCCCAAGGACCTAGGTGCCGATGGGGTAGATATTCTACGACCAGAATGCTACCCCAAACAGGAATGTTGGCTCTTCATACAGAGGACCCCAGAGCTACACTGCAGTTGTCCTGGCTGTGTATCCCATTACTACAACAGTATATCCAATATAGGGAGTATCCTGAGATGGCTTCAGTCCCTGGACAAGGTTCTCGATTGACTGTGGTAGGTTCCCCTATGCAGACTCAACAGCCAATACCATCAGTCGATGTTGGCTTAATAACGAAGGCATTGCGTTGACAAGCTAGTGATCAGCCAGTGTATCAGAACCCGTACCCAGAATGGGTAGACTTCATGGCAATACTACCACGAGAATTTATGTTGCTTGAGTTTTCCAAATTCTTTGGAGAGGATAACAAGTCAACTATAGAACATATAGGGAGGTTTACGGCACAATGTGCAGAGTTCGGGAATAGTGACTGGCATAAATTGCAATTATTCTCCTTATCCTTAACAGGGGTAGCGTTTACTTGGTATGCAAACTTGACACCTAGTTCCATGCACTCATGGGTTGATATGGAATGATTTTTTCATGAGCTCTTCTTTAAACCAGCACTTGAGGTGTCCATAACGGATCTTTTGGCGGTTAAGCAGTGATCATCTGAAGGCGTCGTAGAGTTCATCGAGCACTTTCGGCAAACTAAGGCCAAATGTAACACCCAATTGCCAGAAATAGAATGTGTTTGGATAGCCATCAGTTGAATGCATCCACAGCTCAAAAAGTGCCTTATCCTATAGGGTTTCTCTGATCTATCCCATTTGCTGTGTCAAGTCGTCAGAATAGAAGAAATGATCAAGGAAAGTTAGAAGAGGCGATCAGTTAAGTTTTCTCGAGGGCAAACCGTGATATTGGCAGTGGACGATGTTACTATTAATGACGAAGAACAATTTCTAGATATTATGGCAGTAGAATTAGTAAAAGGTGCATCTTACACTTGTCATTTTCTGAAGTCTGGCAAAAAGAACAAGGAAGCTTTTCCTGCAGGGCCACCGACATACATATCTAAGGCTGAGCAAATCTTTGATCAAATGGTTAAAGCTAAATAGATTCGTCTACCTTTTAGCTACAAGGTTCTGGGACCAGAGGAGTTGAAATGCAAGAAATACTGTAAGTGGTATAATTCGTTTTCCCATAATACTAATAGCTGCGTAGTTTTCAGGAACACAATACAGAAGGCTTTATAAGAGGGAAGGGTAAGATTTACTGACAAATGAGAGGAAACCTTAGTCGATATAGACCCGTTCCCAATGGCAGATCCAAGCATGGTGCATACATGCGAAGAAGACGTGGAGCATGAGCTCGGAGATTATCCCGTCAAGAGGCAGTCTAAGATTTTTGAAGAAAGTAAACTAACGTTCCAATAGCTAAATGGTCGGCCATTAGTTTTCACTCGGCTTACATTTTCGACCTTCGTGGCCCATTTCCAGGGGAATGATGATAAATTTATAGTATGTGTGCCTCGCAAAGAGCTGCTCTTCCCAAGCCATCATTCCCAGCTCACGAAAACTCAGAAATGGCGGGAACAAAGGAGACGAGCTCAGCAGAAACAAGTGTTGGAAGAATGGTCAGATAAATAGGTTTGCACTTTCACAAGTCAGAATTCTTAAGCTTCTTGGACAGATACTCCGGATTCAATAAGATATTCATAGCTGAAGAAGACACCAAGAAGACAGCTTTTCGTTGCCCAAGATCTATCAGTTTATTTGAATGGATAGTTATGCTTTTTGGATTGAAGAACGTTGGAGCTACTTTCTAGAGAGGCATGAACCTCAATTTTGATGATTTCATCATCAAGACCATGGAGATTTACATTGACTACTCAGTAGTAATTTGCCTAGTTTTTCACAACACCTACAGTGGTTTGAGTAGGCTTTTCTTAGAATGTGCCAGCACCAGTTAAAAATCAATCCTGCCAAATGCACCTTTGGTGTTTCAGCCAGAAACTTTCTTGGGTTCTTGGTGCATCAAAGAGGGATTCAGGTGGATCAGAACAAAGCAAGGGATATTCTACAGGCAAGGCCATCGCAAACCAAAAAGGAGCTCTAAAGTTTCGTAAGGAAACTTAATTTCCTACGACACTTTTTGGCAAACACCACAGGTAAGCAGAAGGTGTTCTCTTCTTTGCTCTATTTGAAGTCGTCGTTGGACTTTGTTTGGCAATCAGAGCATCAAACGGAGTTTGATCAAATCAAGGCTGTTTTGTCACAACCACCAGTTCTGGTACCTCTATAGGATAAAGTACCTTTAAAATTTTACATTTCAGTGGCTTCGGAGTCTATCGCCTACCTGCTAGCTCAGGGCGATGCACAGGGGGTTGAAAGGGCAATCTACTACCTCAATCGAAACCTAACAGACACCGAGACTAAGTATTCCCCTGTTGAGAAACTATGCTTATCTTTATATTATGTATATGTAAAGCTAGAGCATTATCTACTACCTAGGGAAGTGCAAGTCCTATGCAAAATTGATCTCGTTTAATATTTATTGAACCAACCATTGTTGTAAGAACGGTTAATGAAATGGGCTATTAAGTTACACATTTTTTCCTTAACTCATTTACCTTTAAATGCGGTGAAAGGTCAAGCCATAGCTGATTTCTTAGTTGAGCATCCATATGTGGAAATGCCCAACCCTGAAAAGGAAGAAGTATAGGGGTACATCTCATATAAGCCATGGAACTTAGAATTTGATGGATCCAACACGCAAAGTAGGACAGGCGCTGGGTTGATTATATAGGCTCCTTGTAGATGACAGAGAAAAATCTTGTTTGAGTTGAGTAAAGGGACGTCAAATAATCAGGTGGAATATGATGCTCTCATTTTAGGACTTTGGATGCTAAAGGCTTTGGACACACGAATGGTCAATATAACAGGGGATTCTGAAATTGTCATCCGGTAAATTTCAGGTGAGTACAAATGCACTAACCCCGTGTTGTCAGATAAGTTACAAGAAGTACGAGAGTTGTTGCAATATTTCTCGGAAGTCATCTTGACTCATGTTCCCCGAGGTGAGACCAGAGGGCATATGACTAAGCTCAAACGGTTTTAGGTTTTAAGAAAAAAGTCAGGGTGGTAATATATCAGCAGATATCAAAAGATAAACATGAAGAATATTGGTAGTCCAATATCGTCTCATACTTACAGAAGCCTATGAGCTAGGTTTCACGAGAGATAAAGCGTAAGATAGTGAATTTGGTACTGATCGAAAACGACTTATTTAGAAGAAGTCATATAGGAGTTTTGTTGAGATGCTTGTCCAGGAAAGAAGCAGTGTAGGCATTAGTCAAAGTACACGAATTCCTATGTGGTGCTCATCAGGTAGGTTATAAGTTGAAATGGGTGTTGGGATGTATGCCCTCTTAGAATAGGTTTCTGATGTAAAAATTGAATGCTTTAATAAAAGAATTTATTTTCAAAAATTATTTGTAAATTTACAATTTTATTTATGCACAATTACGTTTGAAAAAGACCCATTGTGTTTAAGTATGTGGTCCATATGAATGGAGGTCTTTCACAATAAGGTATGGATCATCGGTTACGTAACACATAAACTTTTTTTCTTAATCAATTGATGAGAATGGGAATCTCATCATATCTAGGTTATTATGTTATGAATTCTAAATAGGGAATGGCTTACCTTTAGCCAGGGAGTAGTCCACTCACTTCATGACATAAATGTATTTTGAATACGTAGAACAAGACCTATAGTAGTGATTTCTAAAAGTACCATATTGTAGAAACCTAGACTACTACTACTACTGTAGCATGGACTAGTACTCTACGACTTGAGTATGAGTTGGTGGTTTGACGAAGCTGGAAGTATATACTTTGATATGCTATAGTTGAGGTTCTATCGTAGAGGCAATATACTTTCATGTTAGGCATGTGTGACTAGTTAGTTAAGACAAACTTGTACAAGATAGTTTATACGCCCATTGTGGTTGTCTGAATGATCTAAATATCCAGGGCCCTAGGAAACACGACTTGGATGTTTTCTTTTGGGTAGCTCCCTTGGAAAGCAGAAATAATCTAGGAAGTCGTAGATCATTGGACTAGAGGCCTAAGGATGGTAGATGTCATTTAGAGAGGTGTTAGTGCACTTATTCCTCTCTGAATATACGGTGATGTATATAGGAGAATTTTAGTCATTAAACCTGTAGGTTAGAGACTATGCTAACGTAGTACTGTCTTTGGGGTCAATATTTTCTTATGGTGATATTATGAAATATGTAAAATGCAATATATAGCTATTTATATGGAAAGAGTATTTTGGTCATTTTAGTAGCCAAGGTGGTGTGTCTTTTGGTCCCCAGTATAGACCGTGAGTCCTAATTAAATACGGGCAAATGAATTGACTTTAAATTAAATGGAATTTATTTCATTTAAGTAACCTGATTTAGTTATTGGGCTAGAATAAAATAAAGGTCCATGGAGAGAGAATTAATAAAATTAGTTTAGTGGGTTAATTAATTATTTAAGGCATTGGCCCAATTTGAATAATTAAAGATTAACATGGGACTAAACTAATATAGGCTTATTAATTGGACTAGTTTATTTGGGATGGAAATTAAATATTAATTGGGCCATTAGGTTGGTTCTAATTAGAATAATTAATTAAGTCCAAAAGGTTAAACTAAGAGTCCAATTGCCCAATTCAGTTTAACCTAGGGTTTTATTTAGGTTAAATAGGAGGATTGGAAACAACATTATTGGTAGAACATACACTCTATGAGACAGCTTCTTCTCTGTGAAAGACCAAACGTCACACACACACACACACACACACACACACACACACACACTCTTTCTCTCTCTCTTTAAAAAAAGATTCCTTAGTCTGTAGTTGTTCACCAAACAGATTTAGGTTGGCCATATACTAAAAGATCGAGAGCTTGGTGTTCACCTACATGCAAAGACGGAGTAGTTGCAGGAATCGCACCAGAGGCTTTCACTAGCGTACCTACCCCGGCGGCACACATTCCAGTCTAATCAATTATTAGAATGAGGAAAAGAGGTAATATTTTTAAAACCTCAGAACCTGTACAACGCCTAACCGGCGCCGGCTAGGACTGCTGGAGCCGGCGCCGGCTCTGCCCTAGAGTTCCCCTGTTCTTTATTTTTTCAGTTTTTGATCTTCGCTTCCACTGCTTGCCCTGTGTTTTCCGCATTCTATGCCTTCAATTGGTATCAGAGCATGAAGGTTTTGTGAAAATATAGGGTGCATTCATCTAGATGAATAAAACTGGACATATATGTATGATTAAAATTGAGATCTTTTGCTGTTTTCGGCATGGATAGATTCTCTGTTAAACCTCGTGAATAGAGGTATAAGGATGTGTAATTTACTATTTTTCTTTGCAAATCGTGTAAGCCTAATATTTATAGGTATAGGCAATTATTGGTTTTAGTTGATTTCATTGTATTTGGTTTGAAATCGGAGAGATATCGAAGTCGGAAGCTGTGCAGAAAAATAGGGGAAATTTGTAGGAAAAAAAAAATTGCAGGACCAGGTGTCCAAATCGGACTTGGGGTGCTGGAACCGGTGCCGGCTAGGGTCTGGAAGGCCGGTCTACACACTAGTTTCTTGTGCATCCTAGTTTTGTGCGGCGGGTGCAGTGGACCACTGTGCATATGGGTGCATGATCCAGTGTGGTGGGTATAGTGGACTAAGTAGAAATTTTTTATTTTTTCCTCGTAATTTTTTCTTGCGTTTTCTTTTTGTTTTAGGGTCCATACCAGACAAAGTTAATATTTTGCAATAGTTAATATTCAAGGGAAATTTTTGCATGATAAATATTAGCAAGGGATTTTAGGATTAAACAACAAAATTAATTAATTAATTAATATGTTTAATTAGATTATCTGGGCACTTAGGTTTAAAAATAGAAGAGCATGAAAACGTCTACTATTTTCTAGTATGCTATTTATTTTTGTACCTATGTGCACGTTTTCTCAAAGACCAAAGTCTTTGGAAATGTTTTTGACAAGGAAAACATTTTTTCTACAATAAATGGTTATTTTAACTTGAACAAAAATTAATTCTTAGATATTTTCTCAAAAGATTTAATCATTGACATAGAAAATATATTGGATTTAGATATTTTTGTAAGGTTAAAATAGAAAGCCACTTTGTTTTATTTTGGCACAAGAAAAATTATTTTGTCAAATAAATTTGAGACCAAAGTCTTTAGAAAGTTTTAATTGGAAAATTTTTGAAATCATTAAGTTTTTAACTTAAATAAAATTAGTCCATGGGAAAAAACTCCCAAAGGATATAAATCCTGACATGGTGATTTTTATGGACTTAGATATTTTATTTTTGAGTTAAGGGAAAACATAATGGAAATTTTCAAAAAGATATATTTTTTTTTCTGAAAACCCTTATTTTAAAAGACTAAGTGGGAAAGGGGTTCCAATGGCCCAATAGCTTCCATCATGGTCCTCATTAGTGATCGTGGGTCCCCTCGCGTCACCCTGGGAGTGAACCCGTATTGGATGGGGATACCCCTAGGATCTAGATCTAATGGAGGGATGTAATTAATAACTCGGGACATGTACTATGATCGGCCAGCCCCTCGTTGGAGGTCATAGTGCGAGGTATGTCCATAGGAAATGAGAGAAAACGACCATCCCCTCAATGGAGTTATCTTCTTGATCATTACCTAGAAGGAAAATTAATTTGTGGTGGTTAACACACTTAGCTTAGGAAACTGTTAATCTTTCCATGAAGCTATGTCAGTTTTTCTAAGAGCCAAATTGATTATTATTAGTTTTGATAATAAGGATAAAGTGCACATATTTGCATTATTTTCACAAACTGAAACTTTTTTTCTTTTATTTTTTGATTTTTCAGAAATGGTAGGAGGTTCTTTTAGTCCATTGGTCGTTATTCTCCGAGAGAATAAGTAACGGGACCAATCTATATGGACTAGAAGAGGAACTTGGATATAATACTCACAACAGAAGAGTATAAGTATGTCCTTTACGAAACCTATCCCGTTATCGAGGAGGGTTCCACTGCCGAGGAGCGTGAGGCTAAGAAGGCATGGAAGAAGGCCGACGAGATGGCTCGTTGTTACATGTTGGCTTCCATGTCTAATGTGCTCCAATTCAAACATGAGCACATGACCACTGCGTATGACATAATTCAATCATTAGCCACAATGTTCGTGGATAAGAGCCGACCCGCAAGGCTGGAGGCTCTTCGAACCATCATTAACACTAAGACGGCTGAGGGAGCATCAGTCAGAGAGCATATACTCAAGATGATTGCTGCTTTCGAGGAGGCAGAAATCTTTTGTAACACCCCACTACTACGTACCCTAAAAGGGTGGGGATGTCACCCCATCACGTAGGACAAGGGGCCTTTAAAACGAGGTATAAAATGTAAAGGCAACCCCAAAAAGAGTTAATTTAGATAAATAGAGAAAAACTCTTATTACATCTGACTCAAATTGGAACAATACAAAATAAAACAATTATCATTCAGAAGCTTAAACAACAATTGGTTCCTAGAACAAAATGGGGAAAGAAAACAAAAGCTTCAACTATCACATGCCCCGCTGGCTCAGCACAATCTATCTCCTGAAAACATGATATAAAATAGTGTGAGATGAAATCTCAGTAAGTCCTGTGTGTGCACATGGTGTTTCAAATAGTTCTTGTATGCATAATGGAAAATATTTGCAGAAATATTTAGCAAGTCATAAATACTTTCTTTTCACAAGGAGTGGGTTTTTCTCATAATCACACTTTATACAAAGCAAATCATCCATTCGAATAAATAGTCATGTCACCACATATTGGGCTCCATAAGGACAAGGCACCATACTTTGTGCACCTTGTCGGGACCAGATTGCCACACGTTGGGCGTTCTGATCAAGGTGAGTGTATAGCTCACCAGGTGAGATACACCTCCTTCTCTACACCTAACAAAACCATCCGGGTGTTCATGCTGAAAAAATAAATAATATCTTACCGTGTACAAATGCTAGCTCAGATCGGCCTGACCAACCAATACTGTCGCCTCTTCAAGCCAAGCTTATCTTCTGGAGGTGGCCTCCTGCCAGAAGACTTACTCTAGTCCTCCAAGACTAGTATTGTTAGCCTACTCTTATTGAGTACTCAATGAACATATCCGGCAATTCCTCATTCAAAATTTCCATACCTTGGCTTTGTACAACGTAGTTTTCTTTAAAAGAGTTTTCTAAAAATTTACAAGAAAGAATAGTTTTCTTGATAAAATCGTTAGCTTGACAAAACCGTTTAAAGAATAAATATCCATGTGTACAACCTAAGTAAACATAGTTTAACAATAGCTTCACAAAGCTTTACAACATAGACTTGCCATCACAATATTTAACAAAAGAGTTTATGCAAGGATTTACTTCATATGCCTTAGACAAATGAGATAAAATCACAGCTTGCTTTCCTCAAATATCTTCCTGATCTAAAACCATATAATATCATGATCAGGGTCTCAATCGATTCGAACATGCTATAAACTCATTTATTCCCATAACAATTCATAATCCACTATCTAATTCTATATAAATTATCTAAACTCCCAAGGTTCATATACTATGACCATATATTCATTAAAGACATGATTATTATATCGAAAAGGCTTGACTTGACCATCACAATTCATCTCTATCATTACCACAATAAAACATGGCATAGCTATCCATGGAATAGGCTTAGTTAATTACTTGACTTAAACTACCCATTCATCATGCATCAACCATATTAATCTTTAATTTTGACATCAAGGGTTAGTATCCTCTTACCTTGCAATAATCAGGTTAGCAAGATCTTAATGCTCCTATGGTAATCGTCTCGAGTTCGTTTGATTAGAAGAGAAAAGCTACCTTCTTCCCTTCCTTTTGACCGAAATTAAGTAAAAGGGATGAAATCAGCCTTTAGGTGGTGTGATTCAAGGGAAGAAAGGGAGAATAATTGATGGAATAAAGGAATCAAGAGGTTGAGATGGTTTTTTGCTTACCTTAGACGGTGATCGGTTTCTTGCTAGGAGTTGTACTTGTGATTTTCGAAAATTGTAGAGAGGTTCTTGCTGAAAATTTTCATGTAGAATGGACAGGGTAGTCGGCTACTGAGTTTTAAGGTTAGAGAAGATTGGTTTAGGGTTAGATAGTGGTGTTTAGAAAGACTCCTAATAGCTTTAGGTTTCTTGGACAGCAAGGGTGAAAATTGCAGCTTGCTATGCACCTTATTGCTGCCGAATTTGGGAGGGTATATTCTGCAATTTGCTCCCTTATGCTGGCTGAAATATAGTTCAAGTAAAGGGCTGTATACGTTCAGAATTTTTGGCCAAAACAAGGAAGAGTTTGAGTAGGTTTTGAGAACTAAAATTCTGTGCACATGCAGTGATTTGCTGAACAAAGGGGTAGAAATTCTGGACGGTGTAGCTGTTGTTCTGCCGTGATTTAGAGAGAAAAGGGTGAGGGTTTTTGGTGCTGAAAATTGGCTTAATTTTCTGAGGATTTTGGAAGGTTTTAGTGTGCAGAAATTTCGTTTGAGTAGGAGTACAATCTGGCTGAAATTTCTGATAGGAAGCTGTCAAAAATTCTGGGCAGAAGCTAGTCGAAATTATGGAGTTTTTTGGTGAATAAAATCTGATTTTGTGCAGCAAAAATAATTTGAATTGATGGAAGATGTTTTAGGTGATTTGAGCTAAGGTTTGAAGAGTTGGATTGCACTTAAAAGTGCTGGATTTTCGGACAGCTTGTGCTTACACAAGGCTGCCAAAATTCTGCTAGAAAAAGGAAGCAAAACCTAGTTGAAGTAGGATTAAGATAAAATCTGATTTTCTAAAGGATTTTGGATAAGATTTCCAAGTGTTGGAAGAGTTTGAGTTGAACTAAAATTCCCCCAAAAAGTGGCGGCACTAGCTGGAAAATTTTTCAGATTTTTAGCTAAGGTTCTAAGTTCAATATTAACAAGGTTTCCAACTAGGAGAACAACTCTTTAATTCCAACTATCCATTACCAAATCTAATAAGTTGAAATCAAGCTGGAATTTTAATTCTTCAGCTAGGGTTTTTCGAAAATCCAAGAGAACAAAGGCATGAAAATAAAGGTGGTCTTTGTTCACATAAAAAATCATTGAATTTAGGAAATAACTATAGAGATTTATTTCCTTAGAGTAATGGCGCTAAAATTTCTCTAGGATGGCTAGGTCTTTTTCAGCCAAGACATGTAGAAGTCTAGGAAAAGAATTTTTGAAAAGAAGTAAGATTTAAAAAAGGTAAGATTCGAACTCGGGTCACCAAGGGAAATCACCAACCTCCCCGCTATTCCAAACCAACTCCAATGGTAATATTTCTCTAAGAAATTCTTTCCACCCTAATTTTCATCCTTCCATCTCCTTGACTAAACTTCACTTAACCAACTCGTAAACAACACAATTATTTCTCACCAAATAAATCAAATGCAAAAGCAACTTTGAAAATCACATGCACCCATGCAAGAATAATTTCTAAGATAACACGTGAAATGCGTAATGCTATGCAAGACATGACTTTTTCCCCATAGTCAAAAGTGGTTTTAGGTGGGGTATTACATCTTAGGGGCTGTTATTGACCCCGAGAGCCAAGTGGACATAGTTCTCGAATCTCTACCGGGTTCCTTTACTCAGTTCAAGTTGAACTATAGCATGAATAAGTTGAACACGGGTTTAACTGAGTTAATAAAGGAACTCTAAATGGCGGAGAAGGTCATGAAGTCACAATCGAAGGCTATGATTGCCAAGGCTTCATCTTCTGGAACTGGGCCCAAGCCCAAAAAGTTCAAAAAGAAGAAGGGTAACGCAGCGGTCTAGCCCAAAGACAAACCCAAAGGCAAGTGCTTCAAGCCTAGACTGAAGGGTCATTGGAAAAAGGAGTGTCCAGATCTTCAAGCCAAGAAAAACCCCACAGGCAATATTTTCTATATAGAGTCTATATTAATGGTTGGATCAACTTCCACTTGGATTGTTGATTCAGGAGCCACTGATCACATCTGTAACTCCTTGCAGGGGTTTAGAAAGATTAGAAGACTCCAGAAGGGCGAACTGGAATATGTGTCAGAAATGGAGCACAAGTTTGGGCCCTTGTAGTGGGAGAGCTATATCTTATTTTTTATTGTAATATAATAGTGGTTTTGAAAGATATTTTATATGTACCTGGATTTAGATAGAATTTGATTTCGGTTGCGAAACTAATAAATCTAGGATATTCTGTATCTTTCCATTCTGGTATTTCTATCAGTAGAGATGGAGAAATTTTATATACTGGGCACATGTATAGAAATATATTTTTCATAAACCCTATTAACAATCAATTAAATAACGCTTAATATGAATCTTTAACAAGGAAGAGAAAGACCAATGTTAATGACTCTTATCTTTGGCATTTAACGTTGGGTCATATCAACTCAACTAGGATTCCGAGATTGATCCATAATGGGCCTTTGGGCGAATTGAGATTGGAAAATTGGCCTCAGTGTGAGTCCTGCCTGATAGGAAAAACGACCAAAAGGTCATTTTCCCCTAAGGCAGATAGAGCCAAGGAAGTATTGAGTCTTGTTCACACTGATGTGTGTGGTCCCCTGTCTATACCAGCTAGAGGAGGTTTTGAGTACTTCATCACTTCCATGAATGATTGTTCAAGGTTTGGTTATGTTTACCTGATGAGGCGCAAGTCTGACTTTTTCGACAAGTTCAAAGAGTTTATGGCTGAAGTGGAGCGTCGAACAGGTAAGTTGATCAAGACCTTACGATCAGATCATGGTGGAGAGTACCTCCTTGGCGAATTCAAGGACTACATGATACATTATGGGATAGTCTTTCAGCTCTCTACGCCAGGGACACCCTAACCGAATGGAGTAGCTGAGAGAAGGAACAGGACATTGATGGAAATGGTTCAAAGCATGATGTCTTATACTACTCTTGTAGTGTTTTTTTTGGGATATGCTCTAGAAACAATGGCATATATTCTGAACTTAGTGCCTTGCAAGTCAGTACTTAGGACTCTCTATGAGATAAGGATTGGGCGCAAGCCAAGTTTGAATCATCTCAGGATATGGGGTTGTCCAGCTTATGTACTAGTCAATGGAGATAAGTTAGAACTAAGATCAAAATTATGCTATTTTTTTGGGTATCCAAAATGGACAAATAGTGGTTACTTTTATCATTCTAAGGAGTAGAAGGTACTGGTTAGTACAAATGTTAAATACTTAGGGGATGATCAAAGTACTTCCACGAAAGGCTCAACTAAGTTGGAATTGGAGGAGAAGTTATCTTCAGAAGCAACTTTTTTTGACTCGACTATGGAACAAGAAAAGACACAGCCTCAAGAGCCTGTACATATAGAGCCTTGTCATAGTGGGAGAGTGTCTAGGGTTCCGAAGTGGTGGACTGGAGAAGCTTTTAAGCTGGTCTCTGACTATGATGAATAAGACCCCACTAGATACGAGGAGGCTATTGCTGATGCCGATGCAAATCTGTGGCATGAAGTAATGAAAGCCGAGATTGAGTCTATGTATCTCAATCAGGTTTGGGATCTTGTAGCTTTTCCTGAAGGGATAAAATCTATAGGGTGTAAGTGGGTATATAAGAGAAAGAGGGGAGTAGATAGGAAGGTGGAAACCTTCAAAGCTAGGCTTGTGGCAAAAGGGTATACTCAGAAAGAGGGAAACGATTATGAGAAAACCTTTTCCCTGGTAGCATGCTTAAGTCCATCTGTATCCTCCTTGCCATCACATGTCATTATAACTACGGGATATGGCAAATGGATGTCAAGACGACATTTTTAAATGGCTATCTTAGTGAAGACATCTATATGTCCCAACCGGAAGGCTTTGTTGCTAAAGGCTAAGAGCATATAGTTTGCAAGCTTAAGAAGTCCATTTATGGACTTGAGCAGGTATCCAGAGCATGGAACATTTGTTTTGATGAAACTGTAAAGTCTTATGGTTTTATTAAAAATGAGGATGAACCATGCGTGTATAGGAAACTTGAAGGTATTAATGTGATTTTTTTTTCTTATACGTGGATGACATTCTACTCATTGGAAATGATGTAGGGTCATTGTCATCTACAAAGGTTTGGGTGTCTAGTCAATTCAGTATAAAGGACTTGGGAGAAGCAAACTGCATTCTCTAGATTAGACTTCTTAGAAATAGGAAGCAGAGAATGATAGGTTTATCCCAAGCGGCATACATTGACATGATGCTGGCCAGGTATAGCATGTACTCATGCAAGGGAGCTCTAATTCCTTGCAGACATGGGTTGTCACTTTTTTCAAGGGACTGTTCTAAGTCTCAAGAAGAAAAGGACAGGATGAGTAGGATTCCTTACGCTTCAGTTGTGGGAAGTCTCATGTACGCCATGTTGTGTACTAGGCCAAATATTTGCTTTGCCGTACGTTTGGTTAGCAGATATCAATCAAACCCTGGGGAGGTTCATTGGCAAGCTGTAAAGTATATACTTAAGTACCTAAAGGAAATGAGAGATTATATGCTGGTTTATAGGGCTGATGACATGGTTCCTACAGGATACACGAATTAGACTTCCGAGCGGATAAGGATGTGAGAAAATCTACTAGTGGATATATCTTCACCTTATCTAGAGAAGCTATTTCATAGAGGAGTATCAAGAAATCTTGCATTGCTAACTTAACCATGGAAGATGAGTATGTGGCAGCTTCAGAGGCATCCAAGGAAATAGTCTGGCTCTGGAAGTTACTTTCAGAACATGGAGTTGTGCCATACATGGACAGGCTGATTGTGATGTATTGTGACAACAATGGAGTAGTATCACAATCCAAAGAACCTCAGAACCACAAGAAGGGGAAACACATTGAGAGGAAGTACTACCTGATCCGGGATTTTATCCAGAGACGGGAAGTCATGGTGGAACAGATTGCCTCCGAGAATAATCTAGCAGATCCATTCATCAAGTCTTTGGCTGAGAGAGTCATCAAGAGACATTTAGACACCATATGGGTGAGCACCTATGGACTTACATAGTCTTAGAGTGTAAGTGGGAGATTGTTGGGATGTATGCCCTCTTGAACTAGGTTTCTGATGTAAAAATCGAATGTTTTAATAAAAGAATTTATTTTTAGAAATTGTTTATGAATTTAAAATTTTATTTGTGCACAATTATGTTTGGAAAAAATCTATTATGTTTAAGTAAGTGGTTAATGTGAATGGAGGTCTTTCACAGTAAGGTATGGATCATGGGTTACATAACACATAAACTTTTGTTCTTAACCAATTGATGAGAATGAGAATCTCATCATGTATAGGTTATTATGTCGTGAATTCTAAATGGGGAATGGCAGACCTTTAGCCAGTGAGTAGTCCACTCACTTCATGACATAAGCGTATTTCAAATACATAGAATAGGACCTGTAGTAGTGGTTTCTAAAAGTACTATATGGTAGAAACCTAGACTGCTACCGCTACAGCGTGGACTAGTACTCTATGACTTGTGTATGCGTTGGTGGACTGAAAAAGCTGGAAGCATATACTTTGATATGCTATAGTTGAGATTCTATCGTAGGGCCAATATACTTGCATGTTAGGTATGTATGACTAGTTAGTTAAGACAATCTTGTGTAAGATAGTTTCTATACTATATCACCCCTTGTGGTTGTCTAAATATCTAAATATCCAGGGCCCTGGGAAATATGACTTGAATGTTTTCTTTAGGGTAGCTCCCTTGGAAAGCAGAAACAATCTAGGAAGTCGTAGATCATTGGACTAGAGGCCTAAGGATGGTAGATGTCATTTAGAGAGGTATTAGTACACTTCCTCCTCTCTGAATGTATGACGATGTATAGAGGGTTATTTTAGTCTTTACACTTGTAGGTCGGAGACTTTGCTAACGCAGCACTGTCCTTGGGGTCAATATTTCCTTATGGAGATATTTGGAAATATTTAAAATACAAAATACAACTATTTATATGGCAAGGGTATTTTGGTCATTTTAGTAGCCAAGGCGGTGTGTCTTTTGGTCCCTAGTATAGATCGTGAATCCTAATTAAATATGGGCTATTGAATTGATTTTAAATTAAATGAAATTTATATTTTTAAGTAGCTTAATTTAATTATTGGGCTAAAATAAAATAAAGGTCTATGGAGAGAGAATTAATAAAATTAGTTTAGTGGGTTAATTAATTATTTAGGCCTTTGGCCCAGTTTGAATAATTAAAGATTAACCTGGGACTGAACTAATATAGGCTTATTAATTTGACTAGTTTATTTGGACTGGAAAATTAATTATTAATTGGGCCATTAGGTTGGTTCTAATTAGAATAATTAGTTAAGCCCAAAAGGTTAAACTAAGTGTCGAATGGCCCAATCCAGTTTTACCTAGGATTTTATTTAGGTTAAATAGGAGGATTGGAAACAACATTGTTGGTAGAACATACACTCTCTAAGACGGCTTGTTCTCTGTGAAAGGCTAGACATCTTTCTCTCTCTCTGAAAAAAGATTCCTTAGTCTGTAGTTGTTCACCAAACGGATTTTGGCATGCTATATACTGGAAAATCAATAGCTTGGTGTTCCCCTATATGCAAAGACGGAGTAGCAGACTTGCAGGAATAACACCAGAAGCTTTCTCCAGCGTACCTCCCCTGGTGGCACACATTCCGATCCAATCAATTATTAGAACGAGGAAAAGAGGAAATATTTTTAAAACCTCATAACATGTATAGAGCCTAACCGGCGCCAGCTAGGACTGTTGGAGCCGGCACCGACTCTGCCCTAGAGTTCCCTTGTTCTTTATTTTTCCAGTTTTTTATCTTCGCTTTCGCTACGTGCCTTGTGTTTTTTGCTTTCTATGCTTTCAATAGGCACTGCAATGAAATGGCTTTTACTGGCCTTTGATAACTATAGACTGTGTAGCCTATGCAGCTGGGTGTGAGGCATGTTAGAAACATGACCCATTCACAAACTTATACCCTATCATCAAGTCGTGACCGTTCAGGGGTTGGGCTCTAGACATTATCGGCAAGATTCACCCGCCATCAACTAAAGGGCACAACTTCATTCTAGTGGCAACCAATTATTTTAGCAATTGGGTAGAGGCACAGGCCATGACCAGAGTAACCCAGTCTACTATTATCATCTTCATTTAGCAGAATATCCTTTTTTGATTCGGCATACCTGAAACTATAACAGTTGACCAATGAACTATGTTCATAGGATACCCAACTTTCTAACTCAATTCCAAGTTAAGTTATTTCATTCCTCCCTGTATTATGCACAGACCAATGGTTAAGCTGAGGCAACAAACAAGACTTTGATTAGTATGATCTGAAAATCGGTGGAAGATAAATCCAAAAGGTGGCACGAAACCCTGCAAGAGATATTGTGGGCATATCAGAATGCTTACAAGACCGCTACAAGTTGTACCCCCATTCAGCTGACATATGGACAAGATGCAATACTACCCGCTGAATTATCACTACAGTCAGCCCGGGTAGCTTACTAACATTACCTATTGGTTGAAGATTACAAATTGGCCCTGGCAATGAGTTTGGACCAAGTAGAGGAAGACCGATGGGTAGTATTGGAAAATATCAGAAGGCATAAGGAGAATGTCGCAAGAACCTACAATCGGAAAATGCGAGGAGGAAGTTTTCAAATAGGAGACATGGTTTGAAAAACTATACTACCTGTGGCACTAAAGGATCTATGCTATAGTATGTGGTCAGCCTTATGGGAGGGACGTTTTCTTGTTACTCAGGTTTTTGATGGAGGTACTTATCGGCTGATAGCACCCAATAGGAAGGAAGTGAATAAAGTTATAAACCGTAAGTATCTAAAGAAGTTCTATCCTATATTCTAGGAGGGAACATTGGCATGAGAAGAATAAGGGGGAAAAAAAAAAGCAAGAGGATGTATTGAAAAATAACAGAGTAAAAAAAAAGAAACATGTTGGCATTTCATATGAAACGGCTGATCACAGACAGAGCTGATCAGATGGCTGCTACATTTCAATAAATAAAAAAAAAAAGAGTAAGAAGTCAATCCTTCTCAAATAGAGTGGGAGGCATCTTCCGATATAGATCTTCCTTAGGCAAAACGGCTACCGTTGGGGTTTCTTCCTTTTCCTCCACAAGAAGGGTAGGTTCTTCTAGGGCTAGTTCTGGTCCAAAGCCGATTCCTCCGTTGAAGATGGATGTATCTCGGCATCCCCTGTTTGTGTACCAGCTTCATCGGGACTACGTAAGAAAGTGGCTAGGTCAGATTGGAAGTTGTCCCACGAAGACTGCATGTTGTTTAGCAACTTGTTGAAATGCTGCAGTTCCATTTGGAGCAATTCTTCTTCAACTTCTAGCATGAGATGATCATCCCAAAATTTGGCTGTCGTTTCTACGACAGAGGAGACTATTTGTTGACAGGCATTTTTAGCCTCAAGCTTCTCGTCTAGGGTCATTTTTTCAAAATCTAATTCCTCCTGGAGTGCAAACCATCACATCTCAAGGCCCTCAATTCTCTCAACCCTGGCAGAAATATCAGCTCAAGGGACGCCTAGACAAGTAGAGGCTTCTTGATGGTGCGTTTGCAGAAATGCTTCCTGGCCTCGGAGTTCCCCCAAGGCCTGGAGCTGACGAGAAGCTTTGTCCCGCCTAGTTTAAGTGTTGGAGAAGAAGTGATGGGTGAATCGCATCTGCCCTAGGTAGTCAGCCGAGAGGTGTTTCAATTATATTGGGATATCGGAAGTGGTCGATTGTGCCAGTAACAGGAGGGCTCGACTAATAGCATCTTGAGAAGAGGGGTTGGTCGACAAGTCAATTCCCAACAGATTTCGTAGGAGTTCTGGTACTGCGGTTTCTAGAGTTACTGGCCGAGAAGGAATAGGTTTCATTGGAGGCTTAGGGGCCATTGCCACAAAAAGCACAACGGGCTTGACAACCGGCATTTTCTCAGACGAAGGCACTTTTGACACAGAGGTAGTAACTGGCGAAGATGGAATGGCCGATGTCCATTCCTCTACCGTTGTCATTCTTGCAGGAGATAAGGGGGCATGGCTGCTGATGATTCTACGGAAGAATTAGAGATCACCAGCTAGCTGGTCATCTATTTTTGCAAAAGAATGCAGTATGAGATTCACTCTGAGTCAAAGGATGAAAAGCATTGAAAAGAAAGAGAGTGTTTTCAGTCCAAACCTTGGCAAATGCTAGAGTATGAAGGGCCTATCATCTCTTTGACCGCCTCATTAAAGGGAGGATGGTTTCTTCTTCTTCTTCCTCTTCCTAGTCGGTAGGCGAAAGTATGAGGGTTCTTTTCACTGGCGGCGTATCGAACAACGACATAGTGATTGGACTAATATAGGCTTTGCACTGGTTACTTTTCTTCCGTGGAGACATTTTTATCACTGCCAATGTCGATCCCACTAATCTGAGCAGCCACCTTTCTACAGAGCCAGAAAAGAGCATTTCGCTCAGCAACTGCTATCACCGGTTGAAGTTTGGTGTGGCCTCCGTAATAACCTGAAAAGGATGGTACTCAAAAGAATGTAGAATGGTTAAGGACCTATCGGCTAAAGTCCGCCGATAGGACAGACATAAAAGAGTAAAAAGAGATATAACCAGGGTCAGTGGGAATATCTTAAATTAGCCCAAATTGCCGTGAAAAGCAATGTGGATTTTACCATTTGCAGGAGGACTTAGCACTCCGGGCACCTACTTTTGCCCCAAGAAGAAGTTCTTGGTGTTGGATATCTTTCGCGTATCATATACAGCGCAATGGAAGAATAAAACGAGATACCATCCAAGGGTCCACATATGTGTGGAAAACAAGACATATATTGATAACAAAGATAACAGTGTTTACCTTTCATTGATCGTGTGGAAAACAAATTCTTTCCTTCTTTAAGCTTGATAATTATGGCGCAATCCAACAATCCTCTTGAAGTATCACCATGAGAGATGAATGTCCAACCACTATAATCACAGTGTATGATTATCTCTAACAGAAATCCAAATAGAGGATCATACTCAAGAACTAAGATTTTTTGTGCTAGCAGAAAACAACAATGGTGGTTGGGGTTTTTCTTCTTTGTTCTTCTTGTTTAGCAAAACCAGAGAAAAATAAGAAGAAGAAAAAGAGTCTTGGGGTTCTCTTGGAAAGACTCACACAAGAGAGAAAGACAAGAGAACAAAAGATCATAAGGCATCTTATGCCGCTTGGTTTTTGTAGAGTTGTTTCATGTGTCCTTTGGTTTTCATGTTATGTTTTTCTTGTGTGACCCACGAAGTCACTCGAAAATCTCCACATAAAACCATATTTGAGAATTCTAAACAATTAGAATTCTCTAATTTGTAATTGGAACCCTTCAAGTTCACAGAATTACAAATTGGCCCATAAATTATAACTAATTATAATTTGACCACAACAACTTCTCTTTCTCGCAATAAACCCCACTATGTTATCAAATAACATCTTGAGTATAGAATCATCTATTATGTGTGACTTATTAGGTTTCCTGGTCAATTGGTAGTGAACATAAATTAATACAAATGTGTTTGAGATTAATATCCATAATTAATTAGAAATAATTATATCGATTCAAATCAGGATTGGTATATTTATTCATCAATTAATAAACCCATATTCTTAGATTATGAGCGGTTTCTAGCAACACATCATGACCACCCAAGAGTCCAGGAAGTCAAGTGGCTTGACATGAACCCTTCAATAATAAACTACAGTGTAATTAACTCTTTTCACCATATAATACCTCATTCAGTTTGGAGTACGGAATTAGTGCCAGCTCCCTCCAGAATTAAATTTGGCCCGAATACAATAATACTTGCACTAGAAACCCACTAGTCCAGATGTGTATCAATTGAAACTATTTCCAATACACATACGCCTTAGACAAGGACTTCTCGAGTAGTAATTCCTACAAGTGGCCGTGAGATATTCGCCCGTCCTATTAGGAGTGGTGAATCCTTTATTAACCCTCTCAACTACTTTTGTTTACTTTACGGTGTACCCAATATCCATCCCATAGGCGGCCCTCGATCTAGCTCCAGAGATTGGAATCAAAGCACAATGCTCAGCAAACAAATTACCTTTGGAGATCTCAAGTCTAAGGATACTTGCACGCTTGCCATATTTAGATTATATCACTGGCACTAAATAGTTATCCGTGTGATTATCGCATAGCTTGGTCATCCAATGAACTTGTTCCATTAACAAGCATCCACGTGTTAACTTTGAGTATCTCAATACTCATGGATATAAGAACCACCGCCTAATCAAATCAGGAAGTCTAACACATGCTAGTCTTAACGCATTAATGATGTCATATCATTAAAACTACGACTAGGGACTATTTAAGTGCTAACACTATACAGTGTAGTAGGAATCTCATATCATGATCTCTATCATTATTTTACTTAACACAGAGTTGTACTAGGGACTTTATCTAATAGTTATATTACTTAAAAGTAAACAAAAGAAACTGTAACATAAATAATATCTTTTATTAAAATAAAATTTGTCATATATAATGTACAAGTGATTGCCTCTAGGGAATAACACTAACAAACTCCCACTTGCATTTCAGGCAATCATTCATGTATCTAATACTGAATGACTCAACATGCCTATCATGTTTCTTTTATAATAGTACTTTTGTAAGCGAGACCACTATGTTCTCATCTGTGGGAACTCTCTCTATCTTTACATTGTTCCTATCTATGATCTCCCAGAACAAATGATAGCATCACAGTATGTGTTTAGATCGCTGATGAGACCGTGGCTCCTTTGGTGTGCAATGGCTCCATTGTTATCACAATACAAAGCTGTTAGACCAACAACACTGGGAACCACACCCAGTTTAGTCACGAACTTCTTGATTTAAACAGCCTCCTTAACTACTTCAAAAGCAGCTATGTACTCAGCTTCTGTCGTAGAGTTGGCAATAGTCTCTTATTTAGAACTCTTCCAACTTATTGACCCTCCACATAACATAAACACGTAGCCGGATTGTGATTTTAAGTCATCTTTGTCAGATTGAAAACTAGCATCAGTATACCCGTTTATTTTCAAATCACCTTCTCCATATACTAAGAACACACCCTTAGTCCTTCGTAAGTGCTTAAGGATGTTCTACAGCTGCCCAATGACCCTTACTAGGGTCAAATTGGTATCTGCTCGTCAAACTGAGAACATAAGATACATCAGGCCTACTACATATCATAGAGTACATGATAGATCCAATTGTCAAAGCATATGAAATCTTACTCATGTGATCGCTTTCAACTTGTGTCTTGGGAGACATCGACTTTGAAAGGCTTACACCATGTGACATGGGTAAGAATCCCTTTTTGGATTGATCTATGCTAAACCTCTTTAGCACTTTATCTATGTCTGTAGACTGTGAAAGACCTAGTAACCTTTTAGATCTATCTCTATAGATCTTTATTCTAAGAATATAGGTTGCTTCTCCAAGGTCTTTCATGGAGAATTATTTGGACAACCAAATTTTAACCGTTTGCAAGACAGGTACATCATTTCATATTAGCAATATGTCATCTACATAAAGTAATAAGAAAATGATTGTGCTCCCACAAACCTTCTTGTATACATAAGGTTCATCCATGTTTTAAATGAAACTATACTATTTGATTGTTTCATCGAAACGGATGTTCCAACTCCTAGAAGTTTGCTTAAGTCCATAAATGGACCTTTGCAGCTTACACACCATTGTGCTATCATTGGATGTCGAACCCTCAGGTTGTGTCACATATACTTCCTCAGTCAAATTTCCATTTAGGAAAGCTGTTTTTACATTCATTTGCCAAATCTCATAATCATAATGAATAGTAATGGCTAGGAGTATACTGATGGATTTTAACATGGCTACTGGCGACAAAGTTTCGTCGTAGTCAATACCATGTTGTTGACGATAACCCTTCACCATAAGTTATGCTTTATTAGTAACTATTTTACCATCTATATCTATTTTCTTCTTGAAAACCAACTTGCACCCAATAGGTTTAATTCCTTTGGGTGGATGAACCAAAGTCCATACTTGGTTTTCGTACATGGAATCCATCTCTGATTTCATGACCTCAAGCCATTTGCCATATTCTGAACTGTTCAGAACATCCTTGTAGGTAGTAGGCTCATTTTCATCTATGAGCAATACGTCATTGTGGTCACAGATGAGAAATTCATATCTCTCAGGTGCTACACGTATCCTACTAGATCTATGAGGATCTTATGTAGTAGAAGGTTCATCTATTCTCTCAATATATGAGGGATCAAACGGTTGATCCTTGTTTGTTTGATCTTCTTTAACTTCACTAAGTTTAAGTTTACTCCCACTGTCCCCTTTGAGCATGTGCTCCTTCTCTAAGAAGACGACATACTTCGAAACAAATACTATATTTTCTCAGGGTAGGTAGAAGTAATATCCAAAAAAATCTTTAGGATATCCTACAAACAAACACTTGTCAGACTTACTATCAAGTTTGTCGGACTAAGGCTTTTTGACAAAGGTAGGACAACTCCATACTCGCAAGTGAGATAACTTTGGTTTCTTACCAAAGAACATCTCAAATGGGGTAGAATCAACTGATTTTGCCGGAACTCCATTTAATATATAAACAGAAGTCTCTAGTGCATACTCCCAAAATGATTTTGTTATGTCTACAGAGGCTATCATGGTACATACCATGTCTAGAAGGATTCGATTCCTTCTCTTAGACACACCATTATGTTGAGGTGTATGTGGTGGAGTCCATTGAGATAATATCCCATTATGTCTAAAATAACTCAGAAACTCTTGGCTCAAGTATTCTCCTCCTCGATCAGATCTTAGAGTCTTAATACTTTTGCCAAGTTATTTCTGTATTTCATTCTTAAAGTCTTTGAACTTGTCCAAGACTTCAGATTTATATTTCATTAAATACAAATACCCGTATCGTGAGAAATCATTGATAAAGGTTATGAAATAATTATAACCTCCTCTTGCTTGTATTGACATTGGGCCACATACATCATAATGTATGAGTTCAAATAACTCCTTGGCCGATTCTCCTTTTCCTGGAAAATGAGTTTTAACCATTTTACCTAGTAAACAAGATTCACATGTGCCATATGATTCGTAATCAAATGACTCTAAGTTACCAAGCTTGTGCAACTTAGAAAAGCGATTTTTATTTATATGGCCTAAACGACAATGCCATAAGTAAGAGGTATTAGAGTTATCCATTCTTTTAAGAATTGGATTATCCAAGTCTAGAACATATAAACCATTGACCAGAGTTGCTGAACCATAATGAATATCATTCAATGAAAAAGAATAACATTTTTTCTTAAATATCAAATGAAATCCATTTAAGTCTAAACACACAATTGAGATAATGTTTTTCATTAAAACTGGTACATAGTAGCAGTTTTGTAATTCTAAAATTAATCCCGAAGGTAGCTTAAGCTCATATGTCCCCATAACAAGTGTAGCAACCTTTGCCCCATTTACAATACGTAGGTCCACGTTGCCTTTCTCTAGCCTCCTACTGCTCTTTAAACCCTGCAAGTTATTGCATAAATGAGATCCACATCCAGTATGTAATACCCATATCTCATTTTTAAAGGCAGTATTTAGCTCAATCATAAACATACCCGGAGTAGAAGTAGAAGTGCTTGTAAGCTTCTCATTCTGCTTCTTATCCTTAACGGTCTCCAAGTAAGCCATGTAGTTGCGCCTCCAATGGCCAATCTTGCCACCATGATGGCATGGGCCCTTAGTAGTTGCGTCATTCTTCTTCACACCACCCTTAGGCTTCATGGGAGCCTTCTTCTTCTTCTTTTGAACTTTTTTTTTAGAACAAGAAGACTCTACCATTAAAACTGCATTGGAATCCTTCTTTATGGAGAACACCACAGTTTTGAGAATATTGATCAACTCAGGAATGGTGGACTCAATCTTGTTCATCTGATAGTTAATCATAATTGTGAGAAACTATTAGGTAAAGACTGTAAAATTAAGTCAACACTTAAGTCATGATCCATCGTAAACCCGAGAGATCCAAGCTTCTCTATTAAGCCCAGCATCTTTAGCCCATGAGTGGCCACAGAAGAACCCTCTGCCATTTTGCAATGGAATAGTTGCTTCGAGATCTCGTATCTCTTAGTTCTAGCTTGGGCATCAAACAGTTCTCGAAGATGTAGTATAATCGATTGAGCATCTATATGCTTGTACTGTTTTTGCAGCTCGGTGGTCATGGATGCCAGCATAATACACGATGCTATATCACTATCCTCTTTGTGTTTTTTGTGGGCAGCATGCTCATCAGCATGAGCATCTTTAGCTAGTGGTGGTGGAATAGGAGCATCTAGCACGTAGAGCAACTTTTCCGATTTGAGAACGATTCTCAAATTTCTATACCAGTCGAGGTAGTTTGATTCGGTTAACTTGTTGGTTTCCAATATGCTACATAGGTTTAAGTTTGTTGACATGATGCAAGTAACCTAGATGTAAAGATAGGGAAGATTAGCTACTTGCATATGCACATGAAATGCAAATAATTAGAACTTTAATTAAACGCATTTTTACTCCATTATTTTACTCAAACCAATAGCCTCCACTACTGATTCGGGAAAAGCTCATTGGAAGCCTTCCTAGTAGATCGGTATCTAAATTCCTCAAGAATAACCTTGGGTTTACCCTACAAGCCACTCTTGAGTGCATTGGTAGGTATCCAATACCAATTATATCGTATGTATCTACCAGATCATTGGGTGATTAACAGCTTTTAATCTTAAAGCCTTTTGGGCTACCCCAATTTTTCCTCTAAATTTTTTTATGCTTGAGTTTGCACAATTGGGATAAAAGAATTTAGTTAAACCCGACCCATTAATTAGGAATTTAATTCCAAAGGAATGTAATTCCATAGTTTGAACATGCCCGATGTTAAGTAGGCTTGGGTTTGCCCAACAACCTGGTCTCGAAAAAAGACTCTCGTTCTTATTATATTAATGGAAGGAATTAAATTTAATATTAATTGAGGGGTTTCTTCCTTTTAGTGATTTCAACAAATGACATGCATAAAAATCAATAAATTACAAAATTGATAATCATGGTAATAAAGTGATTACGTTGTATAGTTATGGACTTTACCTTAAATTAATTTCTTTAAGCCGTAAAAGAAATTAATATAGTTAACCCTATGTGTTCATGCAATATTTAAGCAGATGGTCTTACTTTCTCGCCTTGTCTGGGTTGCCATCTCCAAAATAAGATAATTTTACTCCTATCTTACTTATGTAATCTAATTACATCAATTCCTAAAGAGAGAAAATCTCGAGTTACATTCGAGAGGAGTTAGATGAGAAGAGAATTACATAGGAATTTGAGATAAGGCAGGACACGCAGGCCCTATTTCATAAAAACCAAAACTGTAAAATGCATGAACAGATATAATTGGTTCTAGTCCATAACGATCCACTATGCCATTAATTATTCTTAAACAAAATAAACATATAACTTTTATTATTCCAAAATCACTATTTTGGAAAAATAAAACTAATTCTAAAATCAGTATTTTAGAAAAATACATCAATTGTTTGTTTCAAAACTAATTTTGAGAAAATGCTTTTGGGTCCAATCTCGTAGCGATAACGGTTGTCCCACTATTGTATAGTGAAAGGAATTAATTGCATTGTAGATTATTATTGAAGGGTTCATGTCAAGCCACTTGACTTCCTGGACTCTTAGATGGTTATATTGTGTTGCTAGATACCGCTCATGATATGCGGAATATGGGTTTATTAATTGATGAATTAATAAACCAATCTTGATTAGAATTGATAGGATTAATTCTAATTAATTATGGATTATTAATCTCAAAGACGTTTGAATTAATTCATATTTGCTATTAATTGACTAAGGAACCTAATATGTCACACACAATAGAGGATGATATACGCAAGATGTTATTTAATAACATAGAGGGGTTAATTGCGAGAAAGAGAAGTTGTTGTGGCTAAATTATAATTAGTTATAATTTATGGGCTAAATTGTATTTTTGAGAACTTGATAGTTTCAATTACAATTTGAGAATTCTAAATGTTTTAGAATTCTCAGATGGAATATTTTCAGCAGAATTTTTTCGTGATATATACGATATATGCACGATTCCTAATAAGAAGAAGATTCACGAAAACAACTCCAAAAAGACTAGGGCACCCACGACTCCCTTCTCTTCTCTCTATCTCGTTGTTCTTCATCAAAAACCCTAGCTTCCATTCTTGATTTCTACTAGCACAAAAACATCATGGTGCTTGAGAGAGACCCTCCGTGTGGATTTCTATTAGAGGTAGTCATACACTGTGATTATAGTGGTTGGACATTCGACTCTCGCATTGTTTGATCAAGAGGATTGCTAGATCGCGTCTCAAACGAGAAAGAAAAAAAAAATTAACGATAGGGACTCACTAGAAAGGTGACCTTTTTCTTCTCTTTATGTCTTGTTTTCCATACATATGCGGATCCTGGGATGCTATCTGTTAGGTATCTCTCGCGTATCATATATGGCGCAGCGGAAGAATAAAACAAGATATCATCCTAGGATCTGCATATGTGTGGAAAACAAGACATATATAGATAACAAAGATAGTAGTTTTTACCTTTCTTTGATCGTGTGGAAAACAAATTCTTTCCTTTTTCAAGCTTGATAATTGTGGCGCGATCTAACAATCCTCTTGAAGATTCACCTTGAGAGTTGAATGTCCAACCACTATAATCATAGTGTCTGATTATCTCTAACAAAAATCCACATGGAGGATCATACTCAAGCACCAAGATTTTCTGTGCTAGCAGAAAACAACAATGGCGGTTGGGGTTTTTCTTCTTTGTTCTTCTTGTTCAGCAAAACCAGAGAAAAAGAAGAAGAAGAAGAAAAAGTGTCTTGGTGTTCTCTTGGAGAGACTCATACGAGAGAAAGAGCGAGAACAAAACAAAAGATCATAAGGCATCTTATGCCCCTTGGTTTTTGTAGAGTTGTTTCATGTGTCCTTTAGTTTTCATGTTTTATTTTTCTTGTGTGACCCATGAAGTCACCCAAAAATCCCCACATAAAACCATATCTGAGAATTCTAAACAATTAGAATTCTATAATTTGTAATTGGAACCCCTTAAGTTCACAGAATTACAAATTGGCCCATAAATTATAACTAATTATAATTTGGTCACAACAACTTCTCTTTCTCGCAATAAACCCTACTATGTTATCAAACAACATCTTAAGTATAGAATCATCTATTCTGGGGGACCTATTAGGTTTCTTGGTCAATTGGTAGGAAACGTGAATTAATCCAAATGTCTTTGAGATTAATATCCATAATTAATTAGAATTAATGATATCGATTCTAATCAGGATTGGTATATTTATTCATCAATTGATAAACTCATATTCTCATATCATGAGGGGTATCTAGTAACACATCATGACCACCGAAGAGTCCAAGAAGTCAATTAACTATAGTGCAATTAACTCATTTCACCATACAATATATCATTCAATTTGGAGTAAGGAATTAGTGCCAACTCCCTCCAGAATTAATTCTGGCCCAAATATAATAATACTTGCACTAGGAATCCACTTCTTGATACGAATCTTGTGTGGCTTTTCTTGATGTTGAGGTGTTTTAGGTGGCTATGTGTTCAGCTCAAACAAATGGAACTAAAACAAGGACTTTTCATGTGATAAAAGGATAAAGTAACCTAACTACCTACACTCTTTCAAACCCTTGAAGAACAAAGCCTCAAAGACCCTCAAGATGAGTAGAAAGTTCTACTATATTCTTACCCTAATATCGTTGAAGCAATAAAGGTAAGCAAGAATAAATAGAATAAAGAAGATAGGCACCCAAATATTGAATTTCAAACAAACCTTAGAAGAATAACACAACTAAGACCCATTCAAACAAGACAACATTGGATTATCCAAAAGATTTAGAGACTCTTACAAAAGAAGGACTAACCCTTAAGCTTGGTATTGAACAATATGAACAAGGAGGCTAAGGCCTCTTAAGATTCTCTGTCAAATTTGAATTAAAGCGAAGTGTGTTGTCTTGTCAAATCAATAAAGGTACTGTTTATACTATCCTAACCCTAGCTAAGTAATCCTTGAGGTTTAATTACAGTTTATGGTCAAAATAAGTCTTTACAAACACTTAAGAGTGCAGAAAGGTGGAGAAAAGCATTAAAACGCGGAGCAATCAGTGGTGGCCCAAGGGAAAGCCGGTGTCAATTTGGGACATCAAGCCGTCACTGGTTTGGTTCTGTTTTCGGTCGGTTCTCGTTCGCTTGAGTGTTGGTTTTGGACAGAATGGAACCGGCGCCGATTTCGCAGCATGGAGCTGGCGCCGGTTGTCCTCTAGAAGCCTCCCTTGTCAAATTTCATCCCCTTTTGCTGACGACTTAAGTTCTTGTTGGGGTCCTTTGCAGATGGCCATCAACACGAACTCTTAGCTTGCTTCCTCAACCCTCCAATCCTTCTTCATCCTCAAGCATTGTTTGATGATCAATTGAAAATCATCTTGTAGCTTCTTGGTCCTCGCTCTAGTCATCGGTCCTTATCCTCCATGATAAAGTAGAGTCCCATCATCTCCTCCTCCTCGAAAAGTATTCGTCTTCGAATCATTGCCATAATCTACATTAAAAGGAGAGAGGTCACTAACATTAAAGGTGGCACTAATATGATACTCACTTGGTAGATCTATCTTGTAAGCATTATCTCCAACTTTGGCATGAACTTGAAGTGGTCCATCCCCCATTGGATCAAGTTTGCTTCAGCGTTGCGTGGGGAATCTCTCCTTGCGAAGGTGCACCCATACCTAATCGCCCAGCTCAAAAGACACCTTTTTCCTTCCTAGATTGTGCTTATGGGCGATCTCTTCATTGCATTTTGCAATGGTTTCCTTCATCTTCTCATAAAGTTCCTTCACCATTTCTGCCTCCTTAGCTCCATCAAGGTTCAACCGTTCACCTATAGGCAAAGGAACCAAATCCAAAGGAGTTAGAGGGTTAAAACCATACATAATTTCAAAAGGAGAATAAGAAGTGGTAGGGTCCATAAAAGTTGGGTAAGTGTGCGATTGACCACCTCAGTTTGTCCGTCCGTTTGGGGATGACAAGCTGTGGAAAATAAAAGGTTAGTTCCAAGTTTGTTTTATAAAACTCTCCAAAAGTGGCTAAGGAATTTTGTATCCCTATCCGAGACAATAGTCCTTGGAATCCCGTGCATTATCACCACTTCCTTGAAGAATAAATCTGCAATATAGGATGCATCATTAGTCTTGGAACAAGCCACAAAATGAGCCATTTTAGAAATTTTTTCAACAATTGCAAATATAGAATCCTTGCCTCCCCTGGACCTAGGCAATCTTAAAATGAAGTCCATTGATATATCAACCCAAGGCACATTAGGTGTGGGCAAAGGAGTATAAAGACCATGTGGAAGAGCTTTAGACTTAGCTCGCCTACAAGTAATGTATTGAGAACAATGTCTCTCCACATCCTTTTTCATTTTTGGCCAAAAGAAATGTTCCTTAATGATGCCTAAGGTTTTGGCAACACCAAAATGCCCCATTAGTCTCCTACTATGGGCTTCCCAAACTAGCAACACCCTAATGGAACCCTTTGGCACACAAAGCTTTGCCTCCCTAAATAAGAAACCATCATGCCTATAATATTTAGCAAATGCACCTTTCTCACAAGCATGGAAAATATCCCCAAACTCCTCATCATCGACATACAAATCTTTTACAAATTCAAAACCAAGTTTAGCATCCAAAAAGTTGAGGAGTGCATACCTTTGAGATAGTGCATCCACTACCACTTTTTCCTTACACTTGTTGTATTGAATGACATATGGAAATGTCCTAATAAACTCCATCCACCTTGTATGCTTTTTGTTCAAATTTTGTTGGCTCTTGAGGTGTTGAAGGGTCTTATGATCGGTATGAATGACAAACTCTCTTGGCAAAAGGTAGTGTTGCCAATACTCTAAGGTCCTCACCGAAGCAAAAAGCTCTTTGGCATAGGTAGAATAGTCAAGGGCTACCCCGGACAATTTTTCACTAAAGTATGCAATGGGTTTTCAATCTTGGGTTAAGACCACACCTATTCCCACCCCACTTGCATCATACTCTATCCCAAAAACCTTCTCAAAATTGAGAAGAATAAGAATGAGAGTTGGCTCAATTTGTCTTTGAGGATTTGAAAGGCTTGTTTTTAGGCTTCCTCCCACCTTTTTCTTTACCACTTTGGTTAGAAGAGCTGCTAGAGTGCTAAAATTTTGGACAAACCTTCTATAGAAGCTAGATAGCCCATGGAAACTACGAACTTGGGTAAGGGTGGTAGGGGTTGGCCAATCTTAGATGGCTTTCACTTTTCCCTCATCAACCTCAATCCCTTTGGCACTCACAACATACCCAAGGAACATAATCCTTTCAAACAAAATGAGCATTTCTCAAGATTAGCATAGAATCTCTCCCTTTGGAAGGCAATAAGCACACTTTGAATATGATTTAAATAATCCATATATGATTTGCTATAAATTAATATATCATCAAAGTACACAACAACAAATTTCACAATGAATTCCCTCAAAACATGGTGCATTAATCGCATAAAAGTACTAGGAGCATTGGACAACCCAAAGGGCATGACAAGCTATTCATACAACCCTTATTTAGTTTTAAAAGTAGTTTTCCATTCATCCCCTTCCCTTATTCTAATTTGGTGATAACCGGATTTCAAATCAATTTTTGAGAAAATGCATGCACCAAATAGCTCATCAAGCAAGTCATCTAGCCTAGGAATGGGATAGCGGTATTTTACCGTTATGTTGTTGATAGTGCGACAATCCACACACATACGCCATGTCCTATCCTTTTTGGGCACCAAGAGAACCGAAACCGCACATGGGCTTAGGCTCTCTCTCACATATCCCTTCTTAAGCAATACCTCCACTTTCTTTTGCAATTCCTTGGATTCCTCTAGATTACTTCTATATGCCGGTAGGTTGGGGATGATGGCTCCGGGCACAAAGTCGATTTGATGCTCAATTCCTCTCAATGGTGGTAGTCTTCCGGGCACCTCATTTGGAAAAACGTCTTTAAACTCTTGAAGAATAGCTGCAATTTCATGAGGCAATGACAATGTGGAATCATTAGTAGAAATATAAGAACCTTTGTATAAAAGAAGAATAATCGATTCCTTAGCCTCTATAGCCTCTACGACATCACACTCCTTTACAAAGAAATTCACTCTCATTTTACCTCCCCTCCCTTGTCCTTGCTCACTCCTATCCATGATTGTCAATGGCATTTGTTTGTTCATTCTCTCTCAATTCTTTTTCTTGCCTCTCCTTTTCTTTCCTCTCAATTTCTTGCTTTTGCTTAACTTCTTGCGCTCCCTTCTTCTTTTCTTTTTCCTTCATGATTCTTTGGTCTTTGCTCAACTCACTAGGGGCCATGGGGATGAGGGTAAACTTAGTTCCTTCCTTAAGTAGGGAATAAGTATTCTTCCTCCCATCATATTTTACATACCTATCATATTGCCAAGGACTCCCTAGTAGTAAGTGACCTGCTTGCATGGGTACTACATCACAAAGCACTTCATCCTTATACTTCCCCATTTCAAAAGACACTAATACTTGCTTATTTACTCTCATTTCCCCACTATCATTCAACCATTGTAGTTTTAGGGCTTCGAATGTCTAATCCAACTCATGTCCAAATCTTCAACTAAATCTGCAATAATCACGTTAGTGTTGCTCCTACTATTCACAATGACACTACAAAGGGTCTTCATGACTAGATAACTAGTGTAGAAAATGTTCTCTCTTTATTGGTGGTCTTGATCCTCAATGGCTTGTGAACTCAAAGACCTTCTAGTGACTCCCACCAAAGAGTATTCTTGTCCAACAACTTCCTCCTCATCACTCTCCTCATCTCTATTTCCCTCTTGGTCTCCTTGGTATCTTTCTCCCTCTTCCTCTTCGTCAGTAGAGACCTCACCATAGGGATTAGTATATATTGCTCTCTTGCTTTGACACTCATAGGAAGTGTGTCCATATCCAAGGCACTTAAAGCACTTGATATCTCTATTCCTTTGTGGCATTTCCATGGCTTTCCCCTTGTCCTTGTTCTATCCTTCCCTAGGTTTCCAATCCTCCCTAGGCTTCCATTCTTCCCTAGGTTTCCAAGCTTCCCTAGGTTTGTTGAAGTCCCTTTGAAATGGCTTGGGGGCTTCATCCTTCTTAGTTAACACCTTGCTAGTTGTGTTGGGATTTGGAAGTGTTGGTCTAGTAAATGCCCTTCTCTTTAATTGCCTTTCAATCTTCATGGCGGCATGTACCATATCATCCAATCGATCATAGGAGTGCAATTCCACCAAATTGGCAATCTCCCTATTTAATCCTCCTAAAAACCTTGCTTTTGTTGCTCTAGGATCTTCATGGATTTGAGCTCTCATCAACATGACTTCCATCTCCTTATGATAATCTTCCACACTTTTGTTCTCTTGCTTGAGTGATTGGAACCTTTGGTAGAGATCATTATAGTAATGGTGTGGTATAAACTTTTCTCTCATCATATCTTTCAATAAATTCCAACTTGCCACGGTTTCCACTCCTATTTGCCTCCTTTGAGCACTGACTTGCTCCCACCATACCAAAGCATATTCCAAGAAACTCAAAATAGCCAACCTCACTTTTGACCTCCCACTATATGTATGGCTTTCTAGGAATATCTCCATCTTGCTTTCCCACTCAAAATAAGCTTCGGGGTCACTCTTGCCATAGAATATGGGCACTTTCAATTTAATATGGCTCAACTCCCTTTCCACATCATTTCCTTCTCTCATTCCTCCTCTATTACCCCATCCTCTAGGTTGTTCCCCAAAGGCCTCAACATGTTCTCCTTCATACCACTCATCAACTCCTTCAAATTCTCTTTCTAGCCCCCTTAGATTGTTTCCCCCATTCATTCTTTGTCCTCTACCTCGTCCTCCTCTCATTCCCTGAACTCCCCCTCTTATAGCAGCTTATTGGAATCCCCCAATTGAATGTTCGTCCAATTCTTCCCCTTGTTGGGCATGTAATGGAGGAGTGTGGGCATCACCACCCCTCATTCTAGGGCAAGGTACTTTAAATCGTTCTTGGCCCCTCCTTTGTGCAACGGTAGAAAATTGGCTAAGATCGTTTATCAACTCCCTTGTCAGATTTTGAAATCATTTTGCATAGTCCTCATCATGTCTAGCAAGTCCTCACGCAATCCCCTAGCATCAATAGGTTCTTCTTGAGGTCTACTAGGTCCACTTGCGTTAGTGTAACACCCCACTACCTAGGCCCGACAGGGCCGGGGATGTCGCCCCATCCAAATGACAAGGGGTCTTTATAACTAGGTCACACAAAATAAAATAAAAGTAATACTTTAAAATTGAACTTATTACAGCCCAAAAATACTTGAACAAATCCAAAATAAATTGTTTGCTACCATCTCTCAAAACAACACATAAGAAAAATAACATAAACTCTTCAAAGCATAGGCAACAAATCTACCTATTCATCTCCACAGCAGGATCGACCTGAAAATATGGCATAAAATGTGATGAGATAAAAATCTCAGTAAGTTCGTGTGTGCTTTGGGTGTTCAGTGAAAACAGTTTGTGGATGCAAAATGTGAAAACTTTATAAGAGAAATATTGGTAAGCAATAAACATTAGTAAAAAACAAGAGTGGTGTTTTCGGCTTTTCCAGCCATACATAATTTATAAGATCAACCACTCAAAAGAAAGGATTATGGGTTACCACACGTTGGGCCCCATAACCGGATGGCCAGTATGCCGCACTTTGTGCATACTGCAGGTCAGAATGCCGACACTTTGTGCAGACTGACAAAATGTAAGTGATCGGCCTACCGGGCAAGATACTCCTTCTTCTCTATACCCAAACAACAACCGGGCATCCATTCCGGCAAAACACAGTCACTTGACTGGAATAAAAACTGCTAGCTCGGACCGGCATGACTAAGTAGTACTGATGTTTCTCTAAGTTGAGTTTTATCTTCTGGAGGTTGCCTCCTACCAGAAGACTCACTCTTGCTCTTCAAAACTAGTACTACTAGCCTACCCTTATTGAGTACTCAACGATAATTGTCCCACTTGGGAGAAAACTGGTAAAACATAGCTTTACTTGAAAATGGCAATTAAGGGTTTCCAAAGTCCTTGTCAAAATTGGTTTTAGAAACACTTTAGTGTTTTGAGTAAAATTGCCTGTTAATTTTCAAATAATTGGTTTGACTGAAACAAGTCAGAAAACAGTCATTAATTGCCTTTACCAAATCAGTGTTCACATACTTTGAGGTTAGCTTGCCATAGTAACCTTTTACAACAAACAAGTTTTATGCAGGAGCTTACCTGATCCTTTGCTTGCTCAAATTCAAAAGTCTTCCAAGGCTGACCTAACCCCGCCAGGGGTAAACACAAGACATAAGGTTACACTCAAGCTATATTCACTTACACAAATAATCCTAGTTCAATTTATTACAATTATGACCCTAATGTTCTAAGCTTTAAGGCTAGATGATAAAGAATTTTATAAAATAAGTCTAGTTTGATAAGTTAAAATAACTAGGGTTTCTAAAATAATTGCTAAAAAATTATAGACTCAAATAATAATTCTTGAGTGTTATTATTAATAAATAAACTAAGGTTTGAATATTGAATAATACCAAGCCCTAGATAATATTAATAAATGGTAATTTAAAAAAAATAGCTTTATTGTAAATAAATAATAAATTACAAATAATTTTTTAATTAATTTTTAATAGATAATAAATAATTAGCAATAATTAAAATTAATAATAAATGAATTAAATTAAGTTTTTAATTGATAAATAACAAATAGATTTTAATATAAATATTATTTAGGAATATAGGTAAAAGTTTTAACTAGGGCCTACAAGGCCATTATTTAATTCTAATATATTATTATTATTATTATTATTATAGATATATTATTTTTAATAAAAGATTTCTTTTCTTTGATAATTAAAAGATTAATATTTTAATTAATAATCCAATCCAAATCTTCCTAGAGTTTCGAATTTTATAGAGAAAAATATAGTAGTAATTCTAATTAAAGTTATAAAATTTGTTAATAAAAATAACTTAGACTTAACAAGAAAATAATTTTTCACCATGATTTTTCTATTGCTAGAAAAGATTCATAACTACATTCTCCAACATCAAATAATAAAGTAATACATTCACGAATATATGCTTGAATTATCTCATACTATCACAAGGCTAGTTTCCTGCTAGGCATAATCATCATTAATGGCTTCAATGGAAAATAGAAACATAAGAGCCTAATCACCCTTGGTGTCATAATATCTAACATGCTTCAAACATCCATAAATTTTATTAAGCATGATAAGCATACATTGATTCCAAAGAAAATCCATATGACTTAGTTATATACATCAATCCTTATGTCTTAACTCCATCCCTTTCCTTCACATACAGATCCCCAATCTCCTATTCATATCCATTCTTCCTATCATCATCTAAGAGACATGAATTCAGAAATAAACGAAGGATTTAAGAATAATTACTTGATTGTCAATTACTTTGATGAACATTAAAGAAGGTCCACGCGCGATGGAGAGTCTTGAGTGATCCAACGGAAAAACAGCCATGATTGATGGTTGATCAACCATTTTGGTCGAGAAAGAGAGAGAGAGAGAGATCATTAGAAAGGTTTATTGATAATTGAATGGAAGAGGATGAACAAGAAGGTTGTTCTTAGTTTACCTTGTTGGTGTTCTTGAGACCTTCAAGAAAAAGCTGATTTTGATCCGATTGAAAATTCTTGTTTGCGTGTTTTTATGTTATAAATACCAGAAATGAAGCCTAGGGATTAAGTAGAAGTGATCTGGAGTATTTGAGAGTGATTGGAGGTGTTTAGAGTAGGTTTAGGCTTGAAGAAGTATAGTGTGTATTCTTGGTGTTCTTGGTGAAAATGGAGAGAATTTGAGAGAAAAGCTCACAATTTTCTAGAGTGTTGTTGGCCAAATGGATTGGGGTAGATAGGAGTGTCGGTTTTTAGCTAGTGGAAGAGAGAGTGGTCAGATTTTTTTGAAATTAAAATGGAGGAAATTGTGGAGTTGTTTAAGGTAGGAGATTAGCTAATGGTGCTTGATCAAGGAAGATTTCTTTGTTCTTCAATGGTGCCGGCTGAACAAGATGATTTTGTTGAAATGAATGAAGGTTGTTCAGGTATATAGCTGGCCGAAATTTAGTCTATGATGGTTGAGAAAATTCTGGTTTTTTAGCTTGTTACAAGAGTGGTTTAATAGAGTAAAATTCTGGAATTTTTTTGAAGTTCAAATGAGTTTTGGTTAGAGTAATCTTAGGAGATTTTTGAGGTATGATTATAGAGTCCAAGAACTCAAGGTAAGTGTGGAGGTTAATCATGGTCAGTCCATACTGAACAAGGTTCAATTTTCCAGAGATTTGAAGGGTGTTCTTTGGCCTTGGCTTTGAGAGGCAAAGCTGGAAAATTTTCTGGTTTCAATGCTCAAGAGTTTTGAATGATGAAGACTTTTGGTGCAGAATTTTTGCATTTACGTGGCTCGATTTACAGCTGGTTTTCTAGGGTGTTTGAAGGTCTTACAAGTGTGGTTTTCCAGCCTTCTTTCTAGAGAAAAATAGAGGGTGTTTCAGCTGAATTGCTAACAAAAAGGCAGCTCCAATTCTAGCTTAGAATGCAGCGAATTGTGCATGAATTTTTTTCTGGTTTTGTGCAGTTTGTGCAGTCCGAAAATTGCACAGAATTTTCAGCCTTCAAACCACATGAAATGACCATTTTTCAGGAAGAAAATGAGTAGGTTTACTAGCTGAATTTTTCGAAAAGCTGGTCTGCAAAAAATCTGAAAATTTTCCAGATTTTCCTTCATTAATACTATGAACCACATGAAGGTAAGATTGAAGGTTCTACCATGGTGATTTATTTCTCTTGGGAATCCATCCTAACTACTCTCCTATTTTCGGCCAATCCTCTATCCTCCAAGACTGATTTTTTCAAAATTCAAGGCTGAAGAATCATCACAGAATTTTTGGAATTTAAAAGGAGAGATTTAATGGATTTTGGTTTATTTAAATTATGAAGGTGCTAGGACAAAGCTAGAGGTAATAAAAGGACATGAATTCATCTAGAATTCTTTTTAGGACACAATGATAAGATTAGGACATTCTCTTCATGTCTCCCCTAAGACAACATTTCTATTTTTATGGAATGCAAGAAAACACAATTCAAACTTAATCAAGATAATCATGATAAAAACTTAAATGATGGGATTTGAACTCATGACCTTAGCAATTAAACCACAAAGCTCTAACCACTAAACCACACTAACTCTTGCTCTTTTTTTCTCACCTCCATATTCCTCTTATTTAATCCTCAAGCTATCTTCCTATTTTGACCTCAAGCAAAATTACCATTTTACCCTTCCTACTCAATAAGCATAACTAAGCCTTTTAACCTATAAACCACAATTCTAAAGCACATAAAATCATTCAAAAATATATATATTCATGCAAAATAGTATGATATGCATCCCGACCCCCCCCCCCCCTTTACTCTAGGGTTGGCTTTAGGTGGGGTTTCACAGTTAGGCCTAGATATCTTTTGTTCATGTGCCATGGGGGTAGAGTATTTACTTGTCTATACCTACAAAACAAGAGATTAGAAAGAAAAATTGATCCTCACTGCACTTCCTTGCGTGTTGGCTCTCAAGGTTGATCACTCCACCCTCGTGTTTACTCTCTTAGGCTCTTTTGATAATAGGCTCTCCCTCTTGCCATTTTCTCAACACTCAAGCCTTTTTGTTCAATCCAAATTCTCCCCAATAGCTGAAGATTTAGTCCAGCTAAGTAAATCACATAAATCAAAAGGAATTTCTAAATAGTAGGTCTTAGGGGAATTTCAACAAACACTCGTTTAGCACATCCAAGAAATCAAGTTTTAAGCCAAGAATTTCAAGAAAAATAGACTCAATCAACTCAAGAGCAAGCACTAGACGCAAAAGAACACTTCTGAGCAAGAAATAATCAAGAATTATCAAGAACAAAGAGAACAAGAAATAATTCAATAATTTAGCGATATACTAAGCCACAAAATCCCAAGGAATAAAAATCAAGAATCAAAGTTCCCAACTATAGCCAAAAACACTCTCATGGAACATTTATCAAACACCTTGGCTGCAACCTCGTCACTCAAGAGCAACTAGAATTTCCACCTATATTCAAGCCAAATTTCAACACAATCGCAAGACAGATTTGTTCCCAAGGATTATAATAACATCAATAAGTAATTTCCCAATAGAAAAATCAAGATACAACAAAAATTTCAAGACCTTTTGGAGCAATTTTCTGAGTTACGGGATTTTCTGTTTTTCTCTTTTCTTCACTTTGTAGGGCTCATTTTTCTTGTTTTCAAGCTTTGATGGGAATCAAGGTTTTCCTTGCTCTGATACCAAACTCTGTGATACGAATCTTGTGTGGTTTTTCTTGATATTGAGGTGTTTTAGGTGGCTAAGTGTTCACCTCAAACAAAGGGAACTAAAACAGGGACTTTTCTTGTGATAAAAGGATAAAGTAATCTAACTACCTACACTCTTTCAAACCCTTGAAGAACAAAGACTCAAAGACCCTCAAGATGAGTAGAAAGTTCTACTATATTCTCACCCTAATATCCTTGAAGCAACAAAGGCAAGTAAGAATAAACAGAATAGAGAAGATAGGCACCCAAATATTGAATTTCAAACAAACCTTAGAAGAACAACGCAACTAAGACCCATTCAAAGAAGAAAACATCGGATTATCCAAAAGATTTAGAGACTCTTACAAAAGGAGGACTAACCCGTAAGCTTGGTCTTGAACAAGGAGGCTAGGGGCTCTCAAGATTCTCTCTCAAATTTGAATTAAAGTAAAGTGTGCTGTCTTGTCAAATCAATAAAGGTGCTATTTATACTATCCTAACCCTATCTAAGTAATCCCTATGGTTTAATTATAGTTTAGGGTCAAAATAAGTCTTTATAAACACTTAAAAGTGAAGAAAGGCGGGGAAAAGTATTAAAACGAGGAGCAATCGGCGGTGGCCCAGGGGAAAGCCGACGCCGGTTTGGTTTTGTCTTCGGCCAGTTCTCATTTGCTTGAGTGTTGGTTTTGGACAGAATGGAGCTGGCGCCGGTTGTCCTCGGGAAGCCTCCCTTGTCAAATTTCATCCCCTTTTGCTGACGGCTTAAGTTCTTGTTGGGGTCCTTCATGGATGGCCATCAACACGAACTCTTGGCTTGCTTCCTCAACCCTCCAATCCTCCTTCATCCTCAAGCATTGTTTGATGATCAATTGAATATCATCTTGAAGCTTCTTGGTCCTCGCTCTAGTCATCGGTCCTTGTTCTCCATGATGAATTGGAGTCTCATAACTACTCTAGATGTGTATCAATCGGAACTATTTCCAATACACATACGCCTTGGCCAAGGACTTCTCGAGTATCCTACAAGTGGTCGTGAGATATTCACCCCTCCTATTATAAGTAGTGAATCCTTTATTGACCCTCTCAACTACTTTTGTTTACTTTATAGTGTACCCAATATCCATCCCATAGGCAGCCCTCAATCTAGCTCTAGAGATTGGAATCAAAGCACAATGCTTAGCAAATAAAGTACCTTGGAGATCTCAAGTCTAAGGATAATTGCACGTTTGCCATATTGAGATTATATCACCGGCACTAAATAGTTTTCCATGTGATTATCTCATTGCTAGGTCATCCAATGAACCTATTCCATTAACAAGCATCCATGTGTTAACTTTGAGTATCTCAATACTTAAGGATATGAGAACCACCGCCTGATCAAATCATGAAGTCTAACACATGCTAGTATTAACACATTAATGATGTCCTATCTAATTAATACTATAACTAGGGACTATTTAAGTACTACCACTATACAGTGTAGTGTAAATCTCATATCATGATTTCCTTAACACAGTGTTGTACTAGAGACTTTATCTAACGGTTATATTACTTAAAAGTAAATAAAAGAAACTCTATGATAAATAATACATTTTATTAAAATAAAATGTGTCATATACGATGTACTAGTGATTGCCTCTAGGGCATAACAGTATCACTTGGGAGCATAGCATTCAGATCCAGATGATTTCTTAATAGGCTTCCGGTGCTTCGGCAAGTTTCATTAGCCAGAGGGCCTATTTCCTGGGTAGAGTAAGGATAGAAGTGGGGCACGTTTTGAAGTTGGTTCTAATAGAGGTAGGCCATGATAGTATCGGCGGAAGACCTATTTGTAGGAGTCTTCAATAATCGATAGCCGATGGCCCGTTCGGTGGAACCCGCAAAGTCTTGAAGATAGTATTGACGCCAAATTGGGAGAGGTATTGATAATGCCACAGCTGCATAACCTAGAGGGGGCCACCAAGATTTGTTAGATCACTCCCAGCCGACAGGGTTGAGATAATCTGGTTCATCAGCTGATACACCAAGGCCAAAACTCAAGAAGCAAGGTCACAAAGTCTTTTCTTCCTCAGCAGAGCCGATACATAGTATTGGTACTCATTGCTTATCCTCGCTGAATGAGAGTAGACGATATACTTGCAGAGCTATGGCCAGAGAAAGATAAATTGTTCCTGCTCTAACAAAACAGGGCTGATGCTCCTTTAGGCGGCCATAAAATTTGACATAAGATGCAGTGGATTAATCCAAACGGGCTACAATGACAGGCAGGCTTTCTTCGTCGTGTAGGGTGGCGATCTCATCACCATCGCAACGGAAGCTCAAGATAGTGTAGATGTCTAGTATCGTGGGTGAGAACATACCATGAGGGAAGATGAAGTCATTGATCGCTGGGGACAAGAACGGCAAAACAGCCGAGAACAGATTGTAGTCGATGGTCATCTCGAAGTCAGACATCATGATAGCGTCAGCAATAATATTAGAGATTTTCAATAAGACTAGTTTATTATGCAAAAATTATATACTGGAAACATATTTGTAAGTATTGGATCATCAAGATTAAGAATTTATATTCTATTACTTATGTTTAACTGAACTTTTTTTTTATCATTAAATAAAGTAAAAAATAAAAGTAATTCTTACGAAAGCCTTCTACTCATTTTCTTTTTCTTTTTTTTTTTAGGAACATTGGTGAAATACGGGTGCAATTAGATCATGTAGTCTTATTTGTCTAATGTCGAAACACTATTCATATTAATAGTAAGTATCATTTTGCAGTTGAAAATATTTAACATAAATTTCAAAAAGTATACGGGCTAATTTGGGAGTTTACATAAAATATGAAGTTAATTTTATTAAATAACCTTATTACGTAATTTCTCTATGGTATCAATTATTTTAGAACAAAACAAAAGTTTTGAGTCATAATCCTTTTTTTTTTTTTACTATTGCAAGGGTCCTTTCTCTTCTCTCCAATGTTGAGAAGAAAGAATTATGTGTGATACTCCATTACCCAGCTTCTCGCCCTTTCCTTCCCCCAAAAAATCTAGAAAATAAGAGAATTGATAAGCTTTCTCATCAAATCTCTTATTTTCTCTCCAATTTTTGAACTCCCAAAGTAGCTATAAATCATTCATAACTTGACTCTTTTGGTTTGCGAAGTTAAATTTTTATGATTTTTTTCTACCATACTTATTTATCTAATTATTAATCATTTTTTTTAACTTATCATTTTCAATGCAAAAAATATTCATATCTGAAGAGTATTTTTTTTAATATAAATAAATTTGAAGACAAGTAATATATATATATATATATATATATATATATATAGTGATAAAAGCTTCACATTGAAGATTTCATTCTTTTCTTTCTTTTGTTTTTTTAATTTTACTACAATAAATATTAAACAAGAACCTGTTGAAAGGGAAGAAAATAAATTTGGACTTGTTAGTTGAATATAATTAAGGCATCTCAAATGAGTATTCACTTAGTAGCAATATACATGAAAGACCACTTGAGGTTTTGTTTAGATTGCATTACAAAAGGAATAGAGGAGTCCAACAATGCAAAAAATCATAACTCCCCAACAATGCCGATGAGTTAGCTAGTTATCCAAAGTGTCAACTTCAACTACATCAAACTATCCAAGATATATGCTTCAATTACTTGCTTGGGCACTATCTTTGAAGTTAAATATGTATATATATTCCTTACTGGACCTACCATATACAAAAATACTGACAAAGTTTCAAAACCTGTACATCAACAAAATAACCCAAAAAATAACCATGTATTTCCGGCATTTGCTATTTTGCCAATAATCCCAGAACTATCACCAACACATAGGCAAAAAAAAAAAAAAAAAAAACTATAATAAAAGCAAAGAATGCCAGATATTCAAGTTGAAGCTAACAACTTAAGCACCAACTTGCTCACCATCTATTCCTCCCCAAAAAATTACCCATCCACTTCTCAAACCTTTAAATTCGACATGAGCATTTTAGATTTTAAGATATAATATCGTACTCATTTATTTCAACTAATTAGTAGAAATCCAATCCAACTTAAGCAATACACAAATTAAGTCCATATTACCATTCTAATTACCATACCAAATTTGCAAGTATCCTTTCCTATGGTAGGGTAGAGGACCATATTAATACTAAATGAAAATGCAACTTGGTAGTAGGCTTAAGCTGTCCTTTGTGCAACATGTTTCGGATGCTAATCCATCTTTACTTGTGGTAATTCATGTTGAAACCACTGAGAGTCCAATTGTTCTTATTGTTTATCAATCTTCATTTGATGAGCCTCTAACTGGGAGCTTTGTGTCTCAATTAATTGGTTCTGAGTATGTAGTTTTTTTCTTTGAGCTTTAAGTTTAGCACTTGGTGCTTCAATTTCTTCTTTCTAGGCTTAATAGTCTGCTGTAGCTCCGTGCTTGATGATTCAATCAAGGATATAGATTTTCTGCATTGAGAAGTCGTGTTTGGTCCATGCCCATGACTAACGATATGAGAACATATCTTTCCAAGGACATCTTCAAAAATTTCTTCCTCGTTTCTTAGCTCAACATCTTCATTCACATATGCATTCTTCTTTTGCATCATTTGTTACTAGAAGGAAAATTATAGAAGGTTAACTCTATTTTTTGTTGTGGCAATTAGAAATTCATGTAACTGGCATTTTTCTCTATTTCACAATAAACCAAGTAAGGGGGTTAAAATCATCATTATTTTCCTAGTTATTTGAGGCTAAATTAAGACACTTTTTATACAATAACTAGTCATATTCCTTCCTATTTAATATTTTCCTTATTAAAATAGTTTTCTATAATTTTATACAAAAAAAGAGAAAATTTGGAACTCATAGTATAATTTTCCAGCACAGACCAGCACCAGGCCAAAAAAGCAGACCCGGTGCCAATCTTCTATTGGAAGGGCAGAGGATTGCAGAGGAAAAAGAATTGAAGGAACAGAGGAAACAATTGCAATTGGAAATTGGAGAGAAAAATGAGGAAAAATGTCTCACGGCTTGGTTGAACTTCACTACTCAATAACAAAGCAAAAAAACAACAAAAACATACAGCAAGAGGAAGAAGCTTCAAACTGAAGGACAAAAGCAAGGAAAATAGGTGGGCCCTAGACAAAGAGGAAAGTCAACAAAAGCTGCTGGATAGAAGGAGGTTTCGGTTGGTTCAATTGAAAAGAACAGCGGTTGTGGCTCAATTGAGCCAATGCAGCAAAGAAACAAAGAAAAAAGGAAGCAGCAAGTCAGTGGTCAGCTTTGCAATAGCAAAAGAAGAAAGCAACGTGTGGCTAACAGAAAGCGACTCAGATGAGCCGACAACAATGGGACATTAGCTTCAGCAGATTTTAGAGGCTTGATTTAAGCCAATTTTAGCTCAATTCAAAACAAGAAGTTCTTTAGTGCAAATGACAAAATCAAAAGTCCAAATGTTCTCAATTTCACAATTCAAAAAGTGGTGGACTCCTTATTATTTAATTTAGGTTTTTATTTTAGAATTTTACTATTCCTTTTTGGTTTTAGATTTTTTAGGTAATTAAATCATCTTTATTTAGGATTCTTTTAGGAACTTTGTAAGCCTATAAAAAAAGGCCAATTTACCTTAGAAGGAAGGAGGTGCACAATGTAGAGACTTAGATATATTTTAAAGTGCGTCACCAATATTTTCTCGAGAGAAATAATTCAAGGAGCATTGATTCTTGGAGGAGTTTTCATTGGAAATAGGCTGCTAATACTAAAATATATAAAGAGATATATTATCCATTCAAAAGGAAAAAATAAACCTTTTCATGGCATTTTGATCCGTAAATTTTGGGTGTATAAAAATCATAAAATTTAAATCCATCCTTTAGTCAAGTTTTAATTAAAACATAAATCACAAAATACACATACGAGCAAGTGTACTCATCGCAAGCATAGCATAAGGAATTAACTAGCATCGATCATCAAAAGAACAAGTACATACCAATCACTTTTCATTCATTGTTTAACCGACCAAACAAAGTGATAAAATAATAAAAAGAAAAATAAAGAAATATGTACAACTCAAGGATGTAGTAATATGCAATTTTGACAATTATCCTAGAACACATGATAATGAACCATTTAGCAACTATCTCAAGTAATCATCATCTTGGCATTATGAAGTAATATAAAGTAAAATTTAATCGTTTTCCAAGTCATAAATCCACTTATATAGACTCCAATTCTTTCCCAATCCATGGAATCACTATCTTTTTATTAAATTAGTAGATTTCCTATTCAAACCAACATAACAAAAAAAAAAAAAAATGCACTAAATTCAATTCCTCATAAACATGAAATTAGCCAATGACCATATAGTCTAGGTGAAATCAACTAATACTTAATTACTTTAGGCATTTAATCATAATTTCATTTGCAGAATCCATTAAGATTTGACAAATATGAAATCAATGCAATAAACTCCTAACATCGTTTCCCAAGTCAATTAGAAGAAAACACATTAATAACCAATGATAACAAGTAATCAAATACTAAAGATGAAAGAAAATTGATCAAATAACTAAATTAATCCGAAACCATGAATCCCAAAATAATGTCAAATTACAATAAAAATATTGAATATGTCATTGTTTAAGAACAAGAGAACAGAGGTAAAAGAAAGCACTCATAGACAAGTCGTATTCTTCTCCCTTGAAGACACTCTTGAATAACCCTCCTTGAATGGTGAATCTCTCATTCTTTGAGTAATTTTCAACTTTGATTCCTGGATTCACTACTACTTTCTCTTGTGTTTTTTCTTGTTTAAATACGCTTCTTTGATGCTAAAATTCATTGCTTGAGGAGTTTTGGCCAAGTAGAATTTAAAAAATACCAATATCTTTGGAAAACTACCAAATTCATGCAAAGAATTTTTGCCTCTGCAGTGCGGACTTGGCATTGGGTTCTATCTAGCCCCAGGTGTGTTCTATCTCCTGAACCTTGCTATGCTTTCTTTGTTGTTCTAGATTGGACCTGGTGCCCAGTCCACTTGCCGAATCTGGTCCCAGGTGTTCTAGAATTTTTTATTTTTTGCTCGAAATCAACTTAAATCAGCAGAAATTTGTAAAAAAACACTTTTTACAAGAAAAATGTCAAATAGGAAGGATTATTCCAAGTTATTACATCAAAAGTATCACAATTTAACGTAAATAACTAGTAAAATAGTGATGATTTTAGCCCCTGTCACACGTGCAATGGACTTTAACCCTAGTTTATGGATATACTTTAGATTTGTCGATTTTGTGAATTGGTGACAGATCTTCCATATATGGTAGGTAAAGAAAATTAAATTAGATAAAATAAAAAAAAACTCTATTTGTTAGGAAAATGTGGCTATAACATACCTTCCACTTTAGTTCTTAAAAGATGTTCTCACATATCGATCTCTAATCTTCTCGGCTTTCTTAAAATTCTCTTGTAAGATGTTCCTTACCTATAGTGACACCTCCAAGCTTCTTATAGTGTTGCTGACACTTATTTTGCCAATTCCTATATATTTGCCATATATCAGCCTTAACTACAACTTTCACTTTAGGCTCTCCATATCTGGATCAAATTTTTTTGAAAAATAAAAAGAATAGATATATTATGTATCTGAACAATTTAAAAAATCAATTTCACATATATAAAATTCCTTCACAAGTCTATAAAGACAATATTTCTCAAGTTTTGGGATGCTTCCATTTTTCACTTTCACAGTTGCATCTTTTCTTATTGTAATGCCAAGCTGAGTGGTATAATTTTAGCTACAATTGCTTACAACTCTATTCTCAAATTCAGGAAGTCTACCTCAAGTTGTTTCTTAGTTTTATGAATTTCATTTTAAAGCCTAACGTTCCGACTAGGACCACACTTTTTGTAGATTGAGTAGCTTCTAATTACATTAACGCCAAAGAAATAAGTAGATTTGTTTTGAGTTAAGATTCCACTTTACTAAGACAGTGAAATATAGGAACAACCAGACAGGAAAAATGCATTTTACTTTGAGTTTTTGCACGATCAGTTGCTTTACAAACTCCTTCAATCCATACTTCATTTTGTGATTACGTACATGAAGGCTAAATTGGTGCATCTCAAATGAATGATCACCAAAAATAATATAGAGAATATGCTGCTGGTGAGCTTGGACATTTTGGATGCTGATAAGGTAGCGGCTAAAGTGGTGTTACTAGAGGCACAACTATATCTCTTGAGCTTGTACATAAATAACATTATTAACAAATAGTCTATGTAAGAAAAATGAAATTATCCCGATGCTTTTTTTCTTATATGCAATTTAGAAATAACCAATCATATTGTCAATTAGCAAAAGCTGATTCCATTAGATGATTGGTGCTTCTCGTACAGGTTTGACCCAAGATCCTCATCCTTTACTAGCTACCTCTGTAGGCTTACCTTAAATAGAACATGACAGATTTTAATAAAATAAAACTATTTGCAAAGACAGAGGTGAGTAAACAATAGATTTTCCCCTTTTTTCCTATAAAAAATGTTGTTAACATTTTAATAAAAGAGTCATCTTCAAACTAGTAGCCATCCTTATGATTTTTGTTAAATAATTGCCACACTTAACATTAGTTAGATTAGATCCATCCATCAACCAAAGATGCATACTAATAAGAAACTATGTCATGCACAAAAAGGAAATAACTTGTCAAAATATGCAATTAGTGTAAATGAGACAAACAAGCCAAAGATTTACACATAAGAACACCTACATGCATGATAGGGCCTAAATTTACCTATATTTCCCTAATTATTTGCGGTTATTTTGTGATACTTTTATTTAATAACTAGCCAATTTCGTTCATATTTGATATTTTACTTGTAGAAAGTCTTTTTGGCAATTTTGTGTAGAAATTACTGAAACTGGAGATTTAAAGTAGTTGTTCCAAATGACACCCAACGCCGGCCTAGAAAAGCTAAACTGGCGCCGACGTAAAAAAGATAAACCAATGCTAGCCGTATTATAGAATTTCAGGGCAAAATAGGGGAGAAATGCATAGCAATTGGGAATTTCCAGTGCAAAACTTGCACCGACCTTTGTTTATCCAGAGGTGGTATGGAAGTCCTTTTGGGAGCAAAATTGGGAATTTTCTAAGAAGTCCTGTAGTCTCCAACTTGTATTAAGCCCAAAACTTCTAGGAACATTTTTTAGCAACCAAGAGGGCTATAAGACACAAGAAAAGTTGAAGTTTAATGATATGGCCTAAATTCGTCATATTTTTCCTAGTTATTTGAGGTTATTTTGTCATACATTTTGTTCAATAACTGGCCATATTCTTTCATATTTGAGATTTTACCCTTGAAAAGGTATTTTGTGCATTATTTTAGATTTTATAGGTAAAAAAGATAAAAACGTCGCAAAACAGAACAGAGGAGGTGCCGGCTATACTCTGGAAAGGTTGCAAGAAAATCATGAAAAATTAGCGAACGAACAAGAGAAACAAATCACAACCGGCGCTGGCTATGAGGGTGTAGGCAGCGCCGGCTGTCCCATGATTTCAAGGTAGTGCCTCGATTTTCGTGTGCAGTTTTTGGTAATTCACAGTGTTTTAGTATTTTTCTGACTTCTAATCGGCCAAGCAACCTACACCAATGAATTTAAGGACTTCTAAAGCCTATAAATAAATGAAAAACACAAGAGAAAAGGGAGAATTCATAGATCTAAATAGAAAATCACTCAAACCAAGGAGGAATTCTGCCAAATCAAGGAGGATTGTGCAAGAAGGTCTACAAAGGAAGAAGAAGAAGGCTTATCTATGAGTATCTATTTCTTTCCTTTGTTTTCTTTTTCTTGAACAATGATGTATTAATTGTTTTATTGTAATTTGGCATTGTTTTTGGTAATCATGATTTTTAGAGTTACTTTGATCTTTTGATTAATTGATTATTATTGTTGGTGTTCAATTACTTGTGCTTATTACAAGATTGGTTAATTGTTTCTTTCCATTAACTTGCATGAAAAAGAGGTTGATGGTAGTTTCAATTCATTAATTTCATATTTGTTGTGTCTTAAGTTACTTGAAAAAGAGGTTAATTGCTAAGAACTAGGTAATTGAAGGTTAATTGATGTCTGCAAGAATATGGATTCATTGGTTAATTTCATGTTTTATGTTTACTAGAATATGGAGATTTAATCAAGGATTGTGTTTAATGCGTCTTTTGGGTGAATTAGTTGAGACAGAATATGTGATGCTAATTTATCTAGAAGATAGAGATTTCATAGATTGAAAAAGAAGTGAATATATCTTAATCCTTCATGATGCCAAGAGAATAATTCGTTATGATAATGATTAGATACTTTAAGATCATGTTTGTCAATATAATGGTTTAAGTTTCATAATTCTCCATCCTTAACATGTATATATTATATTATATTATATTATTTTCCTTTTTATTCTTTTTTTACTTTATTGAGTCTGTTAAACAATGAAGAAAAAATAATTAATGCATACTTGTTCCTTGAGGATCGACACTCGTTTGAACCCTATCCTATGCTTAATGATGAGTATACTTTCTCATATGTGTAATTTAGGGTTAACGTTTTAATTTAAACTTGATTAGGAATGCGCTTATTTTTATATGATTTTTATACCCAAATAAATACGCATCATTTAACATATGAATTCAAGGACCAAAGCTGAAATCATTCATTGAAGGAGGAATCCATCATTCAAGGGGCATTGTTTCAAGAAAGTTTTCAGGAAAGGGAGAAGAGGGTTTGTATATGAGTTCCTTTTAAACGTTTTGTTTTCTTTTTCCTTAAACAATGATGAGATCAATGTCATTATTGTATTTGGGTATTATTTTTAGATTTATGGTGTTGAATTAGCTTAGTCTTTTGTTCAATTAATTATTATTCCAGTATTTTAATTCCTTATTTTTTGTGATAAGTTGATGAGATTGAACCATTCTTCTAATTAACTTCAGAAAGAGTTTATGAGATAGTTTTAATTGCTCAATTCAAATTTTATTTTCTTAACTAACTCGAGAGTGAGTCTAAGTCGAGAATTTCAGTAATGAAAGGTTGTTGATTTCACCTAGAGATAGAGGAATTAATGAATTTTGTGCATTTATCACCTAGAGATATGGATAATTATCAAGGAATTGTGTTCTATGCATCTTTCAGTTGTTTCGGTGAGACAAAGATGTCCATTAAATTACTAAGAGACAATAAAACCATAACTTGAGAGAGACTGGGTTCTATTTTGCTCATTCATGATGTCAAGATAATGATCAATTGAGATAAATGCTATGATTCTGTATCCTGTCTTCGAGAGTGACTATGTAATTACATGTTTTTCTCTTGTAGATTTGGGTAATTTTTCTCTTTATTTTTGTTTTATTCTTTTCTATTTTATTTGGTTGGTTAAACAATGACTGAAAAGTAACTAACGGTAGTTGTTCCTTGAGGGTTGATACTCGATAATTCCCCATATAATGCTTAGTAAATAGTATACTTGCACATATGTGTGATTTAGGAAGTAATGTTTTGATTTAGGGAATGGATATAAAATTGCATGCTTTTTATAACCTAAACCTGGCGCATTAAGTTTTTGGCGCCGTTGTCGAGGAGCAATATCGTGAAATTTTGGAATTCATTGATTTAGCCATGTTTATATATCTATATGTAAATATGTATATTTGTTTTTTTCTATATATAGGTACCATATATTCTTGTTTGTATATTTATATAATTTGTGAATTTTTGTGCTAATTGTTGCATCGTGTGTGCTAAGTGTACTATATTGATTAGTTGTAAAATTTCAAATCTTATTTTGGTATTTTCTATGCAAGATTATTCTTTGTTTATAACCCGAAGAATCATAAGGAGTATAATAGATTTTGATCCCGAGATTTTGTGTAACACCCCGCTACCTAGGCCCGCCAGGGCCAGGGATGTCGCCCCGTCCAAAGGACAAGGGGTCTTTATAACTAGGTCACACAATTAAAATAACGAAATGAAAATAATAATTTAACTTAAAATTTATTACAACCCAAGAATAAATCCACGAATAAAACCATGAATTCCCAAAAGAAATACAAATCCATAACTAAAATAATCCACTCTCAACTCCCCAAAACAATACGTAAAAATAAAAGATAACATTTTCTTCCAAGGCAGATAACACAAGCTACTCATCCCCACAGCAGGATCGGCCTGAAATCATGGTGAAAAGGTGATGAGACAGAAATCTCAGTAAGTCCGTATGTGCTTTAGGTGTTCAGTGGAAATAGTTTGCGGATGTAGAGTATAAAAACTTTATAAGAGAAATATTGGCAAGCCATAAACATTAGTCAAAAGCAAGAGTGGCTTTTTGGCTTTTCCAGCAATACATAATTTATAAGATCAACCACTCGAAAGAAAGGATTCTGGGTTACCACACGTTGGGCCCCATAACCGGATGGTCAGTACGCCGACACTTTGTGCAGACTGACTAAAAGTAGGTGATCGGCCTACCGGGCAAGATACTCCTCATTCTCTATACCCAAACAACAACCGGGTGTCCATTCCGGCAAACTACAGTCACTTGACTAAAAATAAACTGCTAGCTCGGACCAGCACGACTCACTGGACTGACATCTTATACGGGAAGGACTCACCCCCCAGAGGTGGCCACCTACTGAGAGACTTACCCAACCCTTCAAAGACTAGTCCTAGTAGTCCATCCTTATTGAGTACTCAACGACGTTTCCCACTTGGGATAAAATGAACAAAACACTGTTCCACATGATAATGGCAATTTATGGGTTTTCCAAGTCTTTAACAAAATCAGTTTTAGAAAGAGTTTAAGTTTGAGTAAATCTGCTCATTGGCTTTTAAATAATTCAAATGTTTGAAATAAGAAAGGATTTAGCCCTCAATTGCCTTTACATAAATGAGTGTCCATGCACTCTACACTTGGCTTGCCATAATAAACATTTTGCATCAAACAGGTTTTATGCAAGAGCTTAACTGATTCTTGCTCACAATAATAAGGTCTCCAACGGCAGACCTAACCCCACATGGGCAAATATAAATCACAATCAATTTCAAGCCACAAACTACTTCCTTAATTTTAAATCGACTCAACTTACTACTACCATGATCCTAGTGTCCCAAGCTTTAAGGTTAAACAATAAGTAAATAGGTTTAAGAGTTGAGTCTAGCACAATTATTTAAAATAATTAATGGTTTGGGAAATAAATTTAATAAGTTGAAAGCTTAAATCTTGTTAGGGAAAATTTATAGTTTATTTGATCAAGAGTTCTAGGTAGTATTAAATAAAATATTGATTTATTAATAATTTAGTTGTTAAAAAATAATTGGTAGCTAAAATTAGTTGAAAATAAATTTAATGAGTCTCACTTGAATAATATTAAATAAATTCTTAAGGAGTTTTGATTAGAAGATAATAGTTAAATTTTTAGTAATATATATTGTACTACTTGTAATTATTTTCATAAAGGCTTTAATTGATCTCATTATATTAAGTAATATATACATATATATATATATATTTATTTATTTTATTTTTCTAGCAAGAATCATTATTTGTTTGACTAAAATATCCTATATATATATATATATGATAATCCAAATCCACTAAGCATAAATAAAATTTAATCTAGCTAAAGCTTCTATGATGGAATTTGAACCCAAGACCTCAAGAATTAATTCCAAAGCTCTAACCACTACACCACAACAACTTTTGTTGATATTTTCACTAGAAAATTATTTTCCATTCAATCCACAGGCTATTTTCCTATTTTCACCTCGGGCAAAAATTATCATCTTGCCCCTCTCACACAATACTCACCAACAAGACTTCAAGACAATAAAACCCGAATCCAAAACACATAAAAATCATATGAAAATATATTTAACCATGAAATAAAATATGATATGCATCCCAACCCTCTTACTCTAAGGTTGGTTTTGACCGGGGTTTCACATCCTCCCCTCCTTAGAAGAATTTCGTCCCGAAATTCAAGTATACCTCTATCTCAGCTCGGGATAATTCCACTTAACTCATTCTTCTGATTCCCATGTGGCATCCTGCGTGCCATGGTGCTCCCACTGAATCTTAACCATCGGTATCTGCTTATTTTGTAGGGTTTTGACATTGCGGTCCAATATCCGCATAGGCTTCTCCACGTAGCTCAGATCTGGCTGTAACACCAATGGCTCATCATTCAATACATGACCGGAATCCGTATTATACTTCTTCAATTGTGACACATGGAACACATCGTGGATTCCCGTCAACCCATCCGGCAAGTCTAATCGGTAAGCTACTGGTCCAATTCTTTCCTTAATGAGAAACGGCCCCTAATACCTCGGATTCAACTTTCCGCCTTTCAGATGCTTCAATATTCTCCTATTCGGAGTCAGCTTCAGAAATACGCGATCCCCAACTTGAAATTCTAGATCCCTTCGCCGATTGTCCGCATAGCTCTTCTGTCGGTTTTGAGCCACCTTTAACCTTTCCCGAATCAGTTTCACTTTATCCAACATTTCTTGGACACAAACCTCTCCGGTTTTGCTCACATGACCATCTTCCGTCCAACTCCAATACAACGGTACCTAACACTTGCGCCTATACAAAGCCTCATATGGTGCCATCCCAATTGAGGCTTGGTAGCTATTATTATACGATAGCTCGACATACGGCACACATTCGATCCACTTATCCCCAAAATCCAAGACACAGGCTCTCAACATATCTTCTAATATTTGGATCACCCTTTCTGATTGCCCCTCAGTCTGTGGATGCGCCGTCGTACTGAATTTCAAATTCGATCCCATCGCCTCCTGGAACTTTCCCCAAAAAACGAGAAGTAAACTTCGGGTCTCGGTAGGATCCTATGCTCGAAGGTACTCCATGAAGTCGGACTATCTCTCGAACAAAAGTCTGAGCCAGCTTCTCCATGGAGTCCCTCACATTTACTGGTATGAAATGGGCCGACTTGGTCAGTCGATCCACCACTACCCATATGGCATCCTTCTGAGTCTTTGACATGGGGAGTCCGGTGACAAAGTCCATAGTCACTTCCTCCCACTTCCATTCCAGCACAGGCAATGGCTGCAATAGTCCTGCTGACTTCTTATGCTCCGCTTTAACTTTCTGGCAGGTGAGACAGGTTGAAACGTACTTGACCACATCTCGCTTCAGTCCGGGCCACCAATAAGCTCTCTTGAAATCCTGATATGTTTTGCCCTCCCCCAGATGAATGTCGTACTTGCTCTTGGGTGCCTCCTCCAAAATTTTGTCCTTCAATTGCGGCTCCCCGGGTACACACAATCGATCTCTGAAATGGAAAAGTCCCGCTTCATCTTGACGGAATTCACTGTCTGGTCGCTTAAGCTCCTTATCCTTGAAGATTTGAAACTCGGCGTTGTTTCGCTGAGCCTCCACTATTTCTTGCTTCAAATCAGGCACCAACTTCAAGTTGCTGATGATAATTCTTTTGTCTCGCACTTCCGCCCTTCTGTCCAATACATCCTGAACTAATTGCATTTCCTGCACCTTCAGTCTGGCCATTCCAACTTTTCTGCTCAGGGCGTCCACCACAACGTTGGCCTTCCCGGGATGGTAGTTGATCGGGCAGCGGTATTCCTCCAAGAATTCCATCTACCTTCGTTGCCTCAGGTTCAGATCCTTTTGGGTGAAGATATACTTCAGACTCTTATGGTCGGTGAACACCTCATATTCAGCTCCATACTAGTGTCGCCATTTCTTTAGGGCGAACACTATAGCTGCCAGCTCCAGATCATGAGTGGGGTAGTTCACTTCATGAGGTCGCAACTTCCGATATGCATAAGCAATCACTTTTCTGTCTTGCATCAACACCACCCCCAGTCCTTCCTTTGAAGCGTCGATGTACAGCACATAAGGTTTGCCTTCCTCCGGTAGACTTAATACCGGTGCTGTCATCAGTCTCTTCTTCAATTCTTGGAAACTTTTCTCGTATTTTTCATTCCACACAAACGGAACATCCTTCCTTAACAAATGGGTCATTGGCGATGCGAGCGTCGAGAATCCCTTGATAAATCTTTGGTAGTACCCTACTAACCCTAAGAAACTCCGGATCTCGGTAATATTCTCCGGCTGCTTCTAGTCTACTACCGCTTCAACCTTTGCCGGGTCTACCTTGATTCCCTCATTGGTCACCACATGACCAAAGAATGCCACACTGACCAACCAGAATTCACACTTGCTAAACTTGGCGTACAACTTGTGCTCCCTTAACTTCTTCCAAGAAGATGGACGTTTGAAATTTCAAAAACCGCTCCAAAGTATTGTCCTCTCCCTTTAGATTCCTTTGTTCAGTCAAAGTCTGAAGAATCTCAATCATCTTGCTGAATGCTTGCCCCATTGTCACATCAACAGGTACTTCTGACCCCATTTCCAAATCTGGCTCACTCTCATTTTCTCGATTGGGTGATGCATTTGAGTTGTCTCAACTTCGAGTGTCACAGGTTCTGCTTCCGGAACTCTTCTGCTCGATGTGGCTACACGGCGCTTGGGTGCCATTTTCAACCATGCCCAGATAATGAGTGTATGCATTCAAGTTTAAAATATTTTGACCATGCATTCACATCCAGGTTAAAGTAAAACAAAATCAGATGTAAGTTTTTGTATAAAGGGTTGCATAAAAATTTCTCAAACCTTAGAGTACTCCAGGTACTCTTATTTTCATAAATTTAAAATGAAAGCAGTAAACAAAAATGAAATATTTAACATAGAAGTTCATAGAAAGCAATAAATAAATCATCCCAATCATATCAGCACTTAGCCTTTCTAGTCCTCATCAGAATCTTCAAGATCAGCCTCACACAACCATCATCCAGAATTCTTAGAAAAGTTTACCCCAACCCCACTAGCAAACCCCTCCATTAGCTCCTTCCCAGGGCACCTAGAACTCTCCCCAGGCTCAACTCGACTGAAGGAAGGGATGAAGGAAGGCTTAGGTGGAGACTCATAGTCGATCTCCCCCGGGACATCACTATCTACTGCTAAATCCACCTCAGGATTAGGAGGGTGGGGTTCAGGCTCCACTATCATCATCTCATCCTCACTGTCAGAGCTTATGACCATCATCGGGATTGGAGGTGGCTCTAGGATCTGGACCTCGTCCTCACTGCTATCCTCCATAAGGTCAATCTCATCATCACTGTTATCCACCATAGGGACAACTGGCTAAGGGGTAGGCTGGGGAATTGAAAGGTCCTCCTGGTCTAGATAGTAATGCGGGTGCCACTGTTGCCCTTTCCTTGCTGTCCTAAGCAGTCTAACCATCCTACAACATCAACAAGATGGGTTAGCTAAGATTTAAACTTAAATAAATAAAACATATATCATCAATATTTGCCTATAACCTAGGCTATGATACCACTTGTAACACCACGCTACCTAGGCCCGCCAGGGCCGGGGATGTCGCCCCATCCAAAGGACAAGGGGTCTTTATAACTAGGTCACACAATTAAAATAGCAAAATGAAAATAAGAATTTAACTTAAAATTTATTACAATCCAAGAATAAATCCACGAATAAAACCATGAATTCCTAAAAGAAATACAAATCCATAATTAAAATCATCCACTCTCAACTTCCCAAAGCAATACATAAAAATAAAAGATAACATTCTCTTCCAAGGCAGATAACACAAGCTACTCATCCCCACAACAGGATCGGCCTAAAATCATGGTGAAAATGTGATGAGACAGAAATCTCAGTAAGTCCGTGCGTGCTTTGGTGTTCAGTGGAAATAGTTTGTGGATGCAGAGTATAAAAACTTTATAAGAGAAATATTGGCAAGCAATAAACATTAGTCAAAAGAAAGAGTGGCGTTTTGGCTTTTCTAGCCATACATAATTTATAAGATCAACCACTTGAAAGAAAGGATGATGGATTACCACACGTTGGGCCCCATAACCGGATGGTCAGTATGCCGACACTTTGTGCATACTGCCGGTCAGAATGCCGACACTTTGTGCAGACTGACTAAGGGTAGGTGATCGGCCTACTGGGCAAGATACTCCTCCTTCTCTATACCCAAACAACAACCGGGTGTCCATTCTGGCAAACCACAGTCACTTGACTGAAAACAAACTGCTAGCTCGGACCAGCACGACTCACTGGACTGACATCTTATCCGGGAAGGACTTACCCCTCAGAGGTGGCCACCTACTGAGAGACTTACGTTAACCCTTCAAAGACTAGTCCTAGTAGTCCATCCTTATTGAGTACTCAACGACGTTTCCCACTTGGGATAAAATGAACAAAACACTGTTCCACATAATAATGGCAATTTATGGGTTTTCCAAGTCTTTAACAAAATCAGTTTTAGAAAGAGTTTGAGTTTGAGTAAATCTGCTCATTGGCTTTTAAATAATTCAAATGTTTGAAATAAGAAAGGATTTAACCCTCAATTGCCTTTCCATAAATGAGTGTCCATGCACTCTACACTTAGCTTGCCATAATAAACATTTTACATCAAACAGGTTTTATGCAAGAGCTTAACTGATTCTTGCTCACAATAACAAGGTCTCCAACGGCAGACCTAACCCCACATGGGCAAATACAAATCACAATCAATTTCAAGCCACAAACTACTTCCTTAATTTTAAATCGACTCAACTTACTACTACCATGATCCTAGTGTCCCAAGCTTTAAGGTTAAACAATAAGTAAATAGGTTTAAGAGTTGAGTCTAGCACAATTATTTAAAATAATTAATGGTTTGGGAAATAAATTTAATAAGTTGAAAGCTTAAATCTTGTTAGGGAAAATTTAGAGTTTATTTGATCAAGAGTTCTAGGTAGTATTAAATAAAATATTGATTTATTAATAATTTAGTTGTTAGAAAATAATTGGTAGCTAAAATTAGTTGAAAATAAATTTAATGAGTCGCACTTGAACAATATTAAATAAATTCTTAAGGAGTTTTGATTAGAAGATAATAGTTAAATTTTTAGTAACATATATTCTACTAATTGTAATTATTTTCATCAAGGCTTTAATTGATCTCATTATATTAAGTAATATATACATATATATATATATATACATATATATATTTATTTTATTTTTCTAGCAAGAATCATTATTTGTTTGACTAAAATATCCTATATATATATATGATAATCCAAATCTACCCTTCCTAGGGTTTTTTTTTCGAAAATACCAAGAGAAATTATTTTATTGAATATTTTATTCATGAAGTAAAAATTTGTTTGGGGACAACTAGATCATGATCAAATTCCCATGGTTAACCACGATCAATACACATACAATCTTTTTATTCATCAAATCGTCCCAATCATGCATACGAGATTAGATCTCAATTTATCAACACATGATCTAACCCCTACTAGCATAAACATGATCATGGCTTCAATATTAATCCATCATGAATATAAACCCTATTCACCAATGGTGACATAATCTCTAGCATACTTCATCACATATACTACTTATGACATGCATCAACCTCAAATCATCACATAATCATCCAAGACAATCCTTTCATGCATAAATCCCATCTCCTTCACAGTCATAAATATATTCATACTCCAATCTCAACAATATATATATATATATATATATATATATACTCAAATCCTATCACCATCCACCTATTATCATTATCACCCTAGAGACATAATTCTAGAGTTTAAAAGAAGGATTGATCGTACTTACCTGATTGATGAATGCCTCGAAGGAGTTTAGAGTAGATTTCAACTCCTAGATGTCTAACTTTTTCCATGGGAGATGGTGAAAGCATGTTCATGGGAGGAAAAGTCATCCGGCCAGGAGAGGGGAATTTTCGGCCATGAGAGAGAAGAGAGAGAGAGAGAGAGAGAGAGAGAGAGAGAGAGAGAGAGAGAGAAAGAGAGACCATTAGCATGTTTATTCACATAGGCTCTCACTAGAGATCAAGATTGGAGGAGATGAAGATGTTAGAATAAATTTAGCTTGAAGGTGTTCTTGACCTTAACAGAAATTTCTGGTTTTGATCCGAAGTAGCAAGATGATTCGTGGAGTTTGATGTTAAGAATGGTGTTGATGGACTCATGGCAGTGAGTAGGTCAAATCTGGAAGTTTTAGAGAGGGTTTGAGATGGTTTGGAGGGGTATTAGGTGTAGGGAAGAGGTAGGTGTTCTTGGTGTAGTGTGTGTGTTCTTGGAGGTTGAAGAAAATCGAGAGATGGTAATGTGCAGCTGCCAAATTTTTGTGAGAGATAGAGCTAGATGAATTTCTGTAGGGTTTAGAAGGTTGATTCTCTGATTTGGAAGGGAAAAGGAAAGGTTAGTTATTACAATCCTTGAAGAATATTTTTAGGAAGTGAATTTCGAAACTAAATATTCTAAGAATATCTTGATTGTTTGACAGCTTTGGAAGTCTGCCATGGTTGACTGTTTGAGCAGAATTTCTGCGGGATTAAAGCTGGTTCATGGGGTCTTATTATGGCCAAAATTAAGGTGTAGAATGATGAAGAAGAGTTCTGGTCAATTGAGTGATATATTATGGAAGGTTGCTAAACAAGGGTGGCTGGAATTTTGGAAACCAATCAAGCTAAATTGCAGGGATTTGTTGGAGAGATTTTCGGACAGCCGTTGCTGCCTTTCGTCCAGAAGCTTGAGGAAAACAATGGAGCTCTGTTAATGGAGGTTTAAGGAAGGTTTTGATAGATTAGGACTGGTGTTTCGGCTAGAAGAAAAATAGGAAACAAAGCTGGAAGTTTGACTGCCCAGAATTTCACTGAACAGAAATTTCTGGGCAGATTTTCAGCTGCCACTTCCAGCGAATTTGTAGAGAGCTTGAAGGGGAATTTCTGGGGTATTCAAGGCTGGTTTCTAGCCTTCTTTATGGAGGAAAAATATGGCGAAGGTACTGAACAAAATCTGGAAGAAATTAGCTTGGTTTTGGACCTCCAAAGTAGCGATTTTGCCCAGAAGTTTCACTGGTTTTGCACAGCCTTTGTGCAACCCGAAAATGGCAGAAATAATTCATGTTTCAAACTAATATTAAGGCCATTTTTCTGGCAGCATTTGGGAGGGAAAGTCAGCTAAGAAGCTCGACAATTTGAAGGTACAACAAGCTGAAAAATTTCAGCTCATTCTAATAAGTAAAATGAACTAGTATAGAGTGAAATTTCAGCAAGCTTACTAGAGGGAATTTTCCCCTTGGAATTTCCTACCATTCTTCCACATTTTTCAGACCATGAGAAGCCTTTTACTAGGACATTTTGATCTCACAAGATCACAGCATTTTACTGAAATTTCTAGAAAGAAAATGGATAGAACATCTTGATCAAACCAAGGAGTTGAAAATTGAGGAAAATTAGGGATCAAGGGAAAATGAATTCCCTTTAAGAAATTTGAGTAGAGTAAAGTAGTGGAATGAGAATACTCCTAACATGTCTCTCTTAGGACCATCATCCCTACCTTACTCTAAGCTCCTAAGGCCGAAATTTCCTCCACTAAGCAAAAATAAAATTTAACCTAGCTAAAGCTTCTATGATGGAATTTGAACCCAAGGCCTCAAGAATTAATTACAAAGCTCTAACCACTACACCACAACAACTTTTGTTGATATTTTCACTAGAAAATTATTTTCCATTCAATCCACAGGCTATTTCCCTATTTTCACCTCGAGCAAAAATTACCATCTTGCCCCTCTCACATAATACTCACCAACAAGACTTCAAGACAATAAAACCCGAATCCAAAACACATAAAAATCATATGAAAATATATTTAAACATGAAATAAAATATGATATGCATCCCAACCCCCTTACTCTAAGGTTGGTTTTGACCGGGGTTTCACATTGTGAGAACATTAACACAAATTCAAAAGGTATATAAAAACTAGACTGACCAATTTAATTCAATAGGAAAAATAGAGGTTAACCAAAACAATAATGGTAATGGTTGAAACAATAGAACGACAATGGGTGATTTTGATAAACCTGCAATCTCGGGCATAGATTCGAGTTTTGCTGGACTAAAAGTACAAGCCAACAGTTTTGAAATAAAACCCAACATTATCCAAATGATCTAAAACATTATCCAATTAGATTGGTTATCGAATGATGACCCTAATACCCACCTTGTGAGTGTCTTGGATATTTGCAGCACTTTGAAGATGAATGGTGTGCAAAAGATGCTATTAAATTGAGACTCTTTCCTTTTTCTGTTAGGGATAGAGCCAAATCTTGGTTGAAATCCTAGCCAGTAAGTTCGATCACGGCTTGGAATGGGTTAGTAGAGAAATTCTTTGCTAAATATTTTCCCCGAAGTCGGACAAGCAAGCTTAGAATTGGCATTTTTCCTTCCAACAATTAGAGTTGGATAGCCTATATAAGTGTTAGGAAAGGTGGATGGAGATGATGAGAAAATATCCTCACCATGGTTTTAAGTTGGCCATGCAATTGTAGAATTTACATAGTGGATTAAATTTTCCCTCAAAATAATTGATTGATGCATCCACTAGAGGTACAACAAATTCCAAGACTCTGGAGGAGTTGTATGATTTGGTTGAAACTATCGCAATGAACAATTACTCATGGGGTAACAGAAGGTCAAGGGCTCATGTTTAAGGAATTCACAAAGTTGATGTTGCAGTCATCTTGGATACTAAAGTTGAGGCAGTAGCACAAAATATAGAACAAATGGTGGCCCTTTCTCAAGATCAAGTAATGAATGTTAATTGTAATTTATGTGGAAAAAGGCACCTAATCAAAAGTGCCAAAATATGTGTTCCTCTCAAGAGTCCTTAGAGCAGGCTACTTTTATAAGGAATGGAAGATAAGGTAATGATCTGTATAGTGCCACCAATAATCCTAGTTGGAGGAACCATCCTAATTTCTCTTTGACCAATTAAAACCAACCTAGGCAAAACCCTTCACGTTTTAGTGGAAACCAAAGGACTTAATATTCTATGACTTACAATGCACACCCACCAAAGCCATTATTAGAGGAATTGGTTAATAAGATGGTAAATACAATAGAGACACAGTTCTAAGGAGTTGATGGGATTACTAGAAATTTAGAGGCATTAATTCATAACTTGGAGAATCAAAATTGGAAAAGCTTCTTGGAGATCATCAAGCTCGATCTATACCTAGAAATACAGAAAACAATCCATGAGACAAAGATCATGGAAAGAGATAAAGTTTATTTTTCTTTGTATTTCAATTTCGATAATTTTCAATTTTGCTTGTCTAATTTTGTGTTGCTTATTTTATTTTTCTTGTTTGTGAACATATGCATCTATTTCTTTCATAATTATTTGTTTGTATCCTTTCATGTTTATAAAAAAAATATTTTTTTTCAAACAAAGTTGACCAGGCACCGGTCCAAGCATTTGGACCCAGTGCTGGGTTAACTTAGGGTTTCAGAGTCAACAAACAAACAAGACCCAGTGCTGGTCCAAGTTCCACAACTCAATGCCGGGTCACATTGGACAGCTCCTTTAATAGGCCAAATTTGGCCATTTGTTTCAAAAAACCCCTTCAATTCCCCTTCTTTTCTCTCAACCCACCACTGACGATTTATCCTTAACTATCATTGGATCAACTTTTGTGAAACCCCACCTAAAGCCAACTTTAGAGTAAGGGGGATGGGATGCATATTATATCATTCTACATAAAAATATACCATTTGAATGATTTTATGTGCCTTAGAATTATGATTTATAGGTTAAATGACTTATTTATGCTTGTTGGGTAGAAAGTGTAAAAAGGTAATTTTGCTTGAGGTCAAAATAGGAAGATGGCTTGAGGTTTAGATAAGAAGAATATTTGGGTGAGAAAATAAGAACAAGAGTTAGTATGGTTAACTGGTTAGAGCTTTGTGAATTAATCTCTAAGGTCATGAGTTCAAATCCCATCACTTAACTTCTATTCATGATTATCTTAGCTATGTTTGAATTTTTTATTTTCTTACATTCCTGAAAGATAGGAATGTTATCTTAAGGGAGACATGAAGATAATGTCTTGATCATGTGATCATGTTCTAAAAAGAATTCTAGAGGAATTTTTGTCCCCTTTAATTTCTCTAGCCTTGTCCTAACATCTTAATAATTTAAACTATCCTTAATCCATTATTCCATTCTTAAAAAAAAAAAAAAAATGAGATGAACCCCTAGCCTTGAAATTTGAAAATCAGCCTTGAGGGATATGGGATTTCCGAAAATAGGGAGGAGAGTTAGGATGGGTTTCCAAGGAAAAGAAATCACCATAGTTATACCTTCAATTCTACCTTCATTTTGTTCATGTTTTAGTAAAGGAAAAATCTGAAAATTTTCTAGAATTTTTGCAAGGTTATTCTTGAAAGTATAGCCAACATTCTTACCTCATTTGCTACTAGAAAAATGATCATTTTATGTAAGGTTGAAGGCTGAAAATTTATAAAATTTTTGGATTGCACAACATTTGCAAATCAGAATTTTTCGTTCAGCAAATTCACTGCCTTGAAGCTGGATTTTTAAGCCACCTTTAAGTCATAAGAACAACTAGAACTTTTTCTATTTTTCTTCAGTAAGAAGGCTGGAAAACCACCATTAAAAGACCTTCAAATATTCTCAAAAACCAGCTACAAATCGGGCCAAGGAAAGTAGAAAGTTCTGCACCAAAAACTATCTTCATTCTAGGTACTTTGGAAGCATTGAAAACCAGAATTTCTAGCTTGGTTCCTCACGGCAAAAGCTGAAAAGCTTTCATTCAAACCTCTGAAAATTGGACCTTGTTCCGCCATGGACTGAACACCATTGACCTCCATACTAACCTTGAGTGCTTGGACTCCATGATCACACCTAAAAAAGCTCCTAAGATTACTCTATCCAAAACTCATTTCAACATCTTACTAATTCCATAATTTCTTGCTCCATTAAAACACTCTTGTAGCAAGTGATCAGACCAGAATTTCTATACCATTATAGACTAATTTTCAGCTAGCATTATAAGATGAACGAACCTCCATTCTTTGCATTAAGCCTAGCTTGTTCAGTCTTACACCATTAAAGATCAAGAGACCTTCCATGATCAACCTCTATTAACTAACCCTCTACCTCATACAACTCCTCACTTTCCTCCATTTGAATTTCAAAAAACTGAACACTTCTCTCTCCTTCTTGCTAAACCGAAACTCCTAACTACATAAGGCCATTTAGCCAACAACAATTCTAGAAATTTGCAAGCCATTTTCTCTCAAACTCTATCAAAAACACCAAGAATACCAAGAACACACACTTCACTTCACCCCTTCAAGTCTAAACCTATCCTAAACATCTCCAATCACTCCCAAATACTCCAGATCACTCATATTTAATCCCTAGTCTTCATTTTTGGTCTTTATAACATGAAATCATGGAAACCAGAATTTTTGAAAGGATCAAAACCGGCTTTTTTGTTGAAGGTTCCAAGAACATGAAAAGGTAAAACAAGAACAACTCTCTTGTTCTTTCCCTTCTACTCAACTTTTAATATTCCATTCTAATGCCCTTCGTCCGTCTCTCTCTCTCTCTCTCTCTCTCTCTCTCTCTCTCTCTCTCTCTCGGCTGAAATGGTGATGACCAACCATGACTATTTTTCAAACCTCCAAAAGGCTCTTAAGCGTGTGGACCTTCACTAATGAAGAAACCTTCATCAAGCAATCATCTATCAAGTATTTCTTCTTGAATCATCCTTTTTAATTTCTAGAGTTATGTTTCTCAATGTTGATAGGAAGATTGAATATGAATGGGGGTTGAGTATAGGTATGAAGGGTATTGAGTTAGGACATGAGAGTTGAAATGTATGATTAGGTCTTATGAATTTTTCTTTTGAATCAATATATGCTCATCATGGTTAATGAGATTTATGGTTGTTTTGATGCATGAAAGATGTTATGGCACCAACGGTGATTAGGCCTTTATGTTCTTAATTTTCAATAAAGCCATGAACGATAATTATGCCTAGTAGGAGATTAGCCATATGCTAGTATATGTTAGCTCAAGTGTATGTTTATGAATGGATTGGCTTATTATTTGATATTAGGTAATGTGTTCATGAATTTTTTCTAACAATAGGAAATCATGGTAAAAGATTATTTTCTTTGTTAATTCTAAAATTATTTTTTTTAACAAATTTTATTAATTTAATTAGAATTATTATTATATTTAATCTATAAAATCCGAAAACATTAGGAATGTTTGGAAATAGAATATTAATTAAAATATTAATATTTTTTATTAGTTAAATTAATAAAATCTTTTTAAATAGAAATAATAATAATTAAATAATAAGATATTGGAATTAATTAACACCAAATGACATTGTAGACCATAATTAGCCTTACTAAAACTTTTACCTATATCCATAAATATTATTTATATTAAAATTTATTTATTATTTACTAATTAAAAATTAAATGTAATTTTTTATGATTAATTTTATTGGTTATTTATTATCTATTAATTAATAATTAATGTGTAATTTACTATTTATAATAATACTATTTAAATATTACCATTTATCATTATTATTTAGGACTTAGTATTATCTAATATTTAACACTAGTTTATTTATAAGCAATATTACTCATAATTTATTATTTGAAACTATAACTTATTAATATTTATTTTAGAGCCCTAGTTATTTTAACTCATCAAGCTAGATTTAATTTATAAAATACTTTATCAACTAGTATTAAAGCCTAAGACATTATGGTCATGGTTAGTTGTGGTTGTAATTAGTTGAACTAGGAATTATTTATGTAAGGAAGATATGGTCCGAAGGTTATCTTCTGCCTTGTGTTTACCCGAGGTGGGGTTAGGTTGACCTTGGAGGATTTTTGAGTTTAAGAAGAGTAAAGGATCAGGTAAGTTCTTGCATAGAAGAATTTGAAGGCCAAATGTGGCAAGCCAACTTATTGTATGCGAGAATTTGTACTGTAAAGTAATTATGGACAATTTTCCTTTTCTTTCTATCAAGCAAGCTATTTAAAACTAAGCAAATGATTTAATACAAAACTCTAAACTTTTCATCACAACCAACTTGGCAAAAGGTTTAGAAACCATAATTGCTATTTTCAAGTAAATCATTGTTTGATCATTTTTCTCCCAAGTGGGACAAACAACGTTAAATACTCAATAAGGGTAGATTACTAGGACTAGTCTTTGAAGGGTTAGGGTATATCTCTTAGTAGGTGGCCACCTCTGAGGGGGAAGTCCTTTTCGGATAGGATGCCAGTCCTGTAGGTCATACCAGTCCGAGCCAGCAAGTTCAATCAAATGGACTGTGTGTTTTTAGAGTGGACAACCGGTAAGTTTGGGGTGTAGACATGGAGGAGTATCTCACTCGGTAGGCCGTACACCTACCTTATATCAGTATGCTCAACGTGTGGTATTCTGATCGTTATATTGTCATGGTGCATAAAGTGTGGTGCCATGGCTACCCCCTTTTAAGTGGTTGTATTTATTGCACACATGTATGTTTTGGAAAACAAAACACCACTCTTCATTTATGACATTTATTTAATGGTTGCCCGCACTTTCTTTTATGAAACTTTTACAACTTGCATACATGAACTGTTTTACCTAAAACACTCAAAGCACACACGGGCTTATTGAGATTTTTATCTCACCACCTTTTATACCATGTTTTTAGATTGATCCTACTGTGAAGGTCATTAGCTAGAATGTTGCCTATGTCTTGAAGACTCTCTGTTATTTTTCTTATGTATTGCTTTTGAGAGACAGTAGCACACAATTATTTTTGAATATGTTCATGTATTGCTAGGTTGTAATAAGTTTAAATTTGAAGTATTTCTTTTATTTTATTTTGTGTGTCCTAGTTATAAAGACCCCTTATCCTGTGAATGAGGCGACATCTCCAACCTCGAAGGGGCATATGTAGTAGGGTGTTACTACTTTGGCCTTTAAAAACATCATCTTCACTTCATGCTTTTGATTTTCTCTTTAATCTATGGATTAAATTTTCAAAAAATCCCATCTTCTCTTCAAAGACCCACCTTTTAATTATTCTCACAAAGATTGAGTTTTTTAAAAACTATTACACAAAGTATTTGCCCATACATTAGAGGGTACCATTTTTTTTTTTTTTTGGTACTTTTAAGGTTCAATTTTTGTCATGAAATTCTTGCCATTTTCAGATTTATTTTTGGACAAAAATTGATTGAATTTTGTTATTTGATTGAGATAACTTAAAAGTTGTGAATTCATTGTGAGCAGAATCACATGGGTTTATTATTGGATGGAGTTCTTTTACAATGATTCATGCCATGAAAATGTTTTGTCTATTCATAAAGAATTTATATTGATAATTTTCTTTGGAATTAGTTCATGATAAAAAGATAATCTGCCTTACTTGTAGGATCTTCTTATTGGGATATATGCTCTCTTAGACTAGGTTTCGGATGTAATTTTGAATTGTATTAATAAAAGTATTTTCCTATGAATTTGTTTGTGAAATATGCCTTAGATTTATGCACAATTTTCATTGGAAAAGACCCATTGTGTTTAAGTTAATGGTTCATGTGAATAGATATTTTTCACAGTAAGGTATGGACCATGAGTTACTTAACACGTAAACTATTGTTCTTAACTGAATGATGAGAATGGGGATCTCATCAAAGTAAGATTATTGTGTTATGAATTCTAAATAGGGAATGACTTACCTTTAGCCAGTGAGTAGTCTTCTCATTTCATAACATAAACATCTTTAGAATACATAGAACTAGACATATTGTAGTGGTTTCTAAAAGTACTACGTGGAAGAAACCTAGACTACTACTGCTATACCGTGGACCTGTACCCTATAGCTTGAGTATAAGTTGGTGGTCTAACGAAGTTGGAAGTATATGCTTTGATATACTATAGTTGAGATTTTTTAGAAGGGCCAATATACTTGTGTAGTAGGTATATGTAAATAGTTATTTAAGACAAATTTGTACAAGATATGGTCTAAAATACATCGTCCCTTGTGGTTATCCGAATAGTTTAATTATCCAGGGCTTTGGGAAACATAACTTGGATATTTACTTTAGGATAGCTCCATTGCAAAGTGTAAATATTTCAAGAAGTCGTGGATTATTGGATTGTTAGTGTTATGCCCTAGAGGCAATCACTTGTACGTTGTATATGACACATTTTATTTTAATAAAAGACATTATTTATTTTACAGTTTATTTTGTTTACTTTTAAGTAATATAACTATTAGATAAAGTCGTTAGTATAACACTATGTTAAGGAAATCATAATAGAGATCATGCTATGAGATTCCTACTACACTATATAGTGTTAGTACTTAAATAATCCCTAGTCGTAGTATTAATGAGACTAGATATCATTAATGTGTTAAAACAAGCATGTGTTAGACTTCCTAATTTGATCAGGCGGCGGTTCTCATTCCGTGAGTATTGAGATATTCACAGTTAACACATGGATACTTATTAATAGAACAAGTACATTGGATGACCTAGCTATGAGATAATCACATGGATAACTATTTAGTGCCAGTGATATAATCTCAATATAGCAAACGTGCAAGTATCCTTAGACTTGAGATCTCTAAGGTACTTTGTTTGCTGAGCATTGTGCTTTGATTTCAATCTCTAGAGCTAGATCAAGGGCCGCCTATGGCATGGATATTGGGTACATTGTGAGGTAAGCGAAAGTAGTTGAGAGGGTCAATAAAGGATTCACCACTCCAAATAGTAGGGGCGAATATCTTACGTCCATTTGTAGGAATTACTACTCAATAAGTCCTTGGCTAAGGCGACTGTGTATTGGAAGCAGTTCCAATTGAAACACATCTAGAGTAGTGGGTTCCTGGTACAAGTACTATTATATTCGGGCCAGAATTAATATATATTCTGGAGGGAGTTGGCACTAATTCTGTACTTCAGACCGAATGAGATATTGTATGGTGAAAGGAGTTAATTGCACTGTAGTTTGTTATTAAAGGGTTCATGTCAAGCCACATGACTTCCTGGACTCTTGGGTGGTTATGATGTGTTGCTAGATACCACCATGATCTGGGAATATGGGTTTATTAATTGATGTATAATAAACCAATCCTGATTATAATTAATATGATTAATTCTAATTAATTACGGATTATTAATCTCAAAGACGTTTGGATTAATTCATGTTCGCTACCAATTGATTGGGAAACCTAATAGGTCATACACAATAGAGGATTATATGCTCGAGATGTTATTTGATAACATAGTGGGGTTAATTGCGAGAAAGAGAAGTTGTTGTGGCCACTTTATAATTAGTTGTAATTTATGGTCTAAATTGTAATTGTGAGAACTTGATGATTCCAATTACAATTAGGGAATTCTAATTGTTTTAGAATTCTCAGTTTTTGGTAGGGTTTTGATGTTATATGATGATATGCACGAAACCTAATTTGTAAGGGATTAAGAGAAACAACTCCAAACCCTAGGGAACACACGACTTCTCTTCTTCTCTCTCTCTCGTTTTTCTGAAAAACAAGAAGAACCCTAGCCGCCATTGTTGTTTTTCTGCTAGCATAGAAAATCTTTGTGCTTGAGTGTCATCCTCTGTGTAGATTTCTGTTAGAGATAATCACACACTGTAATTATAGTGATTGAACATTCAACCCTCATAGTGTTTGATCAAGAGGATTGCTGGATCATGCCTTGACTTGAAGAAGGAAAAATTTTATTTTTCAGACGCTCAAAGAAAGGTAAAGCTATTACCTTTGTTTTCTTTGTGTCTTCTTTTCCACACATATGCGGATCCTGGGATGGTATCGCGTTTTTATTTTTTCATTGCGCCATGTATGATATGCATGAGATACCCAATATGGATTAGAGGCCTATGGATGGTAGATGTCTTTTAGATAGGTGTTAGTACACTCTTTCCTCCCTAAATGCATGGCGGCATGTGGATGGATATTTTAGTCATTTCACCAATATGTCAAAGTCATAGCTAAAGCAACATCATCTATGGGGTTAATATTTTCTTATGGTGATATTATGAAATATTTAAAATGCAACATATAGCTATTTATATGGCCGGGCTATTTTGGTCATTTTAGTAGCAAGTGCGATGTTTCTTTTTGGTCCTCGGAATAGCCCGTAAGCCCTAATTAATTTTAGGTTGGGGAAATAGTCTCAATAAAAAGGATTTTATTTTATTTAGAAATCTAATTTATTTTTGGACTAAAATAAAATAAAATAATGAGATAAATTAAATTTATTATGTAGTTTTATTGGTTAATTAATTATTCATGGCCTAAGCCCAGATTGAATAATTAGAAAAATAACCTGGGCCTAAACTAGTTAATAAAAAGACTTAGCCAAACTTCTTCTATTAATAGCTTCTGGGTGTTTTGAAATATCAAAACCCCAGTGATAAGTTATCAAGATAGGAGTAAAAAGAAAACCGGTCTCTTCCAATTTTAACACGGTCAACGAATAGGGGAAAAAGAACATAGAAAAACCTTTAATTTTCTTCTTCTTTACTTTTGGTTTTCCTTCTACTTCTTCTTCTTGTTAATTAATAAAAAGAAATCAAGAGGTGTCTGAGACAATTGATTTCCTTGCCTAAGTTGTTTCACTAACAAGAGATTAGGCGGTGGAATATTCTGAAAGTAAACGGCTTCAGCGTTCATGCAACGGAGGAGCAGGAGATTAGCGGATCATCAACCGTAAGCATTAATAAGTGAAGAAACCATCACTAATGTTCAATCTTCTTCTTCACGACGATGCAAGCTAAAGACATGCGGAGGTAAAAAATAATAATCTTTCCACTATGTAGTTTATACGTTTTTCTTGCTTTTGGTTTCTGCTTTTTGTGGCATGCATGGCTACTATGAGCTTTGTTCGCATAAAGTTGTATCACAGCCAGGTTGATGTTTTGAATGACTTAGGATTGATGCATACTATGAGATTATTTTTTATGAATGGTTGGGATCATTTACTATTTTGGTATGGGTAGATTTCTCTATACACCTCCCCATTGAGGTTTAGGAATCTCTTTAATGTTTAATGCTTTATTTAGCAATCGTGTAAAACTGATTTGAAAAGGTATAGGCGGATGTGGTGCTTGTTTTTGTTGAAAAAATGTAACAAGAGGTTTCCTAGATTGATCACGAAGGAAGTTGCAAAGTTCTAGACAAAATTTACAAATGAAACAACGGGGGGGAAAAAATGGAGGAAGATGGTCCTAGCTGCGAAACCACCAGCTCGAGACGAGCCGACCGTAGTGGCTCAGTGGGAGAAGAGCCGAGGAGCAGCTTAGCTAGCCACGGCTCATCAGTTGCAGCAAGTGCCAAGTTGATCCTTGGCTCGGCAAAGCGGCATGCATCTTGGGCAGGATGCAATTGCATCATGCCCAAGATGCAGTCATTGTTGTAACTGCATTTGAGTGGGGCGGGCCATGGGTCTTCTTATAGGCCATTATCTAGTGTGGCGGTGCACTAGACCAAGAAGAAAAAAATAATCCTTGTTTTTCTTGGCCTGTTTGTTTTTATATTTTTGTCCTACACCATGTGAAGTTATTATTTTTTAAATTGTTAATATTCTTTGAATATTTTGCATGAAAAATAATAGTAAAGGATTTTTAGGATTAAACAAGACCATTAATTAATTTAATTAATATGTTTAGTTCTGTTATTTTGGCACTTAGATTTAAAAATAGAAAAGCATAAAAACATTTACAGTTTACTAGCATGATATTTATTTTAATTCCGATGTGCATGAATTCTCAAAGACCAAAGTCTTTGGGAAATTTTATTTGACAAAGAAAAATATTTTTCTTCAAATAAATATTTATTTTAACTTAAACAAAAATTAAACCTTGGTTATTTTTCTTAAAATTTTTTATCCTTGACATAGAAAATATTTTGGATTTAGAAATTTTTGTAAGTTAAAAGGGAAAACCATTTTAATTATTTTAAGCAACAAAAATTTATTTTTTTTTCAAATAAAAATTTGAGATCAAAAGCTCTAGAATGTTTTAAATGGGAAAGTTTTTGAAATTGTTAAGTTCTTAAGTAAAATTAATCCATTAGATAAAATTTCTTAAAGGATATAAACCTTGACATTGATATTTTTATGGATTTAGATATTTTATTTTACGTTAAGAGAGAATTTATGGTTTTATTTTAAAATTTTATGGTTTTATTTTAAAATTTTTCTAAGAAAACCCTTATTTAAAAAACTAAGTGGGAAAAGGATTCCAACGGCCTCACGGCTTCCATCACGATCCCTATTAGAGATCGTGTATCTCCTCGCGTCACATTGAAAGTGAACCCGTATAGGATGGAGATACCACAATGATATAGAAGTAATGAAAAGATGTAATTAATATCATAGGGCACGTACTATTGGGAATACGCTTATTTTTATATGATTTTTTATACCCAAATCCAAACGTATCAAACATTTGGCATCGTTGTCGGGGAACAATATCATGAAAGCTTAGATTTTGTTGATTTAACCATGAAAATAGATAAATATGTAAATATATACAATTGTTCTTTTTGTAGAAAGGTCCTATCTATTGTATTTTGTGTATTTGTGTATACCCTTGTAACCTAACCTACTAACTTTGACAATGTCCTCTTGACTAACTTTGTAAGCTTTTCCTTTTGTGTAATCAAGAATTTCGTATCTAACTCACTTCTATGTTTAGGAGAAATGGCGAATAGGAATCTGAGGAAGTCTAATAAGGGGCAGTACCTCCATTGCCCTCCAAAGATGACACTCACAGCACCAGAATCAGCAAAACTCGAAATCATAATTGGGAAATTTACTGTTCATATCACGAGGCGTTTCCAGGAAATAGAATCCACCTTTGAGAAATTCGAAGCGATAATGCGAAACCCCATCTAAAACCAATCCTAGAGTAAGGGGGTTGGGATTCATGTCATATTTTCCTCCATGCAAAAAAATATTTTACATGATTTTATATACTTTAGATTTGTGATTTGTAGTCTAGATGACTTAATTGTGCTTAGTGAGTAAGAAGGGCAAAATGGTAATTTTTGTTTGAGGTGGAAATAGGGAGATAGCTTGAGGGTTAAATAGGAAAAATATTTGGGAGAGAAAATAAGAGTAAGAGTTGATGTAGTTTAGTGGTTAGAGTTTTGGAATAAATTCTTGAGGTCTTGAGTTCAAATTCCATCATTTAAGTTTTAGCATGATTAAATTTTATTTTTGATAGGTAGGCTATTTTCGGCCTTGCATGCCTTAGGGAGGAGTTGGGATGTTGTCCTAGGGGTGACAAGAAAGGAATGTCGTAATTCCACTCTTGTACCGTACAAAAATTCCTCAAGGATTCGTACCCTTTTTAATCTCTCACTTCCCCTAATTCTTAATCGATTAAGTTGCTCAATTACCTAAGCCATTTTTATTTCTAGAAAATTCCAGCAAGCTTCTTGATCATGGAGTTTCAAAATTACCTATGGGAGGGTAGCATATTGGCTGAAAATGGGGAAGAGTTATGGAAGGTTTCCAAAAGAATTAATCTCCATGGTTGACCTTCAAACTCCACTCTATGAGTGATCATCTTCTTCTTGTAGCAAACTGGAAATTTTTATAGCTTCTTGATCAGTTCAATTGTCGAAACCTTCAGCCATCTCTCCCTCTCAAATACTACCAGAAAAAAATAACCAATTCACTCAGCTTGAAGACTGAAAACTTCTGCCAAAACTAGATTGCACAAAAGCTGTGCAAAGCAGAAAAATCCCTGGACAGTTTTCTCAGTTTGGTCAGCCAAGAACCACGTTGTTTCTTCCACCTTTCCAACCAAAAATTCAACCCTGTCTTTCCTCCATAAAGATGGCTAAAAACTAGTCTTAAAGGACCCTCCAATACCCCTTCATAGCTTCTACAAGTTGGCTGAAGCGTTGCAAAAAAATCTACACAGAAATTCCAGCAAGCTATGCAAAAAACCAACCAAAAATTCCAACTTTGTTTCTTTTTCACCCTTTTCCGAAACTCACTCCATCTTTTTGTAAAACTCACCATGGTCAGCTATGAACTGAACCTCATCATCCCCACCATTGTTCTGCATGAAAAGTGATGCATGGCTACCCCTTAAATCACTCCATCAATTGCTGCAATCAAGCCTTCATTTGGAGTCCAAAATTCCAGCAATTATTTCATCAAACATCCATGGATTAAGCCTCAACTATCCAGAAAATTCCTTCACCATTGCACTCCATAATTCAGCCACACTATAGCTCTTTCAAGCATCATTCGTCTCAGCAAAATCCCAGCCAAATAGTCGGCCATTAAAGCTCACAAAAGACCTTATTCAACCAAGATATTCTTACCGTATCTGCTACCATAACTCACTCCCTAAATTATTCTTTTTGAATTTCAAATAGCCAGCTTTCCTTTTCTCCCAAAGCTGAGAATTCAATCACCAGAACTTTCCAACCCATCTAGCTACCCTTACCAAGCAGAATTTTGGCCAGCCTTCCTCCATTCTCTCCAAACCTCCAAGAACACAGACCACCATTCTTCACGCCTAAGACCACTCTAAACCTCTTCAATCATCTCCAAAAACTCTAGATCACACCTACTCATCCTCTTCAATCCATTTATGCAATTTATAACATCAACGCTGAAATTAAGATTTTACTTTCAGATCAAAAACCCGAATTTTCATTGATGGCTCAAGAACACTCTCAAGGTAAGCATGAACGATTATGTTCATCTTTCTTCCTCTTCAACCATTAACGAAATATACTAATAATCTTTCTCTCTCTCTCTCTCTCTCTCTCTCTCTCTCTCTCTCTCTCTCTCTCTCGGCCAAATGGTTACTCCAACCATGGCCATTTTTCTTCTTTCTCCTTGGATGGATCAAGCTTTCCAAGGGTGAGGATTCTTTTAAAACTTCTTCAAGGTAGTCATCATTCAAGTAAGTATGTTCAATATTCCCTTTAAATTCGAGATTCATGTGTCTTGGATGTAGCTGGAAGAGGATGGAATATGTTTGGAGATTGAGTATGCGTATATATGATGGAGTTGGGATAGAAGCATGAGAATGAATATGTTTATATTATGGAGTAGGGATTGATGTATGAGGATGATTGGTCTTGGTTGAATTTTATAATGTTTAAGGGTTTGTTGCGTGCCTTCATGTCATGAGTAGTATGAATGATTAAGCATGTTAGAGATTATGTCACCTTTGGTGAATAGGGTTTTATGTTCATGTATTCTTATTGAGGCCATGAATATGATTTTGTTTAGTGGAGTTTGGATCATGTGTTAGTAGATTTAGATCTATGCTTTATTTCATGATTTAGATGGTTTGTTGATTGGTGTAGAGTCTATGTTCATGACGATGGTTAGCAATAGGAATTATGATCATGACCTTGTTGTTCCTAAGCTAATTATGTTAGCCAATTTTATTTCATCAATAAAATGATTAATACTATAATTTCTTCTAATGATTTCGAAAACCCTAGGAAAATGTGGATTTGGGCTATTATATAAAATAATGATATTTTTGTCAAATAAATGATAGCTTTTATTAAAGAAATAAAATATATAAATATTATATATAATAATAATAATAATAATAATAATAATAACAATATCAAATAAAGCCTTTTATATAAATAATTATATTAGGAGAATATTAATCTTTTAAGTCATAAATTCATAAGTACTAATAAAATTTATTTATTATCTTTTAATCAAAACATATTAAAATTTACTTATTATTAATTTTATTTACCAATTTTTTTGTAACCATTAGATATTATAAATCATTATTTTAAATAATATCATCTAGGACCTAGGACCTTTCATCAAATAAACCCTAATTTATTTATAGCAAGATTTTAACCTACAATTTATTAGTAACTATTTCACAAACCCTAGTTATTTTATTATCAAGCTAGATTTATTTTATAAAATCCTTTTGATTATCTAGCCTTAAAGTCTAGAACACTAGGGTCATGATTGTAATAAGTGAAGTTAGGATTATTTATGAAAGAAAAATTTGGCTTGAGTTTGATTATGGCTTATGTTTACCCCAGGCAGGGTTAGGTGAGCTTTTTGAGATCTCTAATTTATCTGGAGCAAAGGATCAGGTAAGCTCCTTCATAAAACTTGTTTGTTGTAAAAGGTTACCTTGGCAAGCTAAACACGAAGTATGTGAACACTGATTTGGTAAAGGCAATTAAGGACTGTTTCCTTTCTTGTTCAATCAAACTAATTATTTGAAAATCAATAAGTAGTTTTACTCAAATACTAAACTGTTTCTAACACTAATTTTGACAAGGACTTTAGAAACCCTTGATTGCCATTTTCAAGGAAAGCTATGTTTTACCTGTTTTCTCCCAAGTGGGACAATCATCGTTGAGTACTCAATATGGGTCGGCTAGTTGTACAAGTTTTGAAGAGCCAGAGCGAGTCTTCTGGCAGGAGGCCACCTCCAGAAGGTGAACTTAACTTAGAGAAACGTCAGTACTACTTAATCATTCCGGTTCGAGCTAGCAAGTTTCTGTCATGTAGACTTTGTGTTGCCGAAATGGACAACCAGTTTTGTTTGGGTGTAGAGAAGGAGGAGTATCTTACCCGGTAGGCCGATCACCTACCTTTTTGTCAGTCTGCATAAAGTGTGGCATTCTGACCGTTGTATACTTATGGGACCTAACGTGTGGTAACCCATGGCCGCCCTTTTAAGTGGTTGATTTTATTGTACATGTATGATTGGAAACGACAAAACGCCACTCTTGATTTTGAACATTGTTTATTGCTTGCCAGTTTTTTTCTTATGAAGTTCTTACACTTTGCATTCATGAGCTGTTTACACTGGACACTCAAAGCGCACACGGAGTTACTGAGATTTTTATCTCATCACCCTTTTTACCATGATTTTAGGTCGATCCTACTGTGGGGTTGAGTTGCTAGTTGTTGCCTACTTGGAAGATATTTTGTTAATAATTTTATGTAATACTTTAGGAGTTCAGAGTGAACAATTTTTATTTCGAATTTGTTTTTGAATTTTTAGGTTGCAATAAGTTTTAAATTTCAAAGTATTTATTAAATTTTTGTTGTGTGACCTAGTTATAAAGACCTCTTGTCCTTTGGATGTGGCGACGTCCCTGGCCCTGTTGGGCCTAGGTAGTGGGGTTTTACAAGTGGTATCAGAGCTAGGTTTAGGTAAGTATTGATAGTATATGTCCTATTTATTTAAGTTCAAATCTTTATCTAACCCATCTTGTTTATGCTGTAGGAAGGTTATAATGCTTTGAACCGCGAGGAAGGGGCAGCAATGGCGTCCTCTTGTCCCTATCTACCCAGAAGACCTTCCAGTACCTCAGCCTGCTCCTCAGCCAGTTATTCCTCTGGAAGATAGCAGTGATGATGAGGTCCCGATCAATGAGCCACCCCCAATACCAGTGATAGAATTGAGTTCTGACAGTGAAGAAGAGGAAATAGACGTGGAGTATATTCCCCACCCTCCTAGTCCCATAGTGGATTTGTCAGCAGATAGTGATAACCTGGGGGAGATAGATTATGAATCTCCACCTAGGCCTTCCTTCATTCTACCACCTAACTAGGTTGAGATTGGGAAGAGTTCTAGGCGACTTAAGAAAGAACCAATGAAGGGATTTGCAAGTGGGGCTGGGATTGATTTCTCCTAGAACTCTGGGGGATGGTTATATGAGGCTGATCTTGAAGATTCTAATGAGGACTAGAGGGCTGAGAGTTATTATGATCAGGATGTTTATTTATTATTTTTCATAAACTTTTATGTTAATGAGTTTTATTTCTATTTTCTGTTTAAATTCAAATTTTTTTGCAAATATGAGTACCGAGTACTTTAAGATTTGAGAGAAAATTTATGAGCAAATCTTTAGTAAAAAACTTGCATATGATTTTCTTTTACTTATATCTGACTATGAATGCATAATTAAATAAAATGATTTAATCATTGAATACATAAACTTATCATATGGGTATGGTTTAGAATGGCACCCAAGCGCCGTGTAGTTTCGTCAAGCTGGAGAATTCCGGAAGCAAATCATGTGGCACCAGAAGTTGAGATAACCCTGATGCAATCACCCAATTAGGGGAATGAGAGTGAACCAGATATGGGAATAGGGTCTGAAGATCCGATTGATGTGACGATGGGGCAAGCATTAGTAAGATGGTAGAGATTTTTTAGACCTTGACTGAATGGAGAAACCCTAAGAGGGAAGATGAGGCATTAGAACGGTTTTTTAAATTTCAACCGCTCGTCTTCTTAGGCAAAGCTGAGCAAGATCAGAAAGCTGAGCAATGGATCGAGCAGATGGAAGATGTATTTGCTACGCTCCAGTACACTGAGGAGCGAATGGTTAAGTTTGCTATATTCCGTTTGAGGGGCCTAGCTCTGGCATGGTGGCAGCGGGTTCTAGACGGCTGGGAGATGGTTGATCAGGAATGGACATGGTCCAACTTTCTTGAAGCATTCAGAACTGAGTATATCCCTCAGTGGATAGTGGAAAAGCAAGAGGATGAGTTCCAAAACTTAAAGCAAGGTGGCATGACAGTGGCCCAGTACGCAGCACGGTTCATCCAGCTATTAAAAAGTACTGCAAGAGGCTAGTGGAAATGTTATCACTATGGCAACCCGAACCACCTGCGGAACGCCTGCCCTAAACTGCACCGAGTCAGGTAAGGAAATCCAGCTCAGAATCCGGGATCCAATAGAGCCAATGCCATGGGAGCATCTGGGAGTGGAGTACCGAAGCCTCAAGTGAAAGCTAAGGTATTTGCTCTCAACAGAGAGGAGATTCAAACTGATGCAACAGTAGTGGAAGGTACGTTTACTATCCAAGAATGCTCCGTTAATGCATTAATAGATCCTGGCTCTGCTCATTCCTATTTAAAAAGGATTTGTGCATGTCTTTTGGGTAGGGATAGAGTGGAGCTACCTTTTACCTTATTGGTAAGTACACCTTAAGGAAAGATGGTGCAAGCAGATCGGTATGTGTGAAATTGTAAAATTGATTTGGGGAGAGAAAGCTTGGAGGGAGATTTGATAGTGTTGGATATTGAGGATTATGATTTGATATTGGGAATAGATTGGCTAGCAAAGCATGGGGTTAGGGTAGACTGTAAGAATAATTCACTCCAGTTCATTAGATCGGGTTGTGATGTGTTGGAATTCGATAGCAAGAGAGTGAAAGAATTGAAGTATTTGATAGCGGGGGGCAAAGGCCCGAAAATTGCTGAAGTAAGGATGTCAAGGATACCTAGCTTATGTGATAAACAAGCCTAAGGATCAGTGCACTCTGGAGGACACCAAGGTAGTGAAGGACTTTGAAGTTAAATATGTATATATATTCCTTACTGGACCTACCATATACAAAAATACTGACAAAGTTTCAAAACCTGTACATCAACAAAATAACCTAAAAAATAACCATGTATTTCTGGCATTTGCTATTTTGCTAATAATCACTGAACTATCACCAACACATAGGCCAAAAAAAAAAAAAACTATAATAAAAGCAAAGAATGCTAGATATTCAAGTTGAAGCTAACAACTGAAGCACCAACTTGCTCACCATCTATTCCTCCCCAAAAAATTACCCATCTACTTCTCAAACCTTTAAATTCGACATGAGCATTTTAGATTTTAAGATATAATATCGTACTCATTTATTTCAACTAATTAGTAGAAATCCAATCCAACTTAAGTAATACACAAATTAAGTCCATATTACCATTCTAATTACCATACCAAATTTGCAAGTTTCCTTTCCTATGGTAGGGTAGAGGACCATATTAATACTAAATGAAAATGCAACTTGGTAGTAGGCTTAAGCTGTCCTTTGTGCAACATGTTTCGGATGCTAATCCATCTTTACTTGTGGTAATTCATGTTGAAACCACTGAGAGTCCAATTGTTCTTATTGTTTATCAATCTTCATTTGTTGAGCCTCTAACTGGGAGCTTTGAGTCTCAATTAATTGGTTATGAGTATGTAGTTTTTTTCTTTGAGCTTTAAGTTTAGCACTTGGTGCTTCAATTTCTTCTTTCTAGGCTTAATAGTCTGTTGTAGCTCCGTGCTTGATGATTCAATCAAGGATATAGATTTTCTGCATTGAGAAGTCGTGTTTGGTCCATGCCCATGACTAACAATATGAGAATATATCTTTCCAAGGACATCTTCACAAATTTCTTCCTCGTTTCTTAGCTCAACATCTTCATTCACATATGCATTCTTCTTTTGCATAGTTTGTTACTAGAAGGAAAATTATAGAAGGTTAACTCTATTTTTTGTTGTGGCAATTAGAAATTCATGTAACTGGCATTTTTCTTTATTTCACAATAAACCAAGTAAGGGGGTTAAAATCATCATTATTTTCCTAGTTATTTGAGGCTAAATTAAGACACTTTTTATACAATAACTAGTCATATTCCTTCCTATTTAATATTTCCCTTATTAAAATAGTTTTCTATAATTTTATACAAAAAAAGAGAAAATTTGGAACTCATAGTATAATTTTCCAGCACAGACCAGCACCAGGCCAAAAAAGCAGACCCGGTGCCAATCTTCTATTGGAAGGGCAGAGGATTGCAGAGGAAAAAGAATTGAAGGAACAGAGCAAACAATTGCAATTGGAAATTGGAGAGAAAAATGAGGAAAAATGGCTCACGGCTTGGTTGAACTTCACGACTCAATAACAAAGCAAAAAAACAACAAAAACATACAGCAAGAGGAAAATGCTTCAAACTGAAGGAAAAAAGCAAGGAAAATAGGTGGGCCCTAGACAAAGAGGAAAGTCAACAAAAGCTGCTGGACAGAAGGAGGTTTCGGTTGGTTCAATTGAAAAGAACAGCTCGGTTGTGGCTCAATTGAGCCAATGCAGCAAAGAAACAAAGAAAAAAGGAAGCAGCAAGTCAGTGGTTAGCTTTGCAACAGCAAAAGAAGAAAGCAACGTGTGGCTAACAGAAAGCGACTCAGATGAGCCGACAACAATGGGACATTAGCTTCAGCAGATTTTAGAGGCTTGATTTAAGCCAATTTTAGCTCAATTCAAAACAAGAAGTTCTTTAGTGCAAATGACAAAATCAAAAGTCCAAATGTTCTCAATTTCACAATTCAAAAGGTGGTGGACTCCTTATTATTTAATTTAGGTTTTTATTTTAGAATTTTACTATTCCTTTTTTGTTTTAGATTTTTTAGGTAATTACTTCATCTTTATTTAGGATTCTTTTAGGAACTTTGTAAGCCTATAAATAAAGGCCAATTTACCTTAGAAGGAAGGAGGTGCACAATGTAGAGACTTAGATATATTTTAAAGTGCGTCACCAATATTTTCTCGAGAGAAATAATTCAAGGAGCATTGATTCTTGGAGGAGTTTTCATTGGAAATAGGCTGCTAATACTAAAATATATAAAGAGATATATTATCCATTCAAAAGGAAAAAATAAACCTTTTCATGGCATTTTGATCCGTAAATTTTGGGTGTATAAAAATCATAAAATTTAAATCCATCCTTTAGTCAAGTTTTAATTAAAACATAAATCACAAAATACACATACGAGCAAGTGTACTCATCGCAAGCATAGCATAAGGAATTAACTAGCATCGATCCTCAAAAGAACAAGTACATACCAATCACTTTTTATTCATTGTTTAACCGACCAAACAAAGTGATAAAATAATAAAAAGAAAAATAAAGAAATATGTACAACTCAAGGATGTAGTAATATGCAATTTTGACAATTATCCTAGAACACATGATAATGAACCATTTAGCAACTATCTCAAGTAATCATCATCTTGGCATTATGAAGTAATATAAAGTAAAATTCAATCGTTTTCCAAGTCATAAATCCACTTATATAGACTCCAATTCTTTCCCAATCCATGGAATCACTATCTTTTTATTAAATTAGTAGATTTCCTATTCAAACCAACATAACAAAAAAAAAAAAAAGCACTAAATTCAATTCCTCATAAACATGAAATTAGCCAATGACCATATGCTCTAGGTGAAATCAACTAATACTTAATTACTTTAGGCATTTAATCATAATTTCATTTGCAGAATCCATTAAGATTTGACAAATATGAAATCAATGCAATAAACTCCTAACATCGTTTCCCAAGTCAATTAGAAGAAAACACATTAATAACCAATGATAACAAGTAATCAAATACTAAAGATGAAAGAAAATTGATCAAATAACTAAATTAATCCGAAACCATGAATCCCAAAATAATGTCAAATTACAATAAAAATATTGAATATGTCATTGTTTAAGAACAAGAGAACAGAGGTAAAAGAAAGCACTCATAGACAAGTCGTATTCTTCTCCCTTGAAGACACTCTTGAATAACCCTCCTTGAATGGTGAATCTCTCATTCTTTGAGTAATTTGCAACTTTGATTCTTGGATTCACTACTTTTCTCTTGTGTTTTTTCTTGTTTAAATACGCTTCTTTGATGCTAAAATTCATTGCTTGAGGAGTTTTGGCCAAGTAGAATTTAAAAAATACCAATATCTTTGGAAAACTACCAAATTCATGCAAAGAATTTTTGCCTCTACAGTGCGGACTTGGCATTGGGTTCAGTCGACCTACCTAGCCCCAGGTGTGTTCTATCTCCTGAACCTTGCTCTGCTTTCTTTGTTGTTCTAGATTGGACCTGGTGCCCAGTCCACTTGCCGAATCTGGTCCCAGGTGTTCTAGAATTTTTTATTTTTTGCTCGAAATCAACTTAAATCAGCACAAATTTGTAAAAAAACACTTCTTACAAGAAAAATGTCAAATAGGAAGGATTATTCCAAGTTATTACATCAAAAGTATCTCAATTTAACGTAAATAACTAGTAAAATAGTGATGATTTTAGCCCCTGTCAAACGTGCAATGGACTTTAACCCTAGTTTATGGATATACTTTAGATTTGTCAATTTTGTGAATTGGTGACAGATCTTCCATATATGGTAGGTGAAGAAAATTAAATTAGATAAAAAAAAAACTCTATTTGTTAGGAAAATGTGGCTATAACATACCTTCCACTTTAGTTCTTAAAAGATGTTCTCACATATCGATCTCTAATCTTCTCGGCTTTCTTAAAATTCTCTTGTAAGATGTTCCTTACCTATAGTGACACCTCCAAGCTTCTTATAGTGTTGCTGACACTTATTTTGCCAATTCCTATATATTTGCCATATATCAGCCTTAACTACAACTTTCACTTTAGGCTCTCCATATCTGGATCAAATTTTTTTGAAAAATAAAAAGAATAGATATATTATGTATCTGAACAATTTAAAAAATCAATTTCACATATATAAAATTCCTTCACAAGTCTATAAAGACAATATTTCTCAAGTTTTGGGATGCTTCCATTTTTCACTTTCACAGTTGCATCTTTTCTTATTGTAATGCCAAGCTGAGTGGTATAATTTTAGCTACAATTGCTTACAACTCTATTCTCAAATTCAGGAAGTCTACCTCAAGTTGTTTCTTAGTTTTATGAATTTCATTTTAAAGCCTAACGTTCCGACTAGGACCACACTTTTTGTAGATTGAGTAGCTTCTAATTACATTAATGCCAAAGAAATAAGTAGATTTGTTTTGAGTTAAGATTCCACTTTACTAAGACAGTGAAATATAGGACCAACCAGACAGGAAAAATGCATTTTACTTTGAGTTTTTGCACGATCCAGTTGCTTTACAAACTCCTTCAATCCATACTTCATTTTGTGATTACGTACATGAAGGCTCAATTGGTGCATCTCAAATGAATGATCACCAAAAATAATATAGAGAATTTGCTGCTGGTGAGCTTGGACATTTTGGATGCTGATAAGGTAGCGGCTAAAGTGGTGTAACTAGAGGCACAACTATATCTCTTGAGCTTGTACATAAACAACATTATTAACAAATAGTCTATGTAAGAAAAATGAAATTATCCCGATGCTTTTTTTTTTATATGCAATTTAGAAATAACCAATCATATTGTCAATTAGCAAAAGCTGATTCCATTAGATGATTGGTGCTTCTCGTACAGGTTTGACCCGAGATCCTCATCCTTTACTAGCTACCTCTGTAGGCTTACCTTAAATAGAACATGACAGATTTTAATAAAATAAAACTATTTGCAAAGACAGAGGTGAGTAAACAATAGATTTTCCCCTTTTTTCCTATAAAAAATGTTGTTAACATTTTAATAAAAGAGTCATATTCAAACTAGTAGCCATCCTTATGATTTTTGTTACATAATTGCCACACTTAACATTAGTTAGATTAGATCCATCCATCAACCAAAGATGCATACTAATAAGAAACTATGTCATGCACAAAAAGGAAATAACTTGTCAAAATATGCAATTAGTGTAAATGAGACAAACAAGCCAAAGATTTACACATAAGAACACCTACATGCATGATAGGGCCTAAATTTACCTATATTTCCCTAATTATTTGCGGTTATTTTGTGATACTTTTATTTAATAACTAGCCAATTTCGTTCATATTTGATATTTTACTTGTAGAAAGTCTTTTTGGCAATTTTGTGTAGAAATTACTGAAACTGGAGATTTAAAGTAGTTGTTCCAAATGACACCGAACGACGGCCTAGAAAAGCTAAACCGGCGCCGACCTAAAAAAGCTAAACCATTGCTAGCCGTATTATAGAATTTCAGGGCAAAATAGGGGAGAAATGCATAGCAATTGGGAATTTCCAGTGCAAAACTTGCACCGACCTTTGTTTATCCAGAGGTGGTATGGAAGTCCTTTTGGGAGCAAAATTGGGAATTTTCTAAGAAGTCTTGTAGTCTCCAACTTGTATTAAGCCCAAAACTTCTAGGAACATTTTTTAGCAACCAAGAGGGCTATAAGACACAAGAAAAGTTGAAGTTTAATGATATGGCCTAAATTAGTCATATTTTTCCTAGTTATTTCGTTTACTTTTAAGTAATATAACTATTAGATAAAGTCGTTAGTATAACACTATGTTAAGGAAATCATAATAGAGATCATGCTATGAGATTCCTACTACACTACATAGTGTTAGTACTTAAATAATCCCTAGTTGTAGTATTAATGAGACTAGATATCATTAATGTGTTAAAACAAGCATGTGTTAGACTTCCTAATTTGATCAGGCGGCGGTTCTCATTCCGTGAGTATTGAGATATTCACAGTTAACACATGGATACTTATTAATAGAACAAGCACATTGGATGACCTAGCTATGATATAATCACATGGATAACTATTTAGTGCCAGTGATATAATCTCAATATAGCAAACGTGCAAGTATCCTTAGACTTGAGATCTCTAAGGTACTTTATTTGCTGAGCATTGTGCTTTGATTTCAATCTCTAGAGCTAGATCAAGGGCTGCCTATGGCATGGATATTGGGTACATTGTGAGGTAAGCGAAAGTAGTTGAGAGGGTCAATAAAGGATTCACCACTCCTAATAGTAGGGGCGAATATCTTACGTCCACTTGTAGGAATTACTACTCAATTAGTCCTTGGCTAAGGTGACTGTGTATTGGAAGCAGTTCCAATTGAAACACATCTAGAGTAGTGGGTTCCTGGTACAAGTACTATTATATTCGGGCCAGAATTAATATATATTCTGGAGGGAGTTGGCACTAATTCTGTACTTCAGACCGAATGAGATATTGTATGGTGAAAGGAGTTAATTGCACTGTAGTTTGTTATTAAAGGGTTCATGTCAAGCCACATGACTTATTGGACTCTAGGGTGGTCATGATGTGTTTCTAGATACCACCATGATCTGGGAATATGGGTTTATTAATTGATGAATAATAAACCAATCCTGATTATAATTAATAGGATTAATTCTAATTAATTATGGATTATTAATCTCAAAGACGTTTGGATTAATTCATGTTCGCTACCAATTGATTGGGAAACCTAATAGGTCATACACAATAGAGGATTATATGCTCGAGATGTTATTTGATAACATAGTGGGGTTAATTGCGAGAAAGAGAAGTTGTTGTGGCCACATTATAATTAGTTGTAATTTATGGTCTAAATTATAGTTTTGAGAACTTGATGATTCCAATTACAATTAGGGAATTCTAATTGTTTTAGAATTCTCAGTTTTTGGTAGGGTTTTGATGTTATATGATGATATGCACGAAACCTAATTTGTAATGGATTAAGAGAAACAACTCCAAACCCTAGGGAACACACGACTTCTCTTCTTCTCTCTCTCTCTCGTTTTTCTGAAAAATAAGAAGAACCCTAGCCGCCATTGTTGTTTTTCTGCTAGCATAGAAAATCTTTGTGCTTGAGTGTCATCCTCTGTGTAGATTTTTGTTAGAGATAATCACACACTGTAATTATAGTGATTGAACATTCAACCCTCATAGTGTTTGATCAAGAGGATTGCTGGATCATGCCTTGACTTGAAGAAGGAAAAATTTTATTTTTCAGACGCTCAAAGAAAGGTAAAGCTATTACCTTTGTTTTCTTTGTGTCTTCTTTTCCACACATATGCGGATCCTGGGATGGTATCGCGTTTTTATTTTTTCATTGCGCCATGTATGATATGCATGAGATACCCAATATGGATTAGAGGCTTATGGATGGTAGATGTCTTTTAGAGAGGTGTTAGTACACTCTTTCCTTCCTAAATGCATGGCGGCATGTGGATGGGTATTTTAGTCATTTCACCAATATGTCAAAGTCATAGCTAAAGCAACATCATCTATGGGGTTAATATTTTCTTATGGTGATATTATGAAATATTTAAAATGCAACATATAGCTATTTATATGGCCGGGCTATTTTGGTCATTTTAGTAGCAAATGCGATGTTTCTTTTTTGGTCCTCGGAATAGCCCGTAAGCCCTAATTAATTTTAGGTTGGGGAAATAGTCTCAATAAAAAGGATTTTATTTTATTTAGAAATCTAATTTATTTTTGGACTAAAATAAAATAAAAGAATGAGATAAATTAAATTTATTATGTAGTTTTATTGGTTAATTAATTATTCATGGCCTAAGCCCAGATTGAATAATTAGAAAAATAACTTGGGCCTAAACTAGTTAATAAAAAGACTTAGCCAAACTTCTTCTATTAATAGCTTCTGGGTGTTTTGAAATATCAAAACCCCAGTGATAAGTTATCAAGATAGGAGTAAAAAGAAAACCGGTCTCCTCCAATTTTCACACGGTCAACGAATAGGGGAAAAAGAACATAGAAAAACCTTTAATTTTCTTCTTCTTTACTTTTGGTTTTCCTTCTACTTCTTCTTCTTGTTAATTAATAAAAAGAAATCAAGAGGTGTCTGAGACAATTGATTTCCTTGCCTAAGTTGTTTCACTAACAAGAGATTAGGCGGTGGAATATTCTGAAAGTAAACGACTTCAGTGTTCATGCAACGGAGGAGCAGGAGATTAGCGGATCATCAACCGTAAGCATTAATAAGTGAAGAAACCATCACTAATGTTCAATCTTCTTCTTCACGACGATGCAAGCTAAAGACATGCGGAGGTAAAAAATAATAATCTTTCCACTATGTAGTTTCTACGTTTTTCTTGCTTTTGGTTTCTGCTTTTTGTGGCATGCATGGCTACTATGAGCTTTGTTCGCATAAAGTTGTATCACAGCCAGGTTGATGTTTTGAATGACTTAGGATTGATGCATACTATGAGATTATTTTTTATGAATGGTTGGGATCATTTACTATTTTGGTATGGGTAGATTTCTCTATACACCTCCCCATTGAGGTTTAGGAATCTCTTTAATGTTTAATGCTTTATTTAGCAATCGTGTAAAACTGATTTGAAAAGGTATAGGCGGATGTGGTGCTTGTTTTTGTTGAAAAAAATGTAACAAGAGGTTTCCTAGATTGATCACGAAGGAAGTTGCAGAGTTCTAGACAAAATTTACAGATGAAACAACGGGGGGAAAAATGGAGGAAGATGGTCCTAGCTGCGAAACCACCAGCTCGAGACGAGCCGACCGTAGTGGCTCAGTGGGAGAGGAGCCGAGGAGCAGCTTAGCTAGCCACGGCTCATCAGATGCAGCAAGTGCCAAGTTGATCCTTGGCTCGGCAAAGCGGCATGCATCTTGGGCAGGATGCAATTGCATCATGCCCAAGATGCAGTCATTGTTGTAACCGCATTTGAGTGGGGCAGGCCATGGGTCTTCTTATAGGCCATTATCTAGTGTGGCGGTGCACTAGACCAAGAAGAAAAAAATAATCCTTGTTTTTCTTGGCCTGTTTGTTTTTATATTTTTGTCCTACACCATGTGAAGTTATTATTTTTTAAATTGTTAATATTCTTTGAATATTTTGCATGAAAAATAATAGTAAAGGATTTTTAGGATTGAACAAGACCATTAATTAATTTAATTAATATGTTTAGTTCTGTTATTTTGGCACTTAGATTTAAAAATAGAAAAGCATAAAAACATTTACAGTTTACTAGCATGATATTTATTTTAATTCCTATGTGCATGAATTCTCAAAGACTAAAGTCTTTGGGAAATTTTATTTGACAAAGAAAAATATTTTTCTTTAATTAAATATTTATTTTAACTTAAACAAAAATTAAACCTTGGTTATTTTTCTTAAAATTTTTTATCCTCGACATAGAAAATATTTTGGATTTAGAAATTTTTGTAAGTTAAAAGGGAAAACCATTTTAATTATTTTAAGCAACAAAAATTTATTTTTTTTTCAAATAAAAATTTGAGATCAAAAGCTCTAGAATGTTTTAAAAGGGAAAGTTTTTGAAATTATTAAGTTCTTAAGTAAAATTAATCCATGAGATAAAATTTGTTAAAGGATATAAACCTTGACATAGAAATTTTTATGGATTTAGATATTTTATTTTACGTTAAGAGAGAATTTATGGTTTTATTTTAAAATTTTTCTAAGAAAACCCTTATTTAAAAAACTAAGTGGGAAAAAGATTCCAACGACCTCACGGCTTCCATCACGATCCCTATTAGAGATCGTGTATCTCCTCGTGTCACATTGAAAGTGAACCTGTATAGGATGGAGATACCACAAGGATATAGAAGTAATGAAAAGATGTAATTAATAACATAGGACACGTACTATGATCAGCCAGCCCATGTTGGAGATTATAGTGCGAGCTCTATCTATAGGAATGAGAAGAAACGGCTATCCCCCCGATGGAGTTATCTTATAGATCATTACCTAGAAGGGAAATTAATTTATGGTGGTTAACACACTTAGCTTAGGAAACTCTTAAACTTCCAAGAAACTATGTCAGTTTTTCTAAGAGCTAAATTAATTATATTAAAGATAATAGTGTTAGGGTTAGCTATTGTTAATTTAATATGAGGATAAAGTGCACAGAATTATTTTGTTTTCACAATTTTGAGAATTTCTTTTATTTTTCAAATTTAAAAAATGGTTGATGGAGGTTCTTTCAGTCCCTTAGCCATTATTTTCCATGAGAATAAGCTAACGGATCCAAATTATGTGGACTGGAAAAGGAACCTAGACATAATACTCATAGCTGATGAGTATAAGTATGTCCTTTACGAGACTTGCCCTATGATCAAGGAAGGTTCCACTGCTAAGAAGCGTGAGACTGAGAAGGCATGGAAAAAGGCTGATGAAATGGCATGCAGCTATATGCTAGCCTTCATGTCAAATGTGCTGCAATTCAAACATGAGCTCCTGCCAATTGCATACGATATAAGTACATCATTAACCACAATGTTCATGGACAAAAGCCGGCCTGCAAGGTAGGAGGCTCTTCGAACATTAATTAACACCGAGATAGCTAACGGAGAATCAGTCAGAGAACATATGCTCAAGAGGATTGCTACTTTTGAGGAAGTGGAAGTTTTGAGGGCTGTCATTGACCTCGAGAGTTAAGTGGACATGGTCCTCGAATATTTGCCATGCTGTTTTATTCAGTTTGAGTTAAATTACAACATGAACAAGTTAAACATGAATTAAACTGAGTTGATGACGGAGCTCCAAGTGGCAGAGAAGGTCATAAAGCCACAAGCTTAGGCAATTATGGCTTCTTGTTCAAGAACTAGGGCTAAGCTAAGAAAGTTCAAGAAGAAAAATGGGAATGTAGTGCAGCAACCAAAATCCCAGCCCAAAGACAAACCCAAGGGCAAATGCTTCAAATGTGGGAAGAAGGGATACAAAAAAAAAAAAAAAAAAAAAGGATTGTCCAAAACTTCAGGCCAAGAAAAATGATATGGGCTAAATTAGTCATATTTTTCCTAGTTATTTGAGGCTCTTTTGTGATACATTTTGTTCAATAACTTGTCATATTCCTTCATATTTGAGATTTTACTCTTGGAAAGGTATTTTGTTCATTATTATAGATTTTTAGGGTAAAACGAAAACAGAAGAGATGTGGCACCGACCAAGATTGAGGAACATGTGCCGACCATGCACTGTTGACATGAACTTTGAGGCGATGAAAAAGTGGTGAAACAGATCAAAATAGAGTGGAACCAGCACCGGCTGCATGCTGGACTACATTGTGCGACATTCGAAAAAATCAACGAACGAGTGGAGAACCAGAACAGAACCGGTGCCGACTCCGAGGGCCAAGGCAGTGCCGGCTGTGCTCTGAGGGAATGGTGGAGCTTTGATTTTACTATGCGGTTTTTAGTAATCTGTGGAGTTTCAGTAACCTCCAACTTCTACTCGGCCAAGAACATTACACCAACGAGTTTAGGCACTTTTCAAGCCTATAAATAGATGAAAAACACAAGGGAAAAGGAGAGAATTCATTGATTATCACAGAAAATCACTCAATCAAAAGAGGAATTTTTCAATTCAAGGAGGGTTGTGCAAGAAGGTCTTCAATGGAAGAAGAAGGAGACTTGTCTATGAGTGTTTTCTTTTTCTAGAACAATGATATGTTAATTGTTTTATTGTAATTCAACGTTATTTCAGATATTCATGATATTTAGAGTTATTTGATCTTTTTGATTAATTGATTATTATTCTTTGTATTTAATTACTTTAGCTTATTATGAGATTAATTGATTGGTTCTTTCCATTAACTCGCTGAGACCAAAGGGGTTGGTACTGGTTTCAATTTATTAATTTCATATTTGTTGTCTCTTAACTCGCTGAGACCAAGGGGATTAATTGATGAGGATTAAGTAATTAAAGGTTAATTGATGTTTGCCAAGACCAAGGATTCATTGGTTAATTTCATGTTTTAAATTCGCCGAAACCAAGGAAATTTAATTAAGGATTATGTTTAATTCATCTTTTGGGTGAATTAGTTAAGACGAGACCAAGTGATTCTAGTTTATCTAGAAGGTAGTGATTTCATGGATTGAAAAAGAAGTGAATCTATCTTAATCATTTATGATGCTAAGAGAATAATTAGTTATGATATTGATTGGGCACTTTAAGATCATGATTGTCAAAATAATGGTTTAAGTTGCATACTTCTATATCCTTGACATGTATATATTTTTATTTTCTTTCGTTTTATTTTGCTTTTCACATTATTGAGTTAGTTAAACAATGAAAGAAAGGTGATTAATGTATACTTGTTCCTCGAGGATCGATACTCGTTTGAATCCTATGCTATGTTAATGATGAGTACGCTTGCTCATATGTGTAATTTGGGGTTAATGTTTTAATTTAAACTTGATTGGAATATGCTTATTTTTATATGATTTTTTATACCCAAATCCAAACGTATCAAACATTTGGCGTCGTTGTCGGGGAACAATATCATGAAAGCTTAGATTTTGTTGATTTAACCATGTAAATAGGTAAATATGTAAATATATACAATTGTTCTTTTTGTAGAAAGGTCCTATCTTTTGTATTTTGTGTATTTGTGTATACCCTTGTAACCTAACCTACTAACTTTGACAATGTCCTCTTGACTAACTTTGTAAGCTTTTCCTTTTGTGTAATCAAGAATTTCGTATCTAACTCGCTTCTATGTTTAGGAGAAATGGCGAATAGGAATCTGAGGAAGTCTAATAAGGGGCAGTACCTCCATTGCCCTCCAAAGATGACACTTACAGCACCAGAATCAGCATAACTCGAAATCGTAATTGGAAAATTTACTGTTCATGTCACGAGGCGTTTCCAGGAAATAGAATCCACCTTTGAGAAATTCGAAGCGATAATGCGAAACCCCATCTAAAACCAATCCTAGAGTAAGGGGGTTGGGATGCATGTCATATTTTCCTCCATGTATAAAAATATTTTACATGATTTTATATACTTTAGATTTGTGATTTGTAGTCTAGATGACTTAATTGTGCTTAGTGAGTAAGAAGGGCAAAATGGTAATTTTTGTTTGAGGTGGAAATAGGGAGATAGCTTGAGGGTTAAATAGGAAAAATATTTGGGAGAGAAAATAAGAGCAAGAGTTGATGTAGTTTAGTGGTTAGAGTTTTGGAATAAATTTTTGAGGTCTTGAGTTCAAATTCCAACATTTAAGTTTTAGCATGATTAAATTTTATTTTTGATAAGTAGGCTATTTTCGGCCTTGCATGACTTAGGGAGGAGTTGGGATGTTGTCCTAGGGGTGACAAGAAAGGAATGTCGTAATTCCACTCTTGTACCCTACAAAAATTCCTCAAGGATTCATACCCTTTTTAATCTCTCACTTCCCCAAATTCTTAATCGATTAAGTTGCTCAATTACCTAAGCCATTTTTATTTCTAGAAAATTCCAGCAAGCTTCTTGATCATGGAGTTTCAAAATTACCTATGGGAGGGTAGCATATTGGCTGAAAATGGGGAAGAGTTATGGAAGGTTCCCAAGAGAATTAATCTCCATGGTTGACCTTCAAACTCCACTCTATGAGTGATCATCTTCTTCTTGTAGCAAACTGGAAATTTTTATAGCTTCTTGATCAGTTCAATTGTCGAAACCTTCAGCCATTTCTCCCTCTCAAATATTACCAGAAAAAAATAACCAATTCACTCAGCTTGAAGACTGAAAACTTCAGCCAAAACTGGACAGCACAAAAGCTGTGCAAACCAGAAAAATCCCTGGACAGTTTTCTCAGTTTGGTGAGCCAAGAACCACGTTGTTTCTTCCACCTTTCCAACCAAAAATTCAACCCTGTCTTTCCTCCATAAAGATGGCTAAAAACTAGTCTTAAAGGACCCTCCAATACCCCTTCAAAGCTTCTGCATGTTGGCTGAAGCGTTGCAAAAAAATCTACACAGAAATTCCAGCAAGCTATGCAAAAAACCAACCAAAAATTCCAACTTTGTTTCTTTTTCACCCTTTTCCGAAACTCACTCCATCTTTTTGTAAAACTCACCTTGGTCAGCCATGAACTGAACCTCATCATCCCCACCATTGTTTTGCATGAAAAGAGCTGCATGGCTACCCCTTAAATCACTGCATCAATTGCTGCAATCAAGCCTTCATTTGGAGTCCAAAATTCCAGCAATTATTTCATCAAACATCCATGGATTAAGACTCAACTATCCAGAAAATTCTTTCACCATTGCACTCCATAATTCAGCCACACTATAGCTCTTTCAAGCATCATTCGTCTCAGCAAAATCCCAGCCAAATAGTCGGCCATTAAAGCTCACAAAAGACCTTCTTCAACCAAGATATTCTTACCGTATCTGCTACTATAACTCACTCCCTAAATTATTCTTTTTGAATTTCAAACAGCCAGCTTTCCTTTTCTCCCAAAGCTGAGAATTCAATCACCAGAACTTTCCAACCCATTTAGCTACCCTTACCAAGCAGAATTTTGGCCAGCCTTCCTCCATTCTCTCCAAACCTCCAAGAACACAGACCACCATTCTTCACGCCTAAGACCACTCAAAACCTCTTCAATCATTTCCAAAACTCTAGATCACACCTACTCATCCTCTTCAATCCATTTATGCAATTTATAACATCAACACTGAAATCAAGATTTTACTTTCAGATCAAAAACCCGAATTTTCATTGAAGGCTTAAGAACACTCTCAAGGTAAGCATGAACGATTATGTTCATCTTCCTTCCTCTTCAACCATTAACGAAATATACTAATAATCTTTCTCTCTCTCTCTCTCTCTCTCGGCCAAATGGTTACTCCAACCATGGCCATTTTTCTTCTTTCTCCTTGGATGGATCAAGCTTTCCAAGGGTGAGGATTCTTTTAAAACTTCTTCAAGGTAGTCATCATTCAAGTAAGTATGTTCAATATTCCCTTTAAATTCGAGATTCATGTGTCTAGGATGTAGCTGGAAGAGGATGGAATATGTTTGGAGATTGAATATGCGTATATATGATGGAGTTGGGATAGAAGCATGAGAATGAATATGTTTATATTATGGAGTAGGGATTGATGTATGAGGATGATTGGTCTTGGTTGAATTTTACAATGTTTAAGGGTTTGTTGTGTGCCTTCATGTCATGAGTAGTATGAATGATTAAGCATGTTAGAGATTATGTCACCTTTGGTGAATAGGGTTTTATGTTCATGTATTCTTATTGAGGCCATGAATATGATTTTGTTTAGTGGAGTTTGGATCATGTGTTAGTAGATTTAGATCAATGCTTTATTTCATGATTCAGATGGTTTGTTGATTGATGTAGAGTCTATGTTCATGATGATGGTTAGCAATAGGAATTATTATCATGACCTTGTTGTTCCTAAGCTAATTAAGTTAGCCAATTTTATTTCATCAATAAAATGATTAATACTATAATTTCTTCTAATGATTTCGAAAACCCTAGGAAAATGTGGATTTGGGCTATTATATAAAATAATGATATTTTTGTCAAATAAATGATAGCTTTTATTAAAGAAATAAAATATATAAATATTATATATAATAATAATAACAATAATAATAATAATAATAATAATAATAATAATAATATCAAATAAAGCCTTTTATATAAATAATTATATTAGGAGAATATTAATCTTTTAAGTCATAAATTCATAAGTACTAATAAAATTTATTTTTTATCTTTTAATCAAAACATATTAAAATTTACTTATTATTAATTTTATTTACCAATTATTTTGTAACCATTAGATATTATAAATCATTATTTTAAATAATATCATCTAGGACCTAGGACCTTTCATCAAATAAACCCTAATTTATTTATAGCAAGATTTTAACCTACAATTTATTAGTAACTATTTCACAAACCCTAGTTATTTTATTATCAAGCTAGATTTATTTTATAAAATCCTTTTGATTATCTAGCCTTAAAGTCTAGAACACTAGGGTCATGATTGTAAAAAGTGAAGTTAGGATTATTTATGAAAGCAAAATTTGGCTTGAGTTTGATTATGGCTTATGTTTACCCCAGGCAGGGTTAGGTGAGCTTTTTGAGATCTCTAATTTATCTCGAGCAAAGGATCAGGTAAGCTCCTACATAAAACTTGTTTGTTGTAAAAGGTTACCTTGGCAAGCTAAACACGAAGTATGTGAACACTGATTTGGTAAAGGCAATTAAGGAATGTTTCCTTTCTTGTACAGTCAAACTAATTATTTGAAAATCAATAAGTAGTTTTACTCAAACACTAAACTGTTTCTAAAACTAATTTTGACAAGGACTTTAGAAACCCTTGATTGCTATTTTCAAGTAAAGCTATGTTTTACCTGTTTTCTCCCAAGTGGGACAATCATCGTTGAGTACTCAATATGGGTCGGCTAGTTGTACTAGTTTTGAAGAGCCAGAGCGAGTCTTCTGGCAGGAGGCCACCTCCAGAAGGTGAACTTAACTTAGAGAAACGTCAGTACTACTTAATTATTCCGGTTCGAGCTAGCAAGTTTCTGTCATGTAGACTTTGTGTTGCCGAAATGGACAACCAGTTTTGTTTGGGTGTAGAGAAGGAGGAGTATCTTACCCGGTAGGCCGATCACCTACCTTTTTGTCAGTCTGCATAAAGTGTGGCATTCTGACCGTTGTATACTTATGGGACCTAACGTGTGGTAACCTATGGCCTCCCTTTTAAGTGGTTGATTTTATTGTACATGTATGATTGGAAACGACAAAACGCCACTCTTGATTTTGAATATTGTTTATTGCTTGCCAGTTTTTTTCTTATGAAGTTCTTACACTTTGCATTCATGAGCTGTTTACACTGGACATTCAAAGCACACACGGACTTACTGAGATTTTTATCTCATCACACTTTTTACCATGATTTTAGGTCGATCCTACAGTGGGGTTGAGTTGCTAGTTGTTGCCTACTTGGAAGATATTTTGTTAATAATTTTATGTAATACTTTAGGAGTTAAGAGTGAACAATTTTTATTTCGAATTTGTTTTTGAATTTTTAGGTTGTAAAAAGTTTTAAATTTCAAAGTATTTATTAATTTTTTGTTGTGTGACCTAGTTATAAAGACCTCTTGTCCTTTGGACGGGGCGACGTCCCTGGCCCTGTTGGGCCTAGGTAGTGGGGTTTTACAAGTGGTATCAGAGCTAGGTTTAGGTAAGTATTGATAGTATATGTCCTATTTATTTAAGTTAAAATCTTTATCTAACCCATCTTGTTTATGCTGTAGGATGGTTATAATGCTTTGAACCGCGAGGAAGGGGCAGCAATGGTGTCCTCCTGTCCCTATCTACCCAGAAGACCTTCCAGTACCTCAGCCTGCTCCTCAGCCAGTTATTCCTCTAGAAGATAGCAGTGATGATGAGGTCCCGATCAATGAGCCACCCCCAATACCAGTGATAGAATTGAGTTCTGACAGTGAAGATGAGGAAATAGACGTGGAGTATATTCCCCACCCTCCTAGTCCCATAGTGGATTTGTCAGCAGATAGTGATAACCTGGGGGAGATAGATTATGAATCTCCACCTAGGCCTTCCTTCATTCTGCCACCTAACTAGGTTGAGATCGGGAAGAGTTCTAGGCGACTTAAGAAAGAACCAATGAAGGGATTTGCAAGTGGGGCTGGGATTGATTTCTCTAAGAACTCAGGGGGATGGTTATATGAGGCTGATCTTGAAGATTCTAATGAGGACTAGAGGGCTGAGAGTTATTATGATCAGGATGTTTATTTATTATTTTTCATAAACTTTTATGTTAATGAGTTTTATTTCTAATTTCTGTTTAAATTCAATTTTTTTGCAAATATGAGTACCGAGTACTTTAAGATTTGAGAGAAAATTTATGAGCAAATCTTTAGTAAAAAACTTGCATATGATTTTCTTTTACTTATATCTGACTATGAATGCATAATTAACTAAAATGATTTAATCATTGAATACATAAACTTATCATATGGGTATGGTTTAGAATGGCACCCAAGCGCCGTGTAGTTTCATCAAGCAGGAGAATTCCGGAAGCAAATCATGTGGCACCAGAAGTTGAGATAACCCCGATGCAATCACCCAATCGGGGTAATGAGAGTGAACAAGATATGGGAATGTGGTCTGAAGATCCGATTGATGTGACGATGGGGCAAGCATTAGTAAGATGGTAGAGATTTTTTAGACCTTGACTGAACAGACAAACCCTAAGGGAGAAGATGAGGCATTAGAATGGTTTTTTAAATTTCAACCGCTCGTCTTCTTAGGCAAAGCTGAGCAAGATCAGAAAGTTGAGCAATGGATCGAGCAGATGGAAGATGTATTTGCTACGCTCCAGTACACTGAGGAGTGAATGGTTAAGTTTGCTATATTCCATTTGAGGGGCCCAGCTCTGGCATGGTGGCAGCGGGTTCTACACGGCTGGGAGATGGTTGATCAGGAATGGACATGGTCCAACTTTCTTGAAGATTTTAGAACTGAGTATATCCCTCAGTGGATAGTGGAAAAGCAGGAGGATGAGTTCCAAAACTTAAAGAAAGGTGGCATGACAGTGGCCCAGTACACAGCACGGTTCACCCAGCTATTAAAGTACTGCAAGAGGCTAGTGGAAATGTTATCACTACGGCAACCCGAACCACCTGCGGAACGCCTGCCCTAAACTGCACCGAGTCGGGTAAGGAAATCCAGCTCAGAATCCGGGATCCAATAGAGCCAATGCCATGGGAGCATCTGGGAGTGGAGTACCGAAGCCTCAAGTGAAAGCTAAGGTATTTGCTCTCAACAGAGAGGAGATTCGAACTGATGCAACAGTAGTGGAAGGTACGTTTACTATCCAAGAATGCTCCGTTAATGCATTAATGGATCCTAGCTCTGCTCATTCCTATTTAAAAAAGATTTGTGCATGTCATTTGGGTAGGGATAGAGTGGAGCTACCTTTTACCTTATTGGTAAGTACACCTTAAGGAAAGATGGTGCAAGCAGATCGGTATGTGTGAAATTGTAAAATTGATTTGGGGAGAGAAAGCTTGGAGGGAGATTTGATAGTGTTGGATATTGAGGATTATGATTTGATATTGGGAATAGATTGGCTAGCAAAGCATGGGGCTAGGGTAGACTGTAAGAATAATTCACTCCAGTTCATTAGACCGGGTTGTGATGTGTTGGAATTTGATAGCAAGAGAGTGAAAGAATTGATGTATTTGATAGCGGGGGGCAAAGGCCCGAAAATTGCTGAAGTAAGGATGTCAAGGATACCTAGCTTATGTGATAAACAAGCCTAAGGATCAGTGCACTCTGGAGGACACCAAGGTAGTGAAGGACTTTCCTGATGTGTTCCCAGCGGAACATACTTCTCTACCTCGCAGTCGAGAAGTTGATTTCATTATTGACCTAGTTCTGGGAGCAGAACTAGTATCTCGGACCCCGTATCAGATAGCACAGGCAGAGTTGAAGGAGCAGTTAGAAGAGTTAGTGAAGCAAGGCTACATCAGACCTAGCATGTTGCCTTGGGAAGCACCCGTACTATTTCTACAGAAGAAGGACGAGACTCTGAGGTTATGTATTGACTATCGAGGATTGAACAATCTGACGATTAAGAACAAGTATCCCCTACCGCTGATTGATAAGCTATTTGACCAGTTACAAGGATTTAGTTGCTACTCCAAATTGGACTTGAGGCAAGGGTACTATTAAGTTTGGATAAAAGAGGAGGATATCCCCAAGACGGCCTTCAACACTAGATATGAACATTATGAGTTCTTGGTAATGCCATTCGAGGTGACCAATGATCCAGCAGTATTCATGGATTTGATGCATCGAGTGCTCCGACCCTATTTGGACAAGTTCGTTGTGGTCTTTATCAATGACATTCTAATCTATTCAAAGAGTCCGGGGGAGCATGCAGAACATTTGAAGCTTGTATTGGAGAAGTTGCGGGAGCACAAGCTTTTCGCCAAGTTTAGCAAGTGTGAGTTCCGGCTGGATAGTGTAGCATTTCTCGGTCACGTGGTGACCAAGGAGGAAATCAAGGTAGACCCAGCAATGGTTGCAGTTATGTCAGACTGGAAGTAATCGGAGAACATCACCGAGATTTGATGCTTTTTGGGATTGGCTGGTTACTATAGGAGGTTCATCAAAGGATGTTCAATGCTCGCACCACCTATGATCCGACTGTTGAGAAAAGATGTTCCATTTGTTTGGAGTGAAAAATGTGAGAAGAGTTTCCAGGAGCTGAAGCTAAGATTGATGACAGCACCAGTGTTGAGTCAGCCAGAGGCAGATAAGCCTTACGCGCTATATACCGATGCTTCGAAGGAAGGATTGGGAGCGGTTTTGATGCAAGACTGGAAGGTGATCGCTTATACTTCTCGAAAGTTGAGGCCTCATGACCTAGAATTGGCAACTATTATGTTCACCCTATAGAAATGGCGACATTATCTGTACGAGGTAGAATATGAAGTGTTCGCTGACCACAAAAGCTTGAAGTACATCTTCACCCAGAAGGATTTGAATTTGAGATAGCGAAGGTGGATGGAATTTTAAGAAGAGTACCGTTGTCCAATCAACTTTCATCCCAGGAAGGCCAACATTGTTGCTAATGCCCTAAGTAGAAAAGTTAGTATAGCCATATTAAGAGTGCAGGAGATTCAAGTAGTTCATGATGTGTTGGACAGGAGACTGGAAGTGCAAGAGAAGAGAATTGTTGTTAGCAACCTGAAGTTGACACTAGATCTAAGGCAGGAAATTGTGGAAGCCCAGCAAAATAACGCAGAATTTCAGCTTTTCAAGGATAAGGAGCTTAAATGCCAAGGTAGTGAATTCCAGCAAGATGAAGCGAGAGTTTTGTATGTCAGGGATCGGTTGTGTGTGCTCGGAGAGCATTAATTGAAGGGCAGAATTTTGGAAGAGGCACATAGGAGCAAGTACGCCATTCATCCAGGGGAAGTCAAAATGTATCAGGATCTGAAAAGGGCCTATTGGTGGCCCGAAATAAAGCAGGATATGGTTAAATATGTCTCAACAAGTCTCACCTATCAGAAGGTCATAGCGAAGCATAAGAAGTCAGCAGGACTATTGCAACCGTTGCCAGTACCTGAATGGAAGTGGGAGGAAGTAACCATGGATTTTGTCACCGGACTTCCTATGTCAAGGACCCAGAAGGACGCCATATGGGTGGTAGTGGATCGACTGACCAAATTAGCTCATTTCATACAAGTGAATGTAAGAGATTCTATGGAGAAGTTGGCTCAAACCTATATGTGAGAAATAGTCCGTCTCTATGGAGTGCCTTCGAGTATTGTGTTTGACCGAGGTCCAAGGTTTACCTCTCATTTTTAGGGCAAGTTTCAAGAAGCAATGGGGTCGAGTCTGAAGTTCAGTATGACGGCGCATCCGCAAATCGATGGGCAGTCAGAAAAGGTTATATAGATATTGGAAAATATGTTGAGAGCCTGTGTGCTGGGTTTCGGGGATAAGTGGATTGAATGTGTGCTATACACAGAATTTTCATATAATAATAGTTATGAAGCTTCAATTGGGATAGCTCCGTATGAGGCCCTGTATGGACGCAAGTGTAAAGGACTGCTATACTAGAGTTGGTTAGAAGATGGACACATAAGAAAATCCTGAGAAGTCTGTGTTGAAGAAATATTGGACAAATTTAAGTTAATCAGGGAAAGGTCGAAGGCAGCTCAGAGCTGACAAAAGAGCTATGCAGATAATAGGTAGAGAGAGTTAGAGTTTCAAGTAGGAGACAGTGTATTTCTGAGATTGATGCCGAATAAAGGAATGTTGAAGCACCCGAAAGGTGGGAAGCTGAATCTAAGGTTTTTGGGACCGTTCCCGATAAAGGAAAGGATTGGGCCGATAACATATCAATTGGACTTGCCAGATGGATTGACAGGGATTCATGACGTGTTTCATGTATTGTAGCAAAATAAGTACAATACCGATCCCGGTCATGTTCTGAATAATGAGCCATTGGTGTTGCAACCCGATCTGAGCTATGTGGAGAAACCCATGTGAAAATTGGACCACAGAATCAAGAATCTCTGGAAACAAGCAGATACCGATGGTAAAAGTTCAGTGGGAGTATCATGGCATGCAAGATGCCATATGGGAATCAGAGGAGTGGGTAAAACAAAAGTATCCCAATCTGATATAGAGGTATGCCTGAATTTCGTGGCGAAATTTTCCTAAGGAGGGGAGGATGTGAAACCCCAACTAAAACCAACCCTAGAGTAAGGGGGTCGAGATGCATATCATATTTTCTTGCATGCATAAAAATATTTTAGATGATTTTATGGGCTTTGGATTTGTGATTTATAGTCTAGATGGCTTAATTATGCTTAGTGAGTAGGAAGGAAAAATAGTAATTTTTGCATCAGGTGGAAATAGGGAGATAACTTGAGGGTTAAATAGGAAAAATATTTGGGAGAGAAAATAAAAGTAAGAGTTGTTGTAGTTTAGTGGTTAGAGCATTGGAATAAATCCTTCAGGTCTTGAGTTCAACTTCCATCATTTAAGTTTTAGCATGATTAAATTTTATTTTTGATAGGTAGGCTATTTTTGGCCTTGCATGCCTTAGGGAGGAGTAGGGATGTTGTCCTAGGGAGATATGAAAGGAATGTCCTAATTCCACTCTTGTACCCTACAAAAATTCCTAAGGGATTCATACCTTTTTAAATCTCTTGCTTCTCTTAATTCTTAATCGATTAAGTAGCTCAATTACCTAAGCCATTTTTATTTCAAGAAAATTCCAGTAAGCTTCCTTGATCTTGGAGTTTCAAAATTACCTATGGGTGGGTACTATATTGGCCGAAAATGGGGAAGAGTTATGGAAGGTTCCCAAAGAGATTTAATTTCCATAGTTGAACCTTCAAACTCCACCTTATGAGTGATCATCTTCTTCTTGTAGCAAACTGGAATTTTTTTCAGCTTCTTGATCAGTTCAATTGTCGAAACCTTCAGCCATCTCTCCCTCTCAAATACTACCAGAAAAAACAACCAATTCACTCAGCTTGAAGACTGAAAAATTCAGCCAAAACTGGACTGCACAAAAGCTGCGCAAACCAGAAAAATCCCTGGACAGTTTTCGCAGTTTGGTGAGCCAAGAACCACGTTGTTTCTTCCACCTTTCCAACCAGAAATTAAACCCTGTCTTTCCTCCATAAAGATGGCTAAAAACTAACCTTAAAGGACCCTCCAATACCCCTTCAAAGCTTCTGCAAGTTGGCTGAAGCGTTGCAAAAAAATCTACACAGAAATTCCAGCAAGCCATGCAAAAAACCAAACAAAAATTCCAACTTTGTTTCTTTTTCACCCTTTTCCGAAACTCACTCCATCTTTCTATAAAACTCACCTTGGTCAGCCTTGAACTGAACCTCATCATCCCCACCATTGTTCTGCATGAAAAGAGCGGCATGGCTACCCCTTAAATCACTCCATCAATTGCTGCAATCAAGCCTTCATTTGGAGTCCAAAATTCCAGCAATTATTTCATCAAACTTCCATGGATTAAAACTTAACTATCCAAAAAATTCCTTCACCATTGAACTCCTTAATTCGGCCACCCTATAGCTCTTTGAAGCATCATTCATCTCAGCAAATCCCCAACCAAACAGTCGGCCATTGAATTTCAAACAGAAGACCTCCTTCAACCAAGATATTCTTACCGTACCTGCTACCATAACTCACTCCCCAAATTATTCTTTTTGAATTTCAAACAGCCAGCTTTCCTTTTCTCCCAAAGCTGAGAATTCAATCACCAGAATTTTCCAACCCATTCGGCCACCCTTACCAACCAGAATTTCGGCCAGCCTTCCTCCATCCTCTCCATTCCCTCCAAACCTCCAAGAACACCAAGAATACCAAGAACACACACCACCATTCTCCATGCCTAAGATCACTCTAAACCTCTTCAATCTTCTCCAAAAATTCTAGATCACACCTACTTATCCTCTTGAATCCATTTCTGCAATTTATAACATCATACGCTGAAATCAAGATTTTACTTTCAGATAAAAAACCAAAATTTTCATTAAAGGCACAAGAACACTCTCAAGGCAAGCATGAACAATTATGTTCATCTTTCTTCCTCTTCAACCATTAATGAAATATACTAATAATCTTTCTCTTTCTCTCTCTCTCTCTCTCTCTCTCTCTCTCTCTCTCTCTCTCTCCCTCTCCCTCTCTCTCTCTCTCTCTCGGTCGAATGGTTACTCCAACCATGGCCATTTTTCTTCTTTCTCCTCGGACGGATCAAGCTTTCCAAGAGTGAGGATTCTTTTGAAACTTCTTCAAGGTAGTCATCATTCAAGTAAGTCTCTTCAATCTTCTCTTTAAATTTGAGATTCTTGTCTCTTGAATGTAGTTGGATGAGGATTGAATATGTTTGGAGATTGAGTATGCATATATATGAAGGAGTTGGGATTGAAGCATGAGAATGAATGTGTTTATATGATGGAGTAGTGATTGATGGATAAGGATGATTGTTCTTGGTTGAATTTTTTAATGTTTTAAGGTTTGTTACATGCGTTCATGTCGTGAGTAGTATGAATGATTAAGTATGTTAGAGATTATGTCACCTTTGGTGAATAAGGTTTTATGTTCATGTATTCTTGTTGAGTCCACGAAAATGATTTGGTTTAGTTGAGTTTGGATCATGTGTTGGTAAATTTAGATCTATGCTTTATTTCAAGATTTGGATGGTTTGTTGATTGGTGTAGAGTGTATGTTCATGATGACGGTTAGCAATAGAAATTACGATCATGACCTTGTTGTCCCTAAGCTAATTAAGTTAGCCAATTTTATTTCATCAATAAAATGATTAATACTATAATTTCTTCCAATGATTTCGAAAACCCTAGGAAAATGTGGATTTTGACTTTTATATAAAATAATGATATTTTTGTCAAAAAAATGATAGCTTTGATTAAAGAAATAAAATATATAAATATTATATATAATAATAATATAAAATAAAGCATTTTATATAAATTATCATAATAGGTAGAATATTAATCTTGTAAGTCATGAATTCATAAGTACTAATAAAATTTATTTATTATCTTTTAATCAAAACATATTAAATTTTACTTATTATTAATTTTATTTACCAATTATTTTGTAACCATTAGTTATTATAAATCATTATTTTAAATAATATCATCTAGGACCTAGGACCTTTCATCAAATAAATCCTAATTTATTTATAGCAAGATTTAAACCTACAACTTATTAGTAACTAATTCACAAACTCTAGTTATTTTATTATCAAGCTAGATTTATTTCATAAAATCCTTTTGATTATCTAGCCTTAAAGTTTGGAACACTAGGGTCATGATTGTAGTAAGTAGAGTTAGGATTATTTATGAAAGCAAATTTTGGCTTGAGTTTGATTATGGCTTATGTTTACCCCAGGTGGGGTTAGGTGAGCTTTTGGAGATCTCTAATTTATCTCGAGCAAAGGATCAGGTAAGCTCTTGCATAAAACTTGTTTGCTGTAAAAGGTTACCATGGCGAGCTAAACACGAAATATGTGAACGCTGATTTGGTAAAGGCAATTAAGGACTGTTTCCTTTCTTATTCAATCCAACTAATTATTTGAAAATCAACAAGCAGTTTCACTCAAATACAAAACTGTTTCTAAAACTAATTTTGACAAGGACTTTAGAAACCCTTGATTGCCATTTTCAAGTACCAGTTTTCTCCCAAGTGGGACAATCATCGTTGAGTACTCAATAAGGGTAGGCTAGTAGTACTAGTTTTGAAGATCAAGAGCGAGTGTTCTCGCAGGTGGCCACCTCCAGAAGTTGAACTCAACCTAGAGAAATGTCAGTACTATTTAGTCATGCCGGTCCGAGCCAGCAAGTTTCAGTCACGTCGAGTGTTTGTTGTCAGAATAGACAACCGATTTTGTTTGAGTGTTGAGAAGGAGGAGTATCTTACCCGGTAGGCCAATCACCTACCTTTTTGTCAGTCTACACAAAATGTGCCATTCTGACCGTTGTATGGTTATAGGGTCCAACGTGTGGTAACCCATGACCGCCCTTTTGAGTGGTTGATTTTATTGTATATCTATGGTTGGAAAAGACAAAATGCCACTCTTGATTTTGAACATTATTTATTGCTTGCCAGTATTTTTCTTATGATGTTCTTACACCTTGCATTCATGAACTATTTACACTGAACACTCAAAGCACACACGGACTTACTGGGATTTTTATCTCATATCCTTTTTTACCATGATTTCAGGTGGATCCTGCGTGGGGTTGAGTTGCTAGTTGTTGCCTGCTTGGAAGATATTCTGTTATTCATTTTATGTAATGCTTTAGGAGTTGAGAGTGAACAATTTTTATTTCGGATTTGTTCTTAAATTTTTGGGTTATAATAAGTTTTAAATTTCAAAGTATTGATTAAATTTTTGTTGTGTGACCAAGTTATAAAGACCCATTGTCCTTTGGACGAGGCGACATCCCCAGCCTTGTTGGGCCTAGGTAGTGTGATGTTATCGATGATCCGCAACATGGAACAACAAATTTGGTTTTTGACGGACAATGTGATAAAATCTCATGAACTAACCCCAATAGCCATTGAGAAAACAGATGCTATCACATTGCGAAGTGAAAAAGAATTGCCAAACATTACAAATGGCAACCGGCATCGGCTAGAAGAAGAGAACCCGCACCGGCTACCCAGTACCCCCAAGGCCAAGCCACCCAGAACTGAACCGGCGCTAGCTGAAGTATTGGAACCGGCGACGGCTATCCCCTGTCCAGCTTCCGAAAATCCCACTTTTTAGCCTAAAATACTGTATCCTACCCGGCTACACAAAGCCTGAAATAATGCTCAATTCGATAAATTCCTTGAGGTGTTCAAACAACTGCACATAAATATTCCCCTCAGTGAAGCTTTAATTCACATGCCCAAATACGCCAAATTTCTTAAAAGTATGCTCGTCAGCAAAAAGTGATTGAAAGAATTGTCCATAGTGATCCTAAATGAAGAATGCTCAGCCATATTGCAGGACAAACCAAATTTACCACATAAAGAACATGATCCAGAGAGTTTCTCTATCCCATGTTTAATTGGCACTCTTCATGTCTGTAATGCATTAGCTGACCAAGGTGCTAGCATTAATTTATTGCCCAATAAAACATTTAAAAGGCCAAACCTAGGAGAACCACAACCCACTAGGATGAGTATTTAACTCGCGGATAGATCCATCAAATATCCTAGGGGTATAATAGAAGATATGTGGGTAAAAGTTGATAAATTCATATTTCCAGTGGATTTTGTTATTCTTGACATGGATGAAGATTCTAAAGTTCCTCTAATCCTAGGTAGACCTTTCCTAACTACAGCAAAAGCATTAATCGATGTTCATGGGATGAGGTTGACACTTAGGGTTGGGAATGAAGAAGTAGTGATTCAAATCCACAAGAGTATGCAACACCCATTGTCTTCTGATGATTCTTGTTTAAGAATTGATATTCTTGACGAACCTATTTTTGAGTTGATGCAGGAATCCATTGCGAAAGAGTGGACAGAAACAGCTAATGGCGTATCCAAAGGAAGTTCACAATAAGGATGGGATGAATAATTTGGAAATTGAGAAAAGCAGTTTGGGGAGAATGAAATCATCCATAGAAGATCCTCTCGAATTGGACCTAAAACACCTGCCCGAGCATTTGGAATATGTGTTCTTGTCTAAAGCAAATAAATTGCCTGTGATCATTGCCAAAAATCTCAATGCAGAACAAAAGACCAAATTGGTAAGTATGTTGGGAAAATATAAGGAAGTTATAGCTTAGAAGATTACTGATTTTAAGGGTATTAGTCCATCCTTCTGCACTCACAAGATTTTGATGGAAGAGAGTGCAAAACCCGTAGTGCAACCCCAATGTAGGTTTGATCCCGCATATGAGTGAAGTGGTAAAAGGCGAAGTGGTTAAGCTTTTAGATTCATGCATCATTTACCCTATTTTTGACAGTGTTTGGGTGAGTCCTACTGAAGTGGTACCAAAGAAAGGAGGAATGACGGTGAATCCCAATGATAAAAATGAGCTAGTCCCTATAAGATTGGTCATGGGTTGGAGGTTTTGTATATATTATAGGAACCTAAAGAAAGCCACTAGGTAAGATCACTTCCCTCTCTGTTTCTTTCATTGACCAAATGTTGGAATGGTTAGCCAGACATGAGTATTATTATTTTTTGGATGGGTTTTCTGGCTACCTTCACATCCCCATAGCTCCAGATGACGAAGAAAAAACCACTTTTACGTGTCAATATGGTACTTTTGCATATCATTGGATGCCATTTAGTCTTTGCAATGGTCCCGGAACATTCCAAAGGTGCATGGTAGCTATATTTGAAGGACTTGCGGGGGGACATCATAGAGGTATTAATGGATGATTTTTTAATCATTGGTGATTCATTTGACTTGTGCTTGTCTAATCTTGAAAAGGTTGTAGCAAGGTGTGAAGAGACTAACCTCATGCTCAAATGGAAAAAAATGCCACTTTATAGTGCAAGAAGGTATTGTGTTAGAGCATAAAATCTCAAGAAAAGCTACAGAAGTCGATAGGGCAAAAATTGAAGCAATTGAGAAGCCGCCTCTCCCTACTTCGGTAAAAGCTATAAGGAGCTTTCTTGGTCATGCAGGTTTTTACAGGAGGTTTACCTTCAACTTCTCAAAAATTTCAAAATCTCTTACCTCTCTATTTGAAAAGGATGCTATGTTTAATTTTGATGATTAATGTCTCAATGCTTTTACCATACTTAAAGAAAAGTTGATTAATTCACCTATTTTAATTGCACCTTATTGGTCTCTTCCCTTTGAACTAATATGTGATGGAAGTGATTTTGCAGTTGGTGCAGTATTGGGACAAAGGCGGAATAAGCACTTCCAACCTATATACTATGCGAGCAGGACTTTAACGGATGCACAGGAAAACTACACAACAACGGAGAAAGAATTACTTGCCATAGTGTTTACTTTTGATAAATTTCGTTCTTATCTTATTTTGTCCAAAGTAATTGTTTATACGAATCATTCAGCCCTGAAGTGCCTACTAACCAAACATAATTCCAAACTAAGATTGATAAGGTGGGTTCTATTATTGCAGGAATTTAATTTGGAGATTAAAAACAAAAAGGGTGCGGAGAACTTGGCTGTGGATCACTTGTCAAGATTGGATAATCCAAATTTGGAATCCTTGATAGAAGAGGACATCGATGACACTTTTCCAGATGAGCAACTCTTGCTCATAGAAGGTGAGCTTCCAAACACCCCATGGTTTGCCGACTTTGCTAATTACTTAGTTGCAGGAATTACCCCAAAAGATCTCACGATGCAACAAAAGAAGAAATTCCTCTCCGAAGTACGACATTACTTTTGGAAAGACCTATATTTGTTTAAGTGTTGTGCAGACCAAATCATTAATAGATGCGTGGACTTTAGGGAAGGAGAATATATTCTAAGACATTATCATGAAGGATTTGCTAGAGGCCACTATCAAGCCAACAACACTGTACAAAAGGTGTCAACTCTGGATTCTATTGGCTCACATTGTTTAAAAATGCCCATAAGTTTGTCCAAAGTTGTGATAGGTGTCAACGTATAGGTAACATCTCTAAATCTAGTGAGATGCCCTTACAAAATTTTCAAGCTTGTGAAGTATTTGACTATTGGGGGATAGACTTCATGGAACCTTTTCCTAGTTCTATGGGAAATAAATATATTTTGGTAGCAGTAGACTACGTTTCTATGTGGGTGGAAGCCCAAGCTTTACCAACTAATAATGCAAGAGTGGTAGTCAAATTTCTGAAAAAACTTTTCACCCGTTTTGGTGTGCCTAAGGTACTTATTAGTGATAGGGGGACTCATTTTTGTAATGCACAAATGGAAAAAGTTCTTAAAAATTTAGGAGTGAACTACAGATTTGCCACCCCTATCATTCCCAAACAAGTGGACAAGTTGAAGTGGTTAATAGGGAACTCAAAAGAATCTTGGAAAAAACTGTTAACCATACTGGAAAGGATTGGAGTCGAAAATTAAACGATACTCTTTGGGGCATATAGGATAGATTTTAAGACCCTAATTGGCACAACTCCTTTTCAGTTAGTCTATGGAAAAGTATGCCATTTACTTGTAGAGATTAAGCATAAGGCTTATTGGGCTATTAAACTTGTTAATCTTGATCTTGAGTCAGCTGGTAAGTCCAGATTGCTTCAACTCACCGCCTTGGAAGAATTGCGAGTGGCTTCTTATGATAATTTAATGTGCTATAAGGAGAAGGTTAAAAGTGGCACGATAAGCATATCAATCGTCAACATAGATTGGAGAAGGGCGATCAAGTGTTGCTATTTAATTCTCACTTGAAACTTTTTCCGGGAAAATTGAAATCGAGGTGGTCGGGACCGTTCACGGTAAGTAAGATATTCCCTTTTGGCACCCTCGAAATTACTCACCCTACTTGGGGCACGTTCAATGTCAATAGCAATCGTGTGAAACACTATGTGGGTGAAGGTCTTAACAACCCCAAGCAGGTAGAGATGCTCTTCGATGCTACCCTATAGAATTTTTGGTTTATCGTAAGGCGTTTGTTTTGTACTATTTTTATTCTTTTTTTTATTTATTTTCTTTTCTAGTTTTTATGCTTTGGTGTGTCTTTTGTATTTTTCTTTTTAGGTACTTTGCTAATGCCTCGTTCTTCAAGAATTCAGCTCTTGTACAACACATTGCACAATGAATGGAAGTTTGTTTTTCTTATCTTTTCTCCTTTTTATATTTTTGCTCCTATGGTATGGTTTAGTCTTTGTTATATTTATTTGGCCATTGAGAACAATGTCCACTTTAAGTGTAGGGGACTGATTTGATTGACAATTCTTCTATGCATATACTTTAGCCTTTTTGGGAGTGAATATTTTTTCAAAATTTTTCTAATTTTCTTTGAGATTTCAAGCTATATTTTTAATGAATGTCTTTATGATGGATTATAGGGCATATGTTCTAGATCATTTATGGCTGATGCATGACTTTTTTGCCTGCACTTGGACTAAGTAGTTCTTGATCAAATGTTTCGCATTGTTCTGAAACCTGTTTTTCTACTAAAATTCATGGAGCATTCTAGAACTTACTTGAATACCTCTCGAGGTGAAATAAGAAAGACAGTCATGATTTAACTTAGAGATGACGGTAATAGGCCTTCTTTGCATAGTTTGAGCTTTTTCAAGCCTACCTATTTTTATATTATCCCTAGTGCCTATTTTGAGCTTACATTGTTGATTTCTTTCATCAAAACCCATTATCATACTTTGTCCATTGCTTGTTTCTAAGTGTTGAATAATTTTCCAAATCTTTATGCTCTTAATGGATAATAGTATATGTAGGAGCATGTTGAGAAAGAATACTTGAAAAAGATCATGACTTATTACTTTCAGTCATGTATCGATAGTTATGTTGAGCAAGAAAAAGAAAAGAAAAAAGAAAAGTGGGGTAGAAAAAAAGAAAAGAAAACAAAAAGCTACTAGAAAAAATAGAAAGAGAAAAAGTGAGAAAGAAAAGAATAGCAGCAGAAAAGAACAACAGAGGAGTGAAAGAAAAGAAAATTGAGAGAGAAGAAACGAAAGAACACAAGAGGAATGGTGATTGAGCTGTAAAGGTTAAGTTCATATTAAATCTTTGACACCATTGCTAAAAATTATGAGTGATCTTGTAAAAGATAGAGAAGAATTGATGAAGAAAGTAAAAAGATGAGAAGAAGAAGTGAAAAATAAAAGAAAAAATGTAGGATTTGCTTGAGTTGAGTTGTAATTGTTGAATAAGGTTATGGTTTGATTGATTTATGGAATAGGAGAGCAACAAGAGTTGGAAATTATTGATTCATTTTGCTTATCCTTTTCTTCTAAACTCTCAGTTTCTTTGATATTTGAATTTCCTATGTCCTTTGTTTGATAAGCTACATTACAAACCTTTAGCCTTACATTACAAGCTTGAAAGTCCTACTTGACTTAAGTGGAATCATGAAAAGAAAGCTTATGAAATGCATATTATTTTTAAACTAAATTCTTTCCAATGGTTTGAAAATATTGTTAAGTATTGAGATGGTTCTACTAAGTCATTTATCACTCAATCAATTTGTTGTGAAAGATGCAGTAGCATGTGTTTTATGTTCTTAAATGAAGAAAGCATTAGAGATATTATTTTGAAATTGATTGAGTGATTTGATGAAACCTTGTGTTTTCCTACTTGTCTTTAATACTTTGCTTGGGGACAAAAAAAGAGCTAAGTGTGGGGGAATATGATAGGGGCTAAATTAGTCATATTTTTTTCTACTTATTTGAGGCTATTTTGCGATACATTTTGTTCAATAAATAGTCATATTCCATCATATTTTAGATTTTACCTTCGAAAAGGTATTTTGTTTATTATTACAGATTTTTAGGGTAAAACGAAGAAAAAACGTCGCAAAACAGAAAAGAGGCGGCGCCGGCCATGCACTGTTGACATGAACTTTGAGGCAACAAAAGATTGGTGAAACAGAGCAGAACAGAATGGAACCGGTGTTGGCTCCAAGAGCCAAGGCAGCACTGGCTGCACGCTGGACTACATTGTGCAAAATTTGGAAAAATCAGCAAATGAGTAGAGAACTAGAACACAACCGGCGCCAGCTCCGAGAGCCAAGGCGGTGCTCGCTGTGCTCTAAAGGAATGGCGGAGCTTTAATTTTTCTACACGGTTTTTGGTAATATTTGGAGTTTTAGTATCTTTCAACTTCTACTTGGCCAAGAACATTACACCAATGAGTTTAGGCATTTTTCAAGCCTATAAATAGATGAAAAACACTAGGAAAAATGAGAGAATTCATTGATTATCACAGAAAATCACTCAATCAAAGGACGAATTCTTCAATTCAAGGAGGGTTGTGCAAGAAGGTCTTCAAAGGAAAAAGAAGGAGGCTTCTCTATGAGTGCTTTTTTTTACTTTATTTTCTTTTTCTTGAACAATGATATGTTAATTGTTTTATTGTAATTCAACGTTGTTTCAGATATTCATGATATTTAGAGTTGTTTGATCTTTTGATTAATTGATTATTATTCTTGGTATTTAATTACCTGAGCTTATTACGAGATTAATTGATTGGTTCTTTCCATTAACTTGCTCAAACCAAAGGGGTTGGTGGTGGTTTCAATTTATTAATTTCATATTTGTTGTCTCTTAACTTGCTGAGACCATGGGGGTTAATTGATGAGGACTATGTAATTAAATGGTAATTGATGTTTGCCGAGACCAAGGATTCATTAGTTAATTTCATGTTTGAAATTCTTCGAGACGAATAGAATTTTATTAAGGATTGTGTTTAATGCATCTTTTGGGTGAATTACTTGAGACGAGATCAAGTGATTCTAATTTATCTAGAAGGTAGTGATTTTATGGATTGAAAAAGAAGTGAATCTACCTTAATCTTTCATGATGCTAAGAGAATAATTAGTTACGATAATGATTGGGGTACTTTAAGATCATGATTGTCAAAATAATGGTTTGAGTTGCATACTTCTCCATCCTTGACATGTATATATTTTTATTTTCTTTTATTTTATTTTTCTTTTCGTTTTATTGAGTCGGTTAAACAATGAAAGATGGGTGATTAATGTATACTTGTTCCTCGAGGATCGACACTCATTTAAATCCTATGCTATGTTAATGATGATTACGCTTGCTCATATGTGTAATTTGGGGTTAACATTTTAATTTAAACTTGATTGGGAATATGCTTATTTTTATACGATTTTTTATACCCAAATCCAAACGCATAAAAAAGCCCTATTGGTAATGTTTTCTATCAAGAGTTTATACCAACGGTTGGATCAACTTCCACTTGGATTGTTGGTTTTCAAGCTATCGATCATGTCTATAACTTCTTGTAGGAGTTTAGAAAGATTAGAAGAATCTAGAGGGACGAACATGGACTACATGTGGAAAATGGAACAGAAGTTTGGGCCCTTGGAGTTGGAGAACTGGAACTCACTTTTGATTGTAATAGAATAGTTGTGTTGAATGATGTTTTTATTTGTTCTTGGTTTTAGTTGCAAAAATAATAAATCAAGGATATTCTGCATCTTTCCATTCTGGTGTAATTATCAGTAGAAATAGGGAAATAATATGTACTGGGCACATGTATGGAAATCTGTTCTTTATTAATCCTATTAACAATCAATTAAATAACGCTCAATTTGAACATTTAAATGGGAACAGGGAGACTAATATCAATGATTCATATCTTTGGCATCTAAGGTTGAGTCGCATTAACTCAACTAGGATTCAGAGGTTAATCTATGATAGGCCTTTAGGCTCATTGAAATTGGAAAGTTAGCCTCAATGTGAATCTTATTTTATGGGAAAAATGACCAAAAGATTCTTTACCCAAAAGGTAGATAGAGCCAAGGAGGTACTGAATCTTGTTCACACTAATATGTGTGGTCCTTTGTCTACACCAACAAGAGGGGGATTTGCATACTTCATCACTTTTACAGATGATTGTACATGTTTTGGTTATATTTACTTGATGAGATACAAGTCTGACTGATTTGACATGTTCAAAGAGTTTAAGGTTGAAATGGACGTCGGATAAGTAAACTAATCAAGACCTTACAATCAGATTGTGATGGAGAATACCTCCATGGTGAATTCAAAGACTACATGGTACATCATGGGATAGTATCATAGCTCTCTACGCCTAGGACACCCCAGCAGAATGGATTAGCTGAGAGAAGGAAAAGGACATTGATGGAAATGGTCCGCAGTATGGTGTCTTGTGCTATTCTTCCAATGTCTTTTTAGGGATATGCCCTAAAAACAGCGGCATATATTCTGAACTTGGTGCCTTCTAAGTCAGTACTGAGGACACCCTATAAGATGTAAACTGGGCTTAAGGCAAGTGTAAATCATCTCAAGATATGTGATTGTCCAGTTTATGTAATAGTCAAGGGAGACAAGTTAGAACTAAGATCAGAATTATGTTATTTTGTTAGGCCTCCAAAATGTACAAAGGGTGGTTACTTTTATTATCCCAAGGAGCAAAAAGTGCTTGTGAGTACTAATGTTAGATACTTGGAAGGTGATTAAAGAACATCTACTAAAGGTTGAAAAAGGGTGGAACTCGAAGAGAAGTTATCTTCTTTATCAAATTCTTCTAACCCGATTATAGAATAAGAAGAGGCATAGTCTCAGGAACCTATACAAATGGAGTCTCGACGTTATGGGAGGATATCTAAGGTTCCGAAAAGATGGACTAGAGAGGCTTTTAGCCTAGTCTTCGACTATCAGGAACAATATCCCACTAGAGACAAGGAGGCTATTGTTGATGCCGATGCAAACCTATGGCATGAAATAATGAAAGCCGAGATTGAGTCTATGTATTTTAATCAGGTTTGGGATCTTGTAACTTCACCTAAAGGGATAAAACTCATTGGGTGTATGTGGGTATACAAGAGGAAGAGGGGACTGGATGGGAAGGTGATAACCTTCAAAGCTAGGCTTGTAGCGAAAGGGTATACTCAGAAAGAAGGAATCAATTATGAGGAAACTTTTTCCTCAATAGGTATACTTAAGTCCATTTGTATCCTTCGTGCTATCACATGTCATTATAACTATGTGATATGACAAATGGATGTCAAGACGACATTTTTAAATAGTTATCTTAGTGAAGATATCTATGTGTCCCAACCAGAGGGCTTTATTGCTGAAGGCCAAGAGTATATGGTTTGTAAGCTTAAAAAATCTATTTATGGAATTAAGCAGACATCAAGAGCATGAGATATTCATTTCAATGAGATTGTAAAATCTTACGGTTTCATCCAAAACAAGAATAAACCATGTGTGCATAGGAAACTAGAAGGCATAAACGTGGTTTTTCTTATGCTATATGTGGATAACATTCTACTCATTCGAAATAATGTAGGGGACACTGTCATCTACTAAGGTTTGGCTATCTAGTCAATTTAGTATGAAGGACTTAGGTGAAGTTAGTTACATTCTCCGAATAAAGCTTCTTAGAAATAGGAAGCAGAGAATATTAGGCTTATCCCAAGCTACATATATTGACAAGATGTTGCCCAAGTTCATCATGGACTCATCTAAGGGAGCGTTGATCCCTTGTAGACATAAGTTGTATTTCTCCTCAAAGGACTATACAAAATCTCAAGAAGAAAAAGATAGAATGAGTAGGATTCCCTATACTTCAGCTGTGGGTAGTCTCATGTATGCCATGCTATATATTAGGCCAGGTATTTGCTTTGTTGTAAGCTTAGTTAGTAGATATCAGTCAAACCCTGAGAAGGTTCATTGGCAAGTTATAAAGCATATTCTAAAGTATCTTAAGGATATGAGAGATTATATACTGGTTTACAGGGATGATGACTTAGTTCCTATAGGATACATGGACTTAGATTTCTAAGCGGATAAGGATGAGAGAAAATCCACTAGTGGATATGTCTTCACCTTGTCTGGATGAGCCATTTCATGGAGGAATATCAAGCAATCTTATATTGCTGACTCAACCATGGAAGCTGAGTATGTAGTAGTTTTGGAGACATCTAAGGAAGTAATTTAGCTTTGGATGATTTTTTTAGAACTTGGAGTCGTGTCACAAATGGAAAACTGGTTGTGATGTATTGCGATAGTACTGGCGCAGTCTCACAATCCAAAGAATCTAAGAACCACAAGATGGGGAAGCACATTGAGAGGAAGTTCCACTTGATCTGGGATTTCATCCAGAGACGGGAAGTCGTGGTGGAACAGATTATCTCGGAGAACAATCTAGTAGATCCCTTCACTAAGCTTTTAGTTGAAAGAGTCTTAAGAAGACATTAAGACGCCATAGAGGTGGGCACCTATGCACTAACTTAGTCTTAGAGTGCAAGTGTGAGATTGTTTGGGCGTATGCTCTCTTAGACTAAGTTTCTGATGCAATTTTGAATTGTATTAAAAAAGTATTTTCCTCAAAATTTGTTTGTGAAATCTTCCTTATATTTATGCACAATTTTCAGTGGAATAGATCCATTGTTTTTAAGTAAATAGTTCATGTGAATGCAGGTCTTTCATAGTATGGTATGGACTATAGGTTATTTAAAACATAAACTATTAGTCTTAACCAAATGATAAGAATGGGGATCTCATTATGGTAAGGTTATTGTGTTATAAATTCAGAATAAGGAATGGCTTAACTTTAGCCAATGAGTAGTCTTTGAATACGAAGAAATGGACATGTATTGGTTTCTAAAAGTACTATGTGGAAGAAATCTAGATTACTACTGCTACAGCATAGAATTGTACTCCACAGCTTGAGTATAAGTTGGTGGCCTAATGAAGCTTGAAGCAGATGCTTTGATATACTATAGTTGAGATTCTCTAGAAAGACCAATATACTTGTATGTTGGCTGTATGTAACTAGTTAGTCAAGACAGATTTATACAAGATAGGGTCTACGCTATGTTGCCCCTTGTGGTTATCCAAATGGTCTAATTATCCAAGGCCTTTGGAAACATAACTTGGATATTGGCTTTAGGGTAGCTCCATTGGAAAGAAAAAATATTTAAATAAGTGGTGGATCATTGGACTAGAAGCCTAAGGATGGTAGATGTCTTTTAGAGAGGTGTTAGTTCACTCTTTCCTCTCTAAATGCATGATGGTGTGTAGAAGGGTTTTTTAGTCATTTCACATATTAGTCGAAAACATAGTTAATGCAGCATTGTCCTTGGGGTCAATATTTCTCTATGGTGATATTAGATAATATTTACATTTAAAATACAATTATTTATATGGCAGGAGTACTTTGGTCATTTTATTAGCCAAGCCGATGTGTCTTTTTGATCTTCAGAATAGCCCGTAAGTCCTAATTAATTTTAGGTCGAGGAAATAGTCTTAACAAAAAGGAATTTATTTTATTCAAGAAGTCTAATTTATTTTTGGACGGGAATAAAATAAAAGTACGAGAGAAATTAAATTTACTATGTAGTTTAATTGGTTAATTAATTATTCAGGGCCTAAGCCCAGATTGAATAATTAGAAAAATTTTCTAGGCCTAAACTAGTTAATAAAAAGGCTAAAATAATAATTTTAGTTCATTTAGGCTCATTAATTATTTATTGGGTTATTTTAATAAGCCTAGGAATTAAATAATTAATGATTATTATTTTAGGCTCATTGGGTCCATGGAAAATAATAAATTATTAATGGCCCAACAGCCTGAACCAAAAGGGTTTTTTTTTTTTTTTTTTTTAAACTCATTTATAGCTTCTGGGAGTTTTGAACTATAAAAACTCCGGTGATAAGTTATCAGGATAGGAGTAAAAAGAAAACCGGTGTGTTCTATTTTTCGCACGGTGAACAAATAGAGGAAAAAGAACATGTAAAAGCCTTTAATTTTCTTCTTCTTTGCTCTCATTTTTCCTTCTGCTTCTTGTTCTTGTTAATTAATAACAAGAAATGAAGAGGTGTTTGAGACAGTGGATTTCCACGCCTAAGTTGTTTCACCAACAATAGATTAGACAGTGGAATATTCTGAGAAGTAAAGGGCTTCGGCATTTATACCACGGAGGAGTAGGAGATTAATGGGTCATCAACTAGAAGCATTAACAAGTGAAGAAGTCATCACTGTTGTTCAATAATCTTCTTTACGGCCAAATAACCAAAAACACACAAAGGTAAAAAAAAAAAAAAAAAAAATTCCTTCCGCTATATAGCTTTTGCATTTTTATTGCATATGGTTTCTATTTTTCGTGTTGTGCATGGTTACTGTGAGCTTCATTCGCATCACTTCTCGGTGATATTCATAACATTGATACGGTCTCCATGTATTAAGATTTGCTTGCCATCATTTTGATCATGCTCATTATATCTATCTGTCTAAAGAATATTATTTAGATACTGTATTATGGCATTATGTTGTCTTTATAGGTTTTTCGAGAAGGTTAGGATTTGTTGAATATGTTTTGGTATTGTGAATTGTGGAGTTGGGCATTGAGGTGATTTCTGAGCATGCATGAGAGTTGTGGTTGATTTCTTTTTGAGTGAGGAAGTCTTTCTTTCCCTTTTCATCTATTCTTTTGAGTCTTCCCATTCCCTCACCAATCAAAATGCAAAAAAAGGTAAGGGAATCCTCAAAAAGAGCAAGAGCATCATCTTTATCCAATCCTACCTTTGTTTATCAAATATACCTACATCCCACAACCTTTAGTTATAATAAGTCTCAAGAATAATACTCTAGGTGGTCTACCAACAAAATCAATGTAGATCAAACTTTCAAACCCTCCTTAGACCGTTCTCTCATGTTGGGTGTCATATTTTGGAGGTTAGAATAGGGCCAATTATTATTCTAAAGGGAACTTATTGTTCTGTACTTATTCGGGAGTTTTATGCCAACATTGTAGAAAAAAAAAACCATAACCTTTACATCATAGAAACTAGTGTTAAGGGTACTCCCATTTTGATGGATCAAGATAGATTAGCTGCCATTCTAAATATAAACAACGAGGGCCCTCGGGTAGTTGTGGATCACCATAACCAGAAAATAGAGTAAATAACATTCATGCTACCTTAAGAATATATTTAAGGGGTCTAGTGGGTTACGTAGGCTATTACTCTAATAATGACCTTGAAGCCTTATTGTAAGCCTTAGCTTATTTATTTGCTTTCAATGTCTTCGATAAGGCTAGTAGTTTCAATGAGTTACAAGTGCTTGACCTCTATATCCTACACAAGATGCATTATACTGAGCTTATTGTACTTCCCCCACTTATCATCTAATCCATGCAAGATGTGGCCCTTTCCAATTAATCCACCAAAGCCTTTATTTTTCCCTTTATGATTATGAGGAATTTGGGCATGTATAATGTTAGTACTGAGGGAGAACTGATTGAGACAACTACTGAGTGAGATTTGGTTACTGAGCAAACTTTAATCAACTGTGGTTATTAGTATAGTAAGGAGGCTAGAAGATGGTTGAGGCCTTAAGGGATAGGAAATCTTGGGTTGGTAAAGCTACCTTCTAAGGTAGAGGAACAACCACCACCACCAACTCGAGCATGTGCGACTAGTTTGAGACCATAGCCCAGTGCTACTTTCCAGACTAAGGTGGATGCATAGTTCGAGACCCAAATGACTATTCTTCTTCAGCTTAGGGACTTGTAGCCGATCTACATAGGAGCCAGGACTCTCATGAGCAGTGATTGACCGCATGGATGCAACAGTTCCTAAGACAACTCGAAGGTGCTTATACTAGCTAAACCATGGGAGAGGCTGATCCAGCAAATGATGATGACAAGGATGATGATGCTACTGAGGAGGCTAATGATTAAGATCCTTCTTTAATCACTTTTATTTTAGAATTGTTTTTCCTTTTGCATTTTCATTACTTTTCGTAGGTTTTCTATTTTTTCGTTTATTTTACATTTATGCTTAGTTTCTTTTTCTAGTTTTATGCGTGTTTTATTTATTTTGTGTTGGTGACTCATCATTATTAAGAAAACATGCTCTTCAGATGGAACTCAACTCTTTTGTGGAAATTCATGTTTATAGAAAGTATCCATTTTTCTTATCTTCTTCCCATCTATTTTTCTTAGTCCCTTGGTTAGGCTTTATTGTTATATTTTGGGACATTGAGGATAATGTCAAATTTAACTATGGGGGAGGAGTTCAATGCTTTCATCAAGTGCATTTTGAAACTTCTTGAAATTTTGAAGCTATTTGGGATAATTTTTTTTTTTTTTAAATTTTTGCATGCAATTGGATTGGTTTGCCTGTGATGAGGTTATGATCTTCCTTTCAGCTTTAGATAGGGATTTGACATTCAATTGGTTGGATTTTGTTGACATAAACCTATGTATGGAGTTAAGTATTGCTAAGTATTGAAAATTTAAATTAACATTGGTTATGTTTTAGTATTTGAATTTCAATCCATTCCTTAAGTTTGAGTATGGATGATATGATGGAATATGGGTAAAGTTGTTGATTAATTCTTATTTCATGGTATTTAAATTTATTTTGATTTTGAGTTGTGAATAAGGATAGTGAGGTCCAGAAACGCAAAGCGTGTGACACCCCACTACCTAGGCCCGCCAGGGCCGGGGATGTCGCCCCGTCCAAATGACAAGGGATCTTTATAACTAGGTCACACAATCAAAATAGTGGAATAAAAATAATACTTTAACTGAAAATTTATTACAACCCAAGAATGAATCTAAGAATTCCAAAATCAAATCCATAATAAATTTATTCACTCTCAACTCCCCAAAGCATTACACAAATTAAATTTCAGAAAAATCTTCCAAGGAAGGCAATAACTAGCTACTCATCCCCACAGTAGGATCAACCTGAAATCATGGTAAAAAAAATGATGAGACAAAAATCTCAGTGAGTCCGTGCGTGCTTTGAGTGTCTAGAGAAAACAGTTCGTGAATGCAAAGTATAAATCTTTATAAGAGAAATACTGGCAAGTAATAAACATTAGTCAAAATCAAAAGTGGTGTTTTGGCTTTTCCAACCATACATAATCAATAAAATCAACCACTTAGAAGAAATGATAATGGGTTACCACACGTTGGGCCCCATAACTGGTCAGAATGCTGACACTTTGTGTAAACTGACAAAAGGTAGGTGATCGGCCTACCAGGTAAGATACTCCTCCTTCTCTATACCCAAACAACAACCGGTTGTCCATTCTGCAACATACAGTCACTTGACTGGAAAAAAAAACTACTAGCTCAGACCGGCATGACCTACTGGACTGACATCCTATCCGAGGAGGACTTATCCCTCAGAGGTAGCCACCTACTGAGAGACTCACCCTAACCCTTCAAAGACTAATCCTAGCAGTCCACCCATATTGAGTACTCAACGTAACTTACCCCACTTGGGGAAAAAGGAACAAAACATAGTTCCACTTGAAAATGGCAACTAAGGGTTTCCAAAGCCTTTGTCAAAATCAGTTTTAGAAAGAGTTCTGAATTTGAGTAAATCTGCTCATTGATTGTCAAATAATTTGTTTGACGGAAATAAGTAAGGAGTCAATCCTCAATTACCTTTACCGAAATGAGTTTCCATGCATTCTACATTTGTCTTGCCGTAATAAACATTTTGCATCAAACAGGTTTTATGCAGGAGCTTACCTGATCATTAGCTTGAGATAAAATAAAGATCTTCAACAGTTGACCTAACCCCGCCTTGGGTAAATACAAGCCATAATTAATCTCAAGCTAAAATCCACTTTCACAAATAAAGCTAGCTCAACTCACTACTACCATGATCCTAATGTCCCAAGCTTTAAGGCCAAATAATAAATAAAAAGGGTTTATAAGCTAAGTCTAATTTGATATTTAAAATAATTATTGTTTCGGGAAATAGGTACTAATAAGTTGAAAGTTTAAATCTTGCTAAGAATAATTTAGAGTTTATTTGATGAAGAGTCCTAGGTGGTATTAGGTAAAATAATAATTTATTAATAATTAATTGTTTGAAAAATAATTGATAACTAAAATTAGTTGAAAATAAATTTTAATGGGTCTTGATTGAAAAATACTAAATAAATTTTAATAGGTTTTGATTAAAAGATAATAATTGAAAGATAATAAATTTTAATGATATTTATGAATATAAGACTTACAAAATTAATAGTTTACTTATTATGATTATTTATATAAAAGGCTCTATTTGACATTATTATATATGATATCTATATATTTTATTTCTTGAAATAAAAGCTATCATTTATTTGACTAAAATATCCTTAATATATATAATAATCCAAGTCTACCTTACTAGCAAATATTAAATATTTTATTGATGAAATAAAATTAGCTTAGGGACAACTAGATCATAATCATATTTCTATTGCTAACCACAATCATGAACATATACTCCACTTCAATTCATCAACTCATCCAAATCATGAATAAAAACATAGATCTAAATTTACCAAGGCATGATCCAACCTCTACTAGCATAAACTTAATCATGGCTTTAACAATCATACATGAATATAAATCCTATTCACCATAGGTGACATAATCTCTAACATACTTGATCACAAAATACTACTTATGACATGGAGACATGCATTAAACCCTAAAAACACCATACAATCAAACAAGATAACCAACTCATGCATAAATCCCATCTCCATCATATACACACATTTATTCATGCTTCAATCTCAACTCATCACAACAATACATGCCCAAATCCTATTCACAATCCATCTCCTACCAATATCATCCTAGAGACATGAATCTAGAATTAAAAAGGAGGGTTGAAAAGGCTTACATGATCAATGAGTACCTTGAAGGAGTTTTGAATGGATCTCGACTCCTAGGTGACTAAATCCGTCCAAGGGAGATGTAGAAAGCATGCCCATTGGTGAAGAATTCATTCGGCCAAGAGAGAGAGAGAGAGAGAGAGAGAGAGAGAGAGAGAGAGAGAGAGAGAGAGAGAGAAGAAGAGAGTCCATTAGCATGTTTGTTCATATATATATTCATTAGAGATCAAAGATTAGTGAAGATGAAGTTGCTTGAACAAACTTACCTTTAAGGTGTTCTTGAGCATTCACAAAAATACTGATTTTTTATCTAAAGGAGAGAGTTGGATTTTGGAGTTTGATTTTAAAAGTGGTATGGATGGACTCACGGCAGGGAGTAGATGAATTCTGGAATTTTTTTGAAGAAGATTGAAGTGGTTTTGAGAGGTATTAGGCAAGAGAAGAGTAGGTGGTCTTGGTGTTCTATGTGTGCTTGAAGGTTGAAGAGAATAGAGGGATTTTAGTTTGAAGCTGCCGAAATTCTGTGCGTGTGCAGTGGCCGAATTGGTTAGGTAGTTTAGGTAGATGATTTTTCTGGTTTGAAAGGAAAAGCAAAGGTTGGTTGTTGAAATCCTAAAAGAATATTTTTGGGAATCAAATTGGGAAACAAAATATAGCAAGAATATCTTTGATCAATGGAGAGCTTTTTGGAGTTGTAATGACTGACTAATTGCTCAGTGATTTAGCTAGATGAAAGCTGGTTGAAGAAGGCTAATGGTGGCCGAAAAGAGGGGGTGCAATGGTGAAGGAAAGGTCTGGTTGTTTAAGGGTTATTTTATGGAAGTTTTCTAAATTAGGATTGCTGGAATTTTGGTATCCAATCAAGGCATGATTGGAGTAATTTATTGGAGATATTTTAGGGCAGCCATGACTGGTTTTCATGCAGAAGCTTGGGGAAGACAGTGGGGTTCAGTTCATGGCTGTTCAAGAGAGTTTTGTGCAGAAAAAGAATGAAGTTTCGGCCAGGGCTGAAATAGGAAACAAAGCTGGACATAAAATCCTGTACAGATTTTGCAAGTGCTGGAATTTTTCTTGGCAGCTTTTTCTGCCATTTTTTAGTCAGAATGCAGAGAGTTTGAAGGGGCATTCATAGGTCCTTTAAGGCTGGTTTCCAGCCTTTTTCATGGAGGAAAAATGTGGCTAAGGAGTTGGGAGAAAATTGGAAGAAAACATCTTGGTTTAAGCTCATACATGCTACGATTTTGCCTAGAAAATTTTCTGGTTTTTTACAGCATTTCTGCAGTCCGAATTTGGCTAGAAAATTTCAGATTTCAAGCTGGTCAAGAGGGTCATTTTCTGGTAGCATTTGGGAGGGAATGGTGGCTGAAAATTTTGACACCTTGAAGGCACAAGAAGCTAGAAAAATTTCAGATCACTACATGAAAGAAAATGAACATAGCTAGAGTGAAGTTTTGAAGATTCACTAGGGGTATTAATTCTCTTGGAACCTTCCCTATCTCTTCCACATTTTCGGACCATAAGATGTCTTTCCCTTAGACATTTTGAACCTTCAAAGCCATAGCACTTTACTGAATTTTCTGGAATGAAATTGGCTAGAACAAATTGACCAACCTAATGAATTAAGAAGTAGGAAAAATTAAGGATCAAGAAGGGAGGAATTCCCTTAGGAGTTTTTGTAGGGTACAAGAATAGGATTAGGGTACTCCTATCATGTCTCCCCTAGGACAACACATCTACTCTACTCTAAAGCACCTAAGGCCAAAAATATAACCTTCCCAAGCAAAAATAAAATATTTTCATGCTAAAGCTCCAATGAAGGAATTTGAACCCAAGACCTCAAGAATTAATTCAAAAGCTCTAACCACTAAACTACAACGACTCTCATTCTTATTTTCTCTCTAAAATATTTTTCCTATTTAATCCTCAAGCTATCTCCTTATTTTTACCTAAAGCAAAAATTACTATTTTGCCCTTCTTACTCAATGAACATATTTAAGCCATCAAGACTAGAACACACAAATCCAAAGCACATAAAATCATATAAAAATATATTTAAACAGGCAATAAAATATGATATGTATACCAACCCCCTTTCTCTAAGGTTGGTTTCGATTGGGGTTTCACAAAGCGTATGTGTGAGCCAACCGATTTCCTTTTCTTTCGTGGACTTATTGGGCTGTGGTTTTTATTTCTTTTAGTGGGCTAGGGTCCATAAGGATTAAAAGTTAGAATTGTAAGTGGTGGGGCTAAGTTGCAATTATTTAGTTCGGGAGTTTTTATTAATTACTCAATTATAGGCTCAGTCAGGTTCTGAATAGTGTCGTTGTTTCTGAAGCCATTCCAGAAGAGGAGAAAAGTGAATAGAAAGGAGAATCTAAGAAGAGGATTAAGCCTTTAGCATCAACTCTTGGTAAGTTAGCCTTCCTCTTGTGATTTTTGATATTATAACCTAGGATTAAGGTAAATTGTTCTTGAATTGAAGTTAGAGGGTTAGGGTTCTAAAATTTGGGAAAAATCTATTAGATGATTAATTGTATTGTTTAGGTTTCAATTGAAGGTGAATAAGTATTTGAAGGCTTCAGTGGAAGCTTTGGTTGGTTCCTAGAGGCTGAATTCAGTAGGTAAGGAGATTTGAGTTTTCTGCGTTTTGGTTTCTGGTTACTGTTTTCTTCGAAATCTAAGCTGTTCTTGAATTCTTTATGAAAATACTATTCTGAATATATGGAAAATAGTAATGAGCATGATATGTTTACTTGTTAAATTCTGTTTTGATGTTACAAATGGAATTTATGAGTTTAAGTTGGGTTCTATGTTTATGTTCTGATTTTAATTCATCAAAATGTTGAATTGCTTGTGGGTACTGCTTTGGTAGGGAATTCCCAACTTTATATGTTGTAATGCCCTATTAGGGGGATAAAATACATAGGATAAGCTAAGGCCCTTCTTCCAATGGGATATAATAATTAGGAAACTGATCGGTTAAGTCAAATCAAAGTTCCCAAGCATGAATCATCTTCGTGAATTAAGCTTTGTTTAAGTATGTATGAGTATGTATAATTTATTCTTGATGCACAAATCGGTGTTTTCATTATTAAAGTGGGTGTTTGGAACAATATATTTGGACTAAGATATTGCAGATTGGCTTTTGACTGTTTTGGAAATCGTGTCCGTGCATTCTAGAATACACCCGGCACTGGCCCTTTCACTCACGGACGGTGCCGGCCTCACCCTGGCCAACGCCAACCCGGTGCCAGGTCCACTCTATTTTGACTTTGGCACTAGTTTTCTTCAATTGAAGTGATAGTCTTCTCACTTGTTTTCTTCACTATTATTTTCACTGGAAAAACAACACTGGTTTGGTTTTCATGTGTCGGATATGCCTCATTGGATTTAATACTGAGTAAGGTTAAGAGATTCATTGTTCCTCTTTTCCCTCCCTCTTGTTTCTTGGTGTGATACTCCAAGACCTTCACCTGGTGCGACTAACAAACCAGGAAGATTTGTTAAAACCACATGAGTTGTGTTTATCCTAAACATCTAAGCTCTTTTGACCAAATATTTTGTAAATGTATATATATATGTAGAATACTGAATCCTAGGTAGGCCAGATTTTCTTACTGAGCTAGTGAGCTCACTCCTTATTCAACATTTTGCAGGTTCTTAGATGAGGATGAGTTCAAAGAATGGTTTGAAGAGGATCTAAAGTGACTAGTCATTTTTCATTTTCCATCAGTTTTATGTATGTTTTATTTTGGATTCAAAGATGTTCTAAGGATATTGTCTAATTATTACTAGAATGTTATGTTCTGGGTTTTTTATGGTATGTAAGGGTTCGACATTCCTTTTTAGGGTGTTGCCATGTCATCCTTAGTTTCGGGGCATGACACTGAGAATGTCACGCCCTATGCCCGCGGACTCGGGAGCACCACTATAGGCCTGGCAGCACCCACGGTTAACTAATTGGCTGCCATCCTTACTGGGTTAAAACAGATATTCCAAATTGACAATGGGTAATTAAGCCCATTATTATATACTATTCATACTTTTCATCCCAATTGTATGTGGGATTAGGATATCACATTCACCCTTCCATTATGCCCAAGCATCCTCACTGGGCATATACTTTAGGGGCCAAACCTCAAACCAACCAGATAGTGTGGCTTAATTCCCACAACGAGGGTTGGTTACCTGCTCTGATACCAAATGTCATGCTCTTACTCGCGGACTCGGGAGCGCGACTATGGGCTTGACAGCACCTACGGTAAACTACTTGGCCACCCTCCTCACTGGGCCAAAATGGATATCCTAAGTTGACAATTGTTATTTAGGCCCATACTTATATACCATTCATACTTCTCATCCCAATCCCATCTGGGATTTGGGTATTATAGCATGTCTACTGTAGAAGAAAAAAATAACGTATGAAAATGGAAAAAAAAATGAGCGAATGAACAAACCAAAAAATATTTTTATCTTAGGAAAAAAAAAAAAAAGAAGTTCTCTGTTGAAAAGGGTGTTAATATGGAGAGAAATATCAAGTATTGTTCGCTGCACTCTTTTAAGGCTATCCCGAAGTGTTAAGATTCGTAGACTCTTAAATGCGAAAAACATCCACGAATCCCTTTCGAGGATCTAAGTAAACGATTAAGAAGATCATAGGTTTGTAGAATTATCTTTGTTTGGTATAATCGATATCCTTCGATTCTGATTCTATCACTGTACGTGCAGCCCGAACGATCACCAGACGCTGCAGTGTGCGAAAATCCTCTATCGGATACACGCCGCGAACTCACTCCTTACCCGGGGAGTGCTAGCGCCTAAGGTTTGAGAGGTTTTTTTTCTGATCAATGGAGGCACGAATATTCTCAGTAGAAGTTGGCACACCCAAGAAGATGGCTAGGGTTTTCTTAAAAACCCACTCCGAACATCTTAGAGTCCAACCCTAATAATATCTTATCGTATTTTAATTTAAATTCAAATTAAATTAAAACTGATATGATAAGATTCTGCCATTATCTCGATAATTTAACTAATTAATTTACCGAGACAGATTCTTATAATCTGGACATCATCCAAATACATCGAATGTGGACATATTTCCAAATTCATTGTATCTGGTAAATTTTCTAAGTTCGATTAACTTAGACATATTTTCAGATTCATCAAATCTGGTCACCACAAAAATAACCTAACAAGTTCGCTTATTGTGTGGCCCTATTGGTTCGTTTAACACTGACAGTGTGCCTAAATCATATTTAAATGGCTCACAAGTTATAAGCGGTTTCTAGCAAAACATTATAACTATCCAGGTTAAATGAAGATCGGTGATCTCTTTAAACCAAACCATAATTTTACATTTAGTCCATTTGTCACACGATATCCAAATTAAGCATAAGGCACGGAGCATGTCATCCTTATTAAGTTTAATCAATTATTTCTTGATTTCATAGTAGACTGTTCAAACAAATTATATCAATATCTTAGATTGATATATTTGAGCACGACCATGCATTTTTACAGTCTAACTTATCAAGGGGGCAAATTCCTTCACTATCAATCATATTCCTCTCACTGATTTATTCTATATCCAATAGTAGTCTAATTTATTATCTGGTTAAAGACAACTTTAGACAACGTCAAAATACATAAATTATCAAGTAGGAAAATATTATGAATTTAGGTCGAAGGACTTTTAATATTATTATGGCTAGAAAGTACTTATGACATGTTCCATGAAGTACTCTCACAGTGGATCATGTCCAGTACAATATTCTCTAATATTTATTTATGTTTGGACTTGATATCACAGATATCCATGACTAGTAAAACATAGCCATCCAGTCACAAACATACTAATCTTAATTTATTATTGTTCCATTAACAATAAATGATCAGGGACAAATTTAGAATTGCCATTGTATTCATTGTTGGGTTTTACTATCAAGTCATGTACTTGATGACCACAAAACAAAACGCACTATTCATGGAAAGCAAAGCCTCATATTATTATATAAAACATAACGACAATAGTATAAGTACAAATTAACTCTAGGGCATATCCCCAACACTAGGTACAAAAAAAAATGAAGAAAAATGATGACTATAAAGAGGCTAATGCAATAAATGAAGAGAAAACCATTCACTTGTAGCTATCGATTCCATAACTCTTAAAGAAAAAAAAAGAGTGGAGTGTTTCTTTATTTTGCCACTTAAGGTTATACGAATTTGATTCTATGATGCTTGAAGTTAGTTAAACGACATGACTTGTATGATTCATGTTGTCTATGTTTTAGCTTAAAGGGTAGAAGAATTTTCTTGTATTGAGTGCGAGCATGTATAACTTAACTTTGAGGGCCTTAGAGATATTTAGATTAATACACACGTTTGCAAACATTTTTCTAAAAGGGTTGAATGAATGGTGATTCTTTGTTCACGGTTCAAGGAAAATTGTGGCTTCATTATTGGTGATCTTATGTTGAGTAGTTGCTTTATTTTGCCTTATCTTAAGTGTTTGCTTGACAGCAAGCAAAGGGTAATGTATGGGGGGAATGTGATAGGGCCTAAATTTACCCATATTTTCGTAGTTATTTGTAGTTATTTTGTGATACTTTTAATTCAATAACTAGCCAATTTTTCTTCATATTTGATATTTTCCTTGTGGAAAATATTTTTGGTGATTCTATACAGAAATTGATGAAATTGGAGAATAAAAGTCGGAGTTCCAGTAGATACCCAGTGCCGGCCCAGAGAAACTAAATTGTCGCCGGCCCTTCTCTGAAATTTTAGGGCAAAATAGGAAAAAATGCAGAGCAATCAGGAATTTCCAGTGTACAACAGATAAATCGACGCCAACCTTAGTCTGTTTTGAGGCAGTTTGGAAGTCTTTTTGGGAGTAGAAATGAGAAATTCCTAAGAAGTCTTGTACTTCCCAACTTGAAATCGACCCAAAACTTCTAGGAAATGTCTTTTAGAAACCAAGAGGCGTATATGAACAAGAAAAGTTTGAATTTAACATGTGAATGAAAAGACCAAAGTTGAGATTATTCATTAAAGGAGGATTTCATCACTTAAGAGGTATTATTTCAAGAATCTTCAAAGGAGGAAGAAGAGAGCTTATCTATGAGTTATTTCTAAAACTTTTATTTTCTTTTTCATTGAACAATGATAACATCAATGCTATTATTGTATTTGGGTATTATTTTTGCATTTGTGATGTTGGATTAGTTTAGTCTTTTGTTGAATTAATTACTATTCTTCGTCTTTGATTACTTGCTTTTAGTGATGAATTGATGAGATTACACCATTCCTCTAATTAGCTTAAGAAAGTGGTTAGGAGATAGTTTTAATTACTCAATTCTAATTTTATTTTGTTAACTATGTCAAGAGAGAGGGTAACTCAAGAACTTTAGTTATTAATGGCAGTTGATTTCACTTAGAGATAGGAGAATTAATGAGTTTCACACCTTTATCACCTAGAGATACGGATAATTATCAAAAGACTTATGTTTTATGTATATTTTAGTTATTTTAGTGAGATAAAGATGTCTATTAAAGTACTAAGAGACAGTGAAACCATAACTCGAGTGAGAGTGGATTCTGTATTACTCTTTCACGATGCTAAGATAATGATTAACTATGATAATTGCTAATAATTCATTATCATGTCTTTGAGAGTATCTGGCTAATTACATTTTTTTTTTCTTCTCCAAGAGTTGTGTATATTTTTACATTTATTTTTACCTTTATTGTTTATCACTTTATTTGGTCGGTTAAGCAATGATTGAAATGTAACTAACGATAGTTGTTCTTTGATGATTGATACTTGTTAATTTCGTATAGTATGCTTAATGATGAGTATACTTGCTTATATGTGTAATTTGGAGATTAATGTTTTAATTAAAAATGTAATTGGGAATAGACATAAAACCACATGATTTTTATAGCCCAAATTTAACACATCAGTGCTCATTGTCAATATTCTCTTTTTAGGCACCAATCACATAATGGAGCTATTTCAATTTGTTAGCTCTATAGTGATAAAATAAACAAAAATCCACCATTCTCGAAGCTAGAAGATCTTAAGCCTAACTTATTTTATTCTATTACTTCCTCTCCTGGCATGACAATTTTCTTAACACGTAGAAATACAACGGGAGAAGAATGTAGGTTGTGAATCCATCAAAAAATGAGTAGCAGCATTAAGGAGAATACTGCATTTTCAAAACCTCATCTTTCTTCTACTCTTAAAATCTTGGCCTTCTAGTTTATCTACAATTCAGCCATTGTAGCTATGAAATCATAAAACAAATAGAGTTTCTCCTTTTCAACTAAACCAAGTAGATAACTAGAGACGACAATCATTGTAAAAAGGAACACAAATAAAAATCATATTTTATAGAAAAGAAATTATAGCAGACAAATCTACGTTAGAGAGAAGGCCAAATTTTTTTGGACATAATTAGGCCTAAAGTTAGTAACCCATTTTACCAATTTTCTAAATTTCCTAGATAGAATCACATTTCTCTTCTACAGACATCCGTCTAGTAAAAGACCAACCATGCCCAATAACTACAAGCAGTCCAATAAGAAATAGCAAAGAAAAAGGAGAACAAAGAAAATGTTCTTAAAGTATAAAATTTGCCATAGGTGACCTTAAATATTCTTGAATTGTAGATGGCAGCTCTCTGTTTCTTCCTTTTTTCTATTGAAATTTCACAACCCAGCATTAGAGTTTGTCTATTACCAGCAATTTCTTGATATTGGAAATTATTAAAAACGTGCCAAGAAGATTAATTTTGGAAGTTAGCTTACTTCGCCTCTCAATTCCCTTCTCGGTCTTGATTTCTCAGAAACTCACCTACTAACCGATAGGCTCACAATGACCATACAAAGACTTGATCACAAACTTTTGACGACAAGTAAGCTTTTGGTCACCAAATAACCCTCCACTTAATATTTTGTGCCATTTTCTAGTGACGTGCATTAAGGATTTCAAATATTAAGTGGAGGGTTATTGAAATGTAGCAATCTAATAGCACATGCAAATCCAAAACCAGCGAAATAAATGTAGTTTTGATGCACAACTTATCAATGACTGCTTATTACCCAGGTCGATGTTATTTCAATTAAATAATGCAATAAAAGCATAACTTTTTAGCGAGTAGACAATAATGGTCCCCACAAACAAAATCTAACTTTGTGATATATTGAAGGATCTAGATCTAACAAGCTAAGCACACCAAAAAATACAAGAAATCCACATTTCCTTTCGTCCATATTTGAGTCAATTTTGCCCTCAGAACATTTCCACTTTCCAGTTTGCAAACAAATGGTAATGAAATCCTTTAAGTTTCAACTAAAATAAAAGAGGTAAGAATCATTAAAAATTCAAGTACAAATCGTATGTTTACCCTACCAAGAAAAGTAATTATATTCCTTAATTTCATAGCAAAATATTCATTACATTTATTAAAGGCTATCCATCTGACCTTTCATTAGTTCATGTCCTATTCCTCCTACTCAGAACACATAATATGATTCATTAATTCAATTTAATCCACTTCAAAATAACATGCCACACCTATAGTGTCATAGAAATTTTTCCTGTCTCTTGGCGGGGATTGATTAATACAATAGAAGTGGGAAATTTTGTAGCATCCCCACAAGATTAATCTTAGACGATCTAACTCCATGATATATGTTAGAATCGCTAGAGGGTGGGATAGGAGATACAACAAAGGCAACAACAACATCTGCATTGAATCTTCATAAAAAGGCATCCAACTGTATATGGAAATTTGCATGTATTTGCTTTTTTTTTTTTCCTTCTCAAATTTGGCATAAAAACTCCTCTCTTTCTCATTGTATGCATTGCTCAATTTGCTCCCTCACGTGCTCCTCCATCTCAACACACACTTGCTTTACATGTGCAACAATACTGAATGTTGTATAATCCCTTATGGATGTCTTTATAGGGCATTTTCCCATACATCTCATTCTTCCCATTTTATCAGATCCCATTACCTTGGTAAAATTTTTTCACTTTGCTAATGCTATCTATTCTCTCTCAGGTAGTGTTATGAACTCCTGATCATTTCACCGTGAAATACAAGATGAAAACCTAGCATCTTGGATTAATATAGCTAAGTAGGCATATGAGAAACAATAGCTAATTTGCATTTTATAAGAAAATGGACATGCATTCTTCTTATCAGTCTATTTCTTATCCTAAACAAATAAACATATAAAAAACTTACAATCACATCGGATGTAACCTTATCAGCACAATTACTATTCCTTTTTTGGTCTCTAGGAAAATATCTGATATGAGCATGAAAGCATCTTAATTTTAAAATCAAATATTCAAGAGCCAGTCATCCAAATCTCTACTAAACCCACATCACACAAGAGCACTAAATGCAAAGCAATTAATACTGTTGAGATTTAGGTGAGTCTAGCTAATATCAAAGACACCTAAACTGCCAAATCTAGTATAAGATTAAAAAATCAAGAATACAAATTTGAAAGCACCCAAAACCAAATAGAACCCTAGAATGGAAGAAATTATAAGATCCAATTTAGAGAAAAATAAATGGATTTTCTCCAGGAATTTAGATAGTAGAACCAAATATGAGACTATTCCATTTGATACGTCTTGATTGATATGGGAATCACCTAATAGGATCACCCTCACAACTCTCTTCATGAGAGAAAATCTAAAACTTCAAAATATAATGCCTAAAATCGCATAAACAAGTGCTATAATAGGGTATATATAGGCCCCCAATTACCCTAACTAATTAGTAAACTGATACTAGAACTTTGGTGGCCGTAATAAAAGTTTTTAAGCCCCAAAATATAATAATACTATAGAAAAAAATTACAATAAAATAAAGCTGGAACTAAGAAAAACAAAATAATTGAAGATTACTTAGTATGGGCCAGCACCAATTTAGTAGCTTGAGCTGGCAGCAGTTCATTATTAGATAGGCAATTCATTTCATAGCACTTAACTAGTGCTAAATCTAGAGCTACTCGTTTTCTCTTTTGATAGCTCTGCTTTTTTTCTATGTTCTTGATAGTTTGTAACCTAAATCTTAACCTTGACCTCCACTATTGTCTTGGATATTTCCTTGACCTTTCAAATGAATTTTAAGTCAAATTTGTTCCTCTTTGAAGCTTTTTGGGATTGCATTCCATCTTTACTTTAGATGTCTAATTCTTGGCCATGTGATTGCCTTACTTTCCATAAGGATTGTTGTTTTCATTGTATCCATTTGGCCTTTTTTTTTTTTTTTTATTTTTATCATCCATCTCTTCACATATCTTTTGGCCCTTGGTTTGTAGAATGTGTTACCTTGAAACCTCTTGAATATTTATCTCACCTAAAGGGCCATGAGTTATATCTTTGTCTTCCTTCCCCTTTCATGGAATTGGCCCTCATGCATAGGATAATTCATATCATTTCTCTCTTTTTTGAGAAGGATTCCTCTTCGAATCAGTACCTATATTTAGTACAGATAAGAATTTTGGTGTGAGGAAAAAACTTTTGGCCTTTGTTCCCCACTTAGCTTCCTTGGTTTCTCTCTTTACAACCCCAATTTCTACTCTTATTTTACATCTACTCGCACTTTTCTCTTTCTTGTACTTTTCCCCCTTCGAGTCCAAATGAGGCACTCTCATTTTTCTCCATACTCTTTCTTTAGTTGTTCTTGATTTTGAATTTTTACTTTCTCTTTCTCCACTTTTTCTCTCCCCTTATTTTCGCTTCCCTTATATTCTTGTTTGGTCCTTTCTTGTTTCTTTCCTTCATTCTCTTTTCTCTTTCTATCTCTTTCCCTTATGACATTTTGATCTTTCAAGACCTCACTAAGGGATATTGGAAGGAATGGAAAATTATTTTCCTCCTTGCTCGAGGTATACTTATGCTTTCACCTATTATGTATCAACTTTTTATTAAACATCTATGGCCTTCCCAAAAATAGTTCTCCAACATGCATCGCCATCACATCATAAATTACTTGATCATCATACTGTCCTATATTAAATGCAACCTTGGCTTGTTTTTTTACCTCCATCTCACCACAATCATTCGTCTATTGAAGCTTGTATGCCTTAGGATGCTTTATGGTCTCTATACTCAACTTCTCCACCAATGTAGCACTTATAAATTTAGTACACCTTTCCACATATATTGTTAGACTACGTGGCCTTTGGTTCACAAGATATTTTGAGTAAAAAGATATTATCCTTTTGTGATTCATCTTTATCCTCAGCAACATATATACCCAACACTATACTAGCTACAACAATTAGTCAACTCCTTCGCTCCAACACATTTCTATTTTCACCATCTTCTCCATCTCTAGGCATTGTGGTCTCCATAAACAATTTTGTTGGTGTTTCCCTCTTTATGACCTTATATTCATCCTTTTTTTTCTTTTTTTTTTTTTTGATACAAGCTTTCTCCTAATTCATGTCTACATGTAGCATTTTTGGGACTCTATCTATAGTATATATTTGCTCCATATCAAACTCTTTATCATTATTTTTAATGTTTAATTTGTCATCTCTATATTTGTTGTCTATGTCTTGTGTCAATATATCTCCTTTTCCTCATGTTCTTTCTTAACCTTTTAGTTTGGAAAATATTGACTTTTTGTTTCTTCTCTTTCCCAAATTCATGCAACTCATTTTGAACAATCTTTACAATTTCCATCTTATCATTCATTTTTTCCTCTTTGTTCCAAACGACCTCAACATGTTCTTTAGCTTCAAAATCAATTTTTTGCATTTAATCATATTGCCCATTCTTTAACTCAAAGATAAGTAATGATGTTCCGAGAGTGGTTTTGTTCTATTAGCTACATTGTAATCTAAAGCACTTCCAAAGATAAGTACGTGAACTGTGTTCATGGTTGGAACGATACTTACAAGGATTCACTATACTTCTTTTCAACTTACCCCTTCTTCATTAACTTTCTTTTCTTAGAGAAACATGTATGTCATAGTCAAAATACCAACAATTATAACAAACATAATCTTGAATTCTTCTCAAACCATTCTTAGAAGAATTTTGTAATGCACTCCATTACCTTGGCCTAGATCTTTTTGGACTTCCATATAAGCACCTATATTCCCTTTCTTTTGTCATACCTTTTGTTATGTCTTGTGATACACTCTTTAAATAATCTTGTGGTCCTTCTACACAAACTCCATCATTCCAGTGACTTATATTCACATGATCATCCACTTCATGTTTGTATTCTTAATCTACATATCTCCCATAACTACTCCTAATTGGACATTACTCTTCATTATAATCATATCCTCTACTTTCATTCCAACTAGACATGATGTGACGTTACAAAAGAGTTTAACCTGCAAATTTGAGAAGAAGAACTTTCTCACTTCACTTCCTCATGTGTTTGCCATTCTTTTAATAGCATTTTTTTTTCTCATGGCACTCTCTTTTGGGTTTTATCAAAATGAGCTCACCCCCTTGCCTTTTTGACACTCTTAATTCCACAAATCAAGTTCTTTTCGAATTCTCCCCAATTTGAAGGATTTAGTTCTACTAGTTAAAGTCAACTAAATTCTAAAAGTTCAAGGAAAAGGAAGTTCCTAAGAAGAAATTAGCTATCACTAGATGGATGACAAGAATTAGACTTAGTCAACAAGAATTTTCAAATAAAAAGTTGCCACATAAACTTAAGGATTTTAAGAAAGATAGATAGGGACAACAAGTAAGCAAAGTCCTACAATGATTCAAATAATAAGGATAATAAGCAATAGGACTCGGAGATAGGAATGATCATTTCAATCCCTGTTATCACAAGGAGATATCAATCAAGGTATTCAACCCACCTAAGGCTAGAAATATTCTAATGAAATTCAACACAAGTGAAAAATGTAAGTCGAGAACCGTTATAAGACTTTGTAAATGTATGTTAGCATTTCATCAAACACTTAGTAGGCATCTATTCAAATGAGGGATTTCGAAAACCCTAGCCACCAGAAATAATTTTGCTAGCATAGAATTCCTGTGACTTGAGTGTAGTCCTCATGTGGATTGTATCAGTGGCAATCTCACATTCAGATTGTAGGGGCTTGAAAGAAGAATTTTTCTTCTCTGGTTAGCAATTATCTAAGTACAATTAATTTGCTGGATTGCATCTTCAACAAAAGAAGAAATTTTGTTTACAGAAATAACACCATAGGTAATTATCTTGTCATTTTCTTTGATCTATTCACTGCATATATGGTGTTTCGTGGTGTCATTTTACTTTTTAATTCCACTTGTAGTATGATTGTAGGATCGCAAAACACAATGACACTCACTTAAAAGAGGCAGTAGGAGTAAATTAGAACTTACTGAAGTTCAAGAAAAATAAACAAATATAGATCAACAGTCTGATCCTATATTTATGGAGAGAACAGATGAAATTTCGTCTACACAAGAACCTCGTAGGTCGAGTGTGATATGTGTAGCACCTGAGAGATATAGATTTCTCATACGTGACCACATGACATATTGCTTATAAATGAAGATGAGTCTACTATTTACAAGGATGCATGTTAATGGAACAAGTTCATTAGATGTCCTAGTTATAAGATAATCACATGGATAACTATTTAGTGCCAGTGATATAATCTCAATATAGCAAACGTGCAAGTATCCTTAGACTTGAGATCTCCAATGCACTTTATTTGCTGAGCATTATACTTTGATTCCAACCTCTGGAGCTCGATCGAGGGCTATATATGGGAAGGATATTGGGTACATTATGAGGTAAACTAAAGTAGTTGAGATGGTCAATAAAAGATTCACCACTCCTAATAATAGGGGCAGATATCTCACAGCCACTTGTAGGAATTACTACTCGAGAAGTCCTTAGCCAAGGTGATTGTGTATTGGAAATAGTTCCAATTGATACACATCTAGAGTAGTGGGTTCCTGGTACAAGTACTATTATATTCGGGCCAAAATTAATTCTGGAGAGAGTTGGCACTAATTCCATACTCCAAACCGAATGAGATATTGTATGGTGAAATGAGCTACTTGTAATGTAGTTTGTTATTGAAGGGTTAATGTCAAGCCACTTAACTTCCTGGACTCTTGGGTGGTCATAAGATGTTGCTAGATACCGCTCATGATATGGGAATATAGGTTTTATTAACCAATCTTGACTCGAATTAATAAAACCCATATTCCTGTATCCTGAGCGGTATCTAGCAACACATCATGACCACTCAAGAGTCTAGGAAGTCAAGTAGCTTGACATGAACCCTACAATAACAAACTTCAGTGTAATTAACTCCTTTTACCATACAATATCTCATTCGGTTTGGAGTATGGAATTAGTGCCAACTCCCTCCAGAATTAATTTTGGCCCGAATACAACAGTACTTGTACTAGGAACCCACTACTCTAGATATGTATCTATTTGAACTATTTTCAATACACAATCGCCTTGGCCAAGGACTTTTTGAGTAGTAATTCCTGCAAGTGGTAATGAGATATTTGCCCGTACTATTAGGAGTGGTGAATCCTTTATTGACCCTCTCAAGTACTTTCGTTTACCTCACAATGTACCCAATATCCATCCCATAGGTGGCCCTCGATCGAGTTTCGGAGATTGGAATCAAAGTACAATGCTTAGCAAACAAAGTACCTTAGAGATCTCAAGTCTAAGGAGAATTCCACGTTTGTTATATTAAGATTATATCACTAGCACTAAATAGTTATCCATGTGATTATCTTATAACTACGTCATCTAATGAACTTGCTCCGTTAACAAGTATCTATGTGTTAACTTTGAGTATCTCAATACTCACGGATATGAGTACCACTGTCTGATCAAATCAGGAAGTCTAACACATGCTAGTCTTAATACATTAATAATGTCCTATCTCATTAATATTATGACTAGGGACTATTTAAGTATTAACACTATACAGTGTAGTAGGAATCTCATATCATGATATCTATCATAATTTCCTTAACACAGTGTTGTTCTACGGACTTTATCGAACAGTTATATTACTTAAAAGTAAACAAAAGAAACTATAAGATAAATAATGCCTTTTATTAAAATAAAATGTGTCATATACAATATACAAGTGATTGCCTCTAGGGAACTACACTAAAAAACTCCCACTTGCACTAGAGTCAATCATTCATATATCTAATACTGAATGACTTTACATGACAATCAAGTTTCTTTTGGGATAGTGCTTTCATAAGCGTGTCAGCTATGTTCTCATGCATGGGAACTCTCTCTATCTTTATTTCTTCAGCTGCTTTAGAAACGGCCATGTACAAAGCTATTATCACAGAGTCGGCAATAGTCTCTCATTTAGAACTTTTTCAACTTATTGCCCCTTTGCACAAAGAAAACATATAGCCGGATTGTGATTTGAAATCATCTTTGTCAGATTGAAAACTGGCATCAGTATACCAGTTTTTTTTCAAATCACCTTCTCCATATACTAAGAACAGATCCTTAGTCCATTGTAAGTACTTAAGAATATTCTTTATAGCTGCCCAATGACCCTCACCAGGGTCAGATTGGTATCTGCTCGTTAAACTGAGAGCACAAGATGCATTGAGCCTAGTACATATCATAGCATAAATGATAGATCTAACTGTTGAGGCATATGGAATCTTACTCATGTGATCCCTTTCAACTTGTGTCTTGGGAGACATCGACTTTGAAAGGCTTACACCATGTGATATAGGTAAGAATCCCTTTTTGGATTGATCCATGCTAAACCTCTTTAGCACTTTATCTATGTATATAGACTGTGAAAGACCAAGCAACCATTTGGATTCTATCTCTATAGATCCTTATTCCAAGAATATAAGTTACTTCTCCAAGGTCTTTCATGGAGAATTGTTTGGACAACCAAATTTTAACCGTTTGCAAGACAGGTATATCGTTTCCTATTAGCAATATCTCATCTACATAAAGTAATAAAAAAACGATTACACTCCTACTAACCTTCTTGTATACACAAGGCTCATCTATGTGTTGAATGAAACCAAACTCTTTAATTGTTTCATCAAAACGGATGTTCCAACTCCTAGAAGCCTGCTTAAGTCCATAAATGGACCTTTGCAGCTTGCACACCTTTGTGCTATCATTGGATGTGAAACCCTCAGGTTGTGTCATGTATACTTCAGCGGTCAAATTTCCATTTAGGAAAGCTATTTTCAGATCCATTTGCCAAATCTCATAATCATGATGAGCAGCAATGGCTAGGAGTATTCTGATGGATTTCAACATGGCTACTGGCGAGAAGGTTTCATCATAGTCAATACCATGTTGTTGACTATAACCCTTTACCACTAGTAGTGCTTTACAAGTAACTAAGTTACCATCCATGTCCGTATTCTTCTTGAAAATCCACTTGCACCCAATAGGTTTAATTCCTTTGGGTGGATCAGCCAAAGTCCATACTTGGTTGTCGTACATGGAATCCATCTCTGATAACATAGCCTCAAGCCATTTGCCAGATTCTGAACTATTCAAAACATCGTTGTAGGTAGTAGGCTCATCTTCATCTATGAGCAATACTTTATTGTGGTCACTAATGAGAAATCCATATCTCTCAGGTTCCACATGTATCCTACTAGATCTACGAGGTTCTTGTGTATTAGAAAGTTCATCTATTCTCTCAATGAATGTGGGGTTAGATGGTTGATCCTTGTTTCTTTCGGATATCCCACAAATAAACACTTGTCAGACTTACTATCATGTTTGTCTGATTGTGGCCTTTTGACAAAGGCAGGACAACCCTATACTCGCAAGTGAGATATCATTGGTCTCTTACCAAAGAACATCTCAAATGGGGTAGTATCAACCGATTTTGTAGAAACTCTGTTTAATATATAAACAAATGTCTCTAGCGCATGCCCCCAAAACAATTTTGGTAGGTTTGCAGAAGCCATCGTGGTCCGTACCATGTCTAGCAGGGTTTGATTCATTCTCTCAGATACACCGTTATGTTAAGGTGTATGTGCTAGAGTTCATCGAGATAATATCTCATTATCTCAAAAATAACTCAGAAACTCTTGGCTCAAGTACTCTACTCCTGGATCAGATCTTAGAGTCCTAATACTCTTGCCAATTTGTTTCTCTATATCATTCTTGAAGTCTTTGAACCTTTCAAAGGCCACAGATTTGTATTTCATTAAATACAAATACCCATATCGTGAGAAATCATCGATAAATGTTATGAAATAGTTAAAACCTCCTCTAGCTTGTATTGACATTGGGCCACATACATCAGAATGTATAAGTTCTAATAACTCCTTAGTCCATTTTATTTTTCTTAGAAAATGAGTTTTAGTCATTTTTCCTAGTAAACAAGGTTCACATGTGCCATATGATTCATAATCAAATGACTCTAAGTTTCGAAGCTTGTGTAACTTAGAAATATGATTTTTGTTTACACGGCCCAAACGATAATGCCATAAGTAAGAGGTGTTAGAGCTATCAATTTTAGGTTTCTTATATTTTATATTGAGAACTGGATTATCCAAGTCTAGAACATATAAACCATTAACCAAAGTTGCTGAACCATAGTGAATATCATTCAAAGAAAAAGAACAACATTTATTCTAAAATATTAAATGAAATCCACATAAGTCTAAACACGCAACAGAGATAATGTTTTTCATTAAAACTGGTACATAATAATAGTTTTTCAGTTCAAGAATTAATCCCCAAGGCAGGTTCAGCTTGTATGTCCCCACAGTAAGTGCAGCAACCTTTGCTCCATTTGCAACACGTAGGTCCACGTCGTCTTTCTCTAGCCTTCTACTGCTCTTTACCCTCGGCAAGTTATTGCACAAATGAGATTCACATCCTATATCTAATACCCATATCTCATTTCTAAATGCACTATTTATCTCAAACATAAACATACCTGAAGCAGAAGTGGAAGTGCTTGTAAGCTTCTTCTTCTACTTCTTGTCCTTAATGGTCTCCAAGTAGGCTTTGTATTTGCGCCTCCAGTGGCCTATCTTCCCACAATGATGGCATGGGCCCTTGGTAGCTGCGTCTTTCTTGTTCACACCACATTCCGGCTTCATTGGAGCATTCTTCTTCTTCTTTTGAGCTTTCTTAGAAGAGGAATATCCTACCATTAAAACTGCATTGGAATCCTTCTTCATGGAGGACTCCGCAGTCTTGAAAAGATCGATCAATTCAGGAATGGTGGACTCAATCTTGTTCATCTAATAGTTGATCACAAATTGTGAGAAACTATTTGGCAAAGATTGTAGAATTAAGTAAACACTTAAGTCATGATTCATTGCACACCAAATAGATCCAAGCTTCTTTATCAAACCCAGCATCTTCAGCCCGTGAGTGGCTACAAAAGAACCCTCTGCCATTTTACAATGAAATAGTTGCTTCGAGATCTCATATATCTCAGTTTTGGCTTGGGCATCAAACAGCTCTCGAAGACGTAAAATGATCGATTGAGCATCCATATGCTCGTGCTGTTTTTGCAACTCAAGAGTCATGGAAGCCAGCATAATACATGATGATGTATCACTATCCTACTTGTGCCTCTTGTGGACAGTATGCTCATCAGCATGAGCATCTTAGGCTAGTGGTGGTGGAATAGAAGCATCTACCACGTAGAGCAACTTTTTCGATTTGAGAATGATTCTCAAATTTCTATACCAGTCGAGATAGTTTGATTCGGCTATCTTGTTGGTTTCTAAGATGCTACGTAAGTTTAGGTTTGTTGACATGATGTAAGTGACCTAGATGTAAAGATAGAGAGCATTAGTTACTTGTATATGCACATGATATGCAAATAATTAGGACTTTAATTAAGCACATTTTTACTCCACTATTTTACTCAAACCAATAGCCCCCACTACTGATTTGGGAAAACCCGTTGGAAGCTTTTCTAGTGGTCTGGTATCCAAATTCCTCAAAAATAACATTGGGTTTGCCCAACAAGCCACCCTTAAGTTCATTGGTAGGTATCCAATACCAATTACATCCTATGTAACTACCGGGTCATTGGGTGATTAACAGCTTTTAATCTTAAAGCCTTTTGGGCTAGCCCAACTTTTCCTCTAAATTTCATTATGCTTGAGTTTGCCCAACTGGGATAAAGAATTTAGTTAATCCTGACCCATTAATCAGGAATTTTATTCCAAAGGAATTTAATTCCATAGCATGAACATGCCCGATGTCAAGTAGGCTTGGGTTTGCCTAACAACATGGTCTTGAAAAAGGACTCTCGTTCTTATTATATTAACGGAAGAAATTAGATTTAATATTAATTGAGGGATTTGTTCCTTTTAGTTATTTCATTGAATGACATGCATAAAAATCAATAAATCACATAATTGATAATCATGGTAATAAAGCGATTACGTGGTATGGTTATGGACTTTATCCTAAATTAATTTCTTTGAGTCATAAAAGATATTAATATAATTAACCCTATGTGTTCATGGATGATTTAAGTTGAAGGTCTTACCTTCTCGCCTTGTTTTGGTTGCCATCTCCAAAATTGAAATAATTCTACTCCTATCTAACCTATGTAAACTAATTACATAATTTCCTAAAAAGAGAAAACCTCGAGTTACATTCGAGGGGAGTTAGAAGAGAAGAGAATTACACAAGAATTCTAGAGAAGGTAGGACACGCAGGCCCTATTTCATATAAAACCAAAACTATAAAATGCATGAACATATATAATTGGTTTTAGTCCATAACCATCCACCATGCCATCACCTATGCTAAAACAAAATAAACATATAACTTTTATAATTCCAAAATCACTATTTTGAAAAAATAAAACAAATTCTAAAATCAATATTTTAGAAAAATACATTAATTTTATATTTTCAAAATTACTATTTTGAAAAATAAAATTGTTTATCTCAAAACTAATTTTGAGAAAATGCTTTTGGGTCCTGTCTCACAACGACAACGACGATCCCACTTTGGTTTGAAGGACAGAGCCGGCGCCGGCTCTGGCCTGGTTTTAAAAAAAAAAATTCTTCCAAAAATAATTTTTTGACATTCGTGAAACAGAATGGAACTAGCGTCGGCTTGGAGGCCAAAGCCGGCGCCGACTGTATTCGGGAACAGTGGCGGCGATTTTGAAAAATTTTCTAGAAATAGTTTCTGGTGTCCTAATCTTCTATAGAATTTTAGTGAGAACAATTCTCAATAGAATTTTTTGTTTTGAAGCTCAAAATAACAACCAATTTGTTAGTTTAGACAAAACAAAACAGAAAATCAAATTCACAAGATGAAATGGAGGGCAACATCCATGTTGCAAGAAAACATTTTTCCAGCAGAATTTTTTAGCACCAAAGAAAGCATCTTTTCAAAATATGCTGCGACTTTCACACAATCATATTGTGCTACGGACCTAATCCATAATGATCAAAACGATTTCGACTTGAGTGAAAATAAATTTCACAGTAAACAAAGATAAACACAAAAACAATTTTTCATGCCAAAACAATATCCGTAGACCACACATAGCATGGCTATGATACCACTGTTGGTTATCTCGGGCTCCTATCGTATACGGTGCAGTGGAAAATAAAATGAGATACAATCCTAAGACCCGTCTATGTGTGGAAAATAAGACATAAAGCCAATAAAGGCAGCAACTTTTTACCTTTGGGTAATCGTCCAAAGAACAAAAGTTCTTCTTCTAGTCAGGGCGCGATCCAGCAATCCTCGTGATCAACCTCCACGTAAGTCAAGCGTCTAACCACTATAATCACAGTGTGTGATTATCTCTAATAGTGATCCACACAGAGGATACACTCAACCACAAAAATTTCCTGTGCTAGTAGAAAAATATGGCGGATAGGGTTCTTTGATCAGGATCAAATCGAGAGAGAGAAGAGAGGAAGCTGTTATTTCGTGGCTCTTGGTTTTTTATGTGTGTATTCAGCTAGGGTTTTCGTGTTTTATATCTACTATATATTACACAAAATTCCCTCCCAAAACTGAGAGTTATAATTCTATTAGAATTCCCTAATTGTAATTAGAAACATAAAGTTCTCACAATTACAACTTAAATCCCAAATTATAACTAATTGTAATTTGTCCACAACAACTTTTCTTTCTCTCAATCAGCCCCACTATGTTATCAAATAATATCTTGAGTATATAATCCTCTATTATGTGTGACCTATTGGGTTTCCCAGTCAGTTGGTAGAGAGCATGAATTAATCCAAACGTCTTTGAGATTAATAATCCATAATTAATAAAAATTAATCATATTAATTCTAATTATGATTGGTTTAATAATTCATCAATTAATAAAGCCATATTCCCATATCATGAGTGGTATCTAGCAACACATTATGACCACCCAAGAGTCCAAGAAGTCAAGTAGCTTGACATGAACCCTTCAATAACAAATTTTAGTGCAATTAACTCCTTTAACCATACAATATCTCATTCCGTTTGGAGTACGAAATTAGTGCCAACTCCCTCCAGAATTAATTCTGGCCCGAATACAATAATACTTGTACCAAGTACCCACTACTTTAGATGTGTATCAATTGAAACTATTTTTAATACACAATTGCCTTGGCCAAGGTCCTTCGAGTAGTAATTCCTATAAGTGGACGTGAGATATTCGCCCCTACTATTAGGAGTGGTGAATCCTTTATTGACCATCTCAACTACTTTCGTTTACCACATAATGTACCCAATATCCATCCCATAGGCGACCCTCAATCGAGCTCCGGAGATTGAAATCAAAGTACAAAGCTCAGCAAATAAAGTACCATGGAGATTTTAAGTCTAAGGATACTTGCACGTTTGCTATGTTGAGATTATATCACTGGCACTAAATAGTTATCCATGTGATTATATTAAAGCTAGGTCATCCAATGAACTTATTCCATTAACAAGCATCCATGTGTTAACTTTGAGTATCTCAATACTCACGATTATAAGAACCACCGCCTGATCAAATCAGGAAGTCTAACACATGCTAGTTTTAATGTATTAATGATGTCCTGTCTCATTAATATTATGACTAGGGACTATTTAATTACTAACACCATCCAGAGTAGTAGGAATCTCATATCATGATCTCTAACATGATTTCCTTAGCACAGTATTGCACTTGGGACTTTATCAAACAGTTATATAACATAAAAAAAACAAAAGAAACTATAAGATAAATAATGCATTTTATTAAAATAAAAGGTGTCATATACAATGTACAAGTGATTACCTCTAGGGCACAACACTAACATTGTTTTCTATACATAGGCGGGTCCTGGGATGGTATCTCGTTTTATTTTCCGCTGCACCGTATAGGATACGAGCCTGAGATACCCAAGAAAAGATAGGTAAAAAGATGTTACATTTGTTATCTTTTTGTCTTATTTTCCAAACACATGCAGATGTTGGGATTGTATCTTGTTTTATTTTTCCGCTGCACCGTAAAGGATACGAGCCTGAGATACCCAACAGTGTATCAATTGGAACTGTGTCTAATACAATGACGCCTTGGCCAAGGACTTCTTGAGTAGTAATTTTTACAAGTGGCAGTGACATATTCGCCCCTACTATTAGGGGTGGTGAATCCTTTATTGACTCTTTCAACTACTTTCGTTTACCTCACAATGTACAAAATATCCATCCTATAGGCCACCCTCGATCATGCTCCAGAAATTGGAATCAAAGTACAAAGCTCAGCAAATAAAGTACCATGGAGATCTCAAGTCTTAGGATATTTACACGTTTGCTATGTTGAAATTATATCACTGGCACTAAATAGTTATCCATGTGATTATCTCAAAGCTAGGTCATCCAATAAACTTGTTCCATTAACAAACATCCATGTGTTAACTTTGAGTATCTCAATACTCACGGTTATGAGAACCACTGCCTGATCAAATCAGGAAGTCTAACACATGTTAGTCTTAATGCATTAATGATGTCTTGTCTCATTAATATTATGACTAGGGCTTATTTAAGTATTAACACCATCTAGTGCAGTAGGAATCTTGTATCATGATCTCTATCATGATTTCTTTAACACAGTGTTGTATTAGGGACTTTATCAAACCATTATATTACTTAAAGTAAACAAAAGAGACTGTAAGATAAATAATACCTTTTATTAAAATAAAATGTGTCATATACAATGTACAAGTGGTTACCTCTAGGGCACAACACTAACATTGTTTTCCGCACATAGGTGGGTCTTGGAATGGTATCTTGTTTTATTTTTCGCTGTGTCGTATAGGATACGAGCCAGAGGTACCCAACAAAAGAAAGGTAAAAAGATATTACCATTGTTACCTTTATATCTTGTTTTCCAAACATACGCAGATCCTAAGATGGTATCTCGTTTTATTCTTTTACTACGCCGTATAGAATACGAGCCTGAAATACCCAACAGTGTATCGATTGGAGTTGTTTCCAATACACAGACACTTTGGCTAAGACCTTCTCGAGTAGTAATTCCTACAAGTGGCCGTAACATATTCGCCCCTACTATTAGGAGCGGTGAATCCTTTATTGACCCTCTCAACTACTTTTGTTTACCTCACAATATACCTAATATCCATCCCATTGGTGGCCTTCGATCTGGCACCAGATATTGGAATCAATGCACATTTTTTTACAAACAAAGTACCTTGGAGATCTCAAGTCGAAGGATATTTTCATGTTTGCTATATTGAGATTATATCATTGGCACTAAATAGTCATCCATGTGATCATCTCATAGCTAGGTCATCTAATGTACTTGTTCCATTAACAAGCATCCATGTGTTAACTTTGAGTATCTCAATACTCACAGATATGAGAACCACCGCCTGATCAAATCAGGAAGTCTAACACATGCTAGTCTTAATGCATGAATGATGTACTATCTTATTAGTACCATGAGAAGAGACTATTTAAGTACTAACACTATACAGTGTAGTAGGAATCTCATAACAGGATCTCTATTACGATTTTCTTAACACAGTGTTGTACGAGGGACTTTATCTAACAATTATATTACATAAAGGTAAACAAAAGAAACTGTAAGGTAAACGAGGCCTTTTATTAAAATAAAATGTGTCATATACAACGTACAAGTGATTGACTCTAGGGCATAACACTAACACATTGTGCTTTGATTCCAATATCTGGAGCCAGATCGAGGGCCGCTATGGGATGGATATTGGGTACATTGTGAGGTAACCTATAATAGTTGAGAGGGTCAATAAAGGATTCACCTCTCCTAATAGTAGAAGCAAATATCTCATGTCCACTTGTAAGAATTATTACTCGAGAAGTCCTTGGCCAAGGCGACTGTGAATTAGAAATAGTTCCAATTAATACACATCTAGAGTAGTGGGGTTCCTGTAGCAGTACTATTTATATTCGGGCCAGAATTTATATATATATATATATATATATATATATATATATATATACACACACACACAAACACACATTCTGGAGGGATTTGGCACTAATTCTATACTTCAGACCGAATGAGTTATTGTATGGTGAAATGAGTTAATTGCTCTGTAGTTTGTTATTGAAGGGTTCATGTCAAACTACTTGACTTCCCGGACTCTTGGGTGGTCATGATGTGTTGCTAGATACCGCTCATGATCTGCGAAATATGGGTTTATTAATTGATGAATTATTAAACCAATCCTGATTAGAATTGATATGACTAATTCTAATTAATTAAAGATTATTAATCTCAAAGATGTTTGAATTAATTTGTATTTGCTACCAATTGACTGCAAAACCTAATAGGTAACACACAATAGAGGATTATATATTCAGGATGTTATTTGATAACATAGTGGGGTTAATTGTGAGAAAGAGAAGTTATTGTGGCCAAATTATAATTAGTTATAATTTATGGACCAAATTATAATTGTGAGAACTTGATAGTTCCAATTACAATTAGAGAATTCTAATTGTTTTAGAATTCTCAGATGGAGTATTTTTAGCAGGATTTTTTCGTGATATACAGGATATATTCACGATTCCCAATAAGAAGAAGATTCAAGAAAATAACTCCAAAAACCCTAGGGCACACATGACTCCCTTCTCTTCTCTCTATCTCGTTATTCTTATCAAAACCCTAGCCGTCATTGTTGATTTCTGCTAGTACAGAAACATCTTGGTGCTTGAGAGTGATCCTTTGTTTGGATTTCTGTTAGAGGTAGTCACATACTGTGATTATAGTGGTCGGACATTCGACTCTCATGGTGTTTGATCACGAGGATTGCTGGATCGCATCTTAGACAAGAAAGAAAAAAAATTAACGACAGGGACTCACTAGAAAGGTGACCTTTTTCTTCTCTTTATGTCTTGTTTTCTACACATATGCGGATCCTGGGATGGTATCTGTTGGGTATCTCTCGTGTATCATATACGATACAGTAGAAGAATAAAACGAGATACCATCCTAGGATCTGCATATGTGTGGAAAACAAGACATATATAGATAACAAAGATAACAGTTTTTACCTTTCTTTGATCGTGTGGAAAATAAATTCTTTCCTTCTTCAAGCTTGATAATTGTGGTGCGATCTAGCAATCCTCTTGAAGAATCACCACGAGAGTTGAATGTCCAACCACTATAATCACAGTGTGTGATTATCTCTAACATAAATCTAGATTGAGGATCACACTCAAGCACCAAGATTTTATGTGCTAGTAGAAAACAACAATAGTGGCTAGGGTTTTTCTTCTGTGTTCTTCTTGTTCAGCAAAACTAGAGAAAAAAAAGAAGAAGAAGAAGAAGAAGAAGAAGAAAAGTCTTGGTGTTTTCTTGGAGAGACTCACACGAGAGAGAGAGAAGACAACAAAAGATCATAAGGCATCTTATGCCCCTTGGTTTTTGTAGAGTTGTTTAATGTGTCCTTTGGTTTTCATGTTTTGTTTTTCTTGTGTGACCTATGATGTCACCCAAAAAGTTCCACATAAAACCAAATCTGAGAATTCTAAACAATTAGAACTCTCTAATTTGTAATTGAACCTAACAAGTTCACAGAATTACAAATTGGCCCATAAATTATAAGTAATTATAATTTGGCCACAACAACTTCTCTTTCTCGCAATAAATCCCACTATGTTATCAAATAACATCTTGAGTATAGAATCCTCTATTTTGTGTAACCAATTAGGTTTCTCGGTCAATTAGTAGCGAACATGAATTAATCCAAACGTCTTTGAGATTAATATCCATAATTAATTAGAATTAGTCATACCGATTCTAATCAAGATTGGTATATTAAATCATCAATTAATAAACCCATATTCTTAGATCATGAGTGGTAACTAGCAATACATCATGATCACCCAAGAGTCAAGGAAGTTAAGTAGCTTGACATGAACCCTTCAATAACAAACTACAGTGCAATTAACTCCTGTCACCATACAATATCTCATTCGGTTTGGGGTACGGAATTAGTGCTAACTCTTTCCAGAATTAATTCTGGCCCGAATACAATATACTCTCAGCAGGAACCCACTACTCTAGATGCGTATCAATTTGAACTATTTCCAATACATATACGCTTTGGCCAAAGACTTCTCGAGTAGTAATTCCTACAAGTGGCCATAAGATATTCAACCCTACTATTAGGAGTGGTGAATCCTTTATTGACTCTCTCAACTACTTTCATTTACCATACAGTGTACCAAATATCTATCCCATAGGCAGCCCTCGATCTGGCTCCAGAGATTCGAATGAAAGCACAATGCTCAGTAAACTAAGTATCTTGGAGATCTTAAGTCTAAGGATACTTGCACGTTTGTCATATTGAGGTTATATCACTGGCACTAAATAGTTATCCATTTGATTATCTCATAGCTAGGTCATCCAATGAACTTATTCTACTAACAAGCATCCATGTGTTAAATTTGAGCATCTCAATACTTACGGATATGAGAACCACCGCCTGATCAAATCTAGAAGTCTAACGCATGCTAGTCTTAACGCATTAATCATGTCCTATCTCATTAATAATAGGACTAGGGACTATTTAAGTACTAACACTATACAGTGTAGTAGGAATCTCATCTCATGATCGCAGTCATGATTTCCTTAACATAGTGTTGTACTTAGAACTTTATCTAACAGTTATATTACTTAAATGTAAACAAAAGAAACTGTTAGATAAATAATGCATTTTTTAAAAATAAAACGTGTTATACACAATGTATAAGTGATTGCCTATAAGGCATAACACTAACAGTATCTTGTTCTTATTTTTCCGTTGTGCCATATATGATATGCATGAGATACCTTACAAGAACTATATTGAGACCCCACTACCCGAGTTGATGGATCTTCTTGACACCATAGAAACTTCCTTGAAGAAGAAAGCTAGTGTTGTTATGCTGGTATATTCTTCTTCCTCGAATAAGGAAGTTCCTAAGAAGAAGAAAAAAGTTGCCACTAAGCCTAAAGAAAAAGGTTTCCACTATGCCCAAAGGTGTCATAAAGAAAATGCATGCAGCCGTCAAAGGCCCATATTATTAGTGTGGCAAGATAAGCTATTGGAGGCCCAACTGTGTGGCCTACCTGGAGACTATCAAAGAGAGGAAGGAGAAGTTTTCGTGCAATTCTACTTCCACTCCTGGTATGATTATTATTGTGATTAATACTGCTTTTAAAAATAAGATATGAGTTTTGGATACTAGATGTGATCTTATTTTTGTAATAATTTGCAGGGACTAAATGATAGTAGAAGGCTTGAAAATGGTGATGTGGACCTACATGCTACAAATGGAGCAACTTTCTCTAGGACTTATCATCTACACTTGCCTTCTGTATTAATTCTAAAACTTACAAACTATTATTATTTACCTGTTTTACTTAAGAACATTATCTCAATTGCATGTTTGGACATGCATGGTTTTCATTTAATTTTCAAAAATAAAACTTGTTCTTTTTCATTAAATGATGTCCAATATGGTACTGCAACTTTGAAAAATGGTTTCTATTTTCTAGACATGAATGATCTTATTCTCAATATAAATAACAAGAAACAAAGAAAAAATAACTCAATCTCATCTTACTTATGAAATTATCATTTAGCCACATAAAGAATTGCGTTTCTAAGTTACATAAGCTTAGTGACTTAGGGTCATTTGATTACGAATCATATGGCACACATTTGATTTTTGATTAATTGAAAAAAATGACTAAAATATGTTTTTTCTAGAAAAGGGGGCCAAAAAGTTATTGGAACTCATGCATACTACTGTATGTAGCCCAATGTCAATACAAGTAAGAGGAGATTATCAATATTTCATGACCTTATAAATGCTTGTTCATGTTAAGGTATTTGGATTTAATTAAATACAAATCAGAAGCCTTTGACAAGTTCAAGGACTTCAGCAATAAAGTAGAGAAACAACTTAGTACTTAATAGGATATTAAAACTAAGAGAAGATGAATACTTAAGCTAAGAGTTTGAAAGTTATCTAAAAGATAATAGGATATTATCTCAATGGACTATACCATATACACCTCAACATAATGCTATATCTGAGAGATGGAATCAAACCCTTCTAGAAATAGGACGAACTATGATGGCTTTTGTTGACTTACCAAAATCATTTTGGGGACATTCACTAGAGACTATTGTTTATATACTACAAAGAGTTTAGTAAAAAATGGTTGATACTACCCTATTTGAGTTATTCTTCAATAAGAAACCAAAGTTATCTCACATGCGAATATAGGGTTGCCCTGCATTTGTTAAAAGGTCACAGTCAGACAATCCTGAAAGTAAGTTTGACCAGTATATGTTTGTTGGATATCCGAGGGAATCATTTCGATATTACATGTATTTTCCTTCAGAAAATAAAGTGTTTGTTTTGAACCATGCTTTCTTCTTAGAGAAGGAGCACATAACGAAAGGGGACCACGAGAGTAAAAATTAAACATAGAGAAGTTCAAGAAGAACAAACAAATATAGATTAACGACCTAAACTTATATCTATTGAGAGAATGCCTAAACCTTCATCTACAAAAAACCTGGTGCGTCGAGTAGGATACGTTAAGCAGCTGAAATATATGGATTTCTCATAAGTTACCATAATAACTAATAGGGCTAAATTCATCCATAATGTCCTAGTTATTTGAGGACATTTAGTTATACGTTTAATGCAATATTTAGTCATATTCTTTCATGTTTAATATTTTACCTTAGGAAAGGTATTTTAGTGTTTTATTGCTGAATGGAAGAAAAAATGACGAAAAACTGTCGCTAATGCAGTGCACTACTGGTACCAGCCTATGGCTAGAAGCAAGGGAAAATGTTAATAAAAACACATGGCTGGTGCCGGCCGTGAGGAGCACGGCCGGTGCCAACTCAAGTCTGTCCTCATGGCTGGCACCAACTCAAGGCTATTCAAAGACGATGATTTTCCTAATCAAGCTCAAATTTGGAAATTTCCTGAGAATTGTGGTATTTTCAACTTGTACTGAGCCCAAAACTCTTAGGGAATGAATTTTGGCATCTTGTGAGCCTATTTAAGTAATGAAAACACATGAGAAATATATGAATCCACAGATCAAAGCTGCCAATCAATCATTAAAGAGGAGATTCATCAATCAAGGGGCATTTTTTAAGAAGGTCTTCAAGGAGAAGAATGAGGGCTTGTCTATAAGTTCTTTCTTTTACTTTGTTTTCTTTTTCTACAACAATGACATGATTAATGTTTTCATTGTAATTTAACATTATTTTGGGATTCATGATTTCTTGAGTTAGTTTAATCTTTTGATCAATTAATTATTTTTCTTAGATTATTTATTTTTATTATGGAATTGATTGATTTATTCTTCTTGTTAACTTGCTTGAAAAATGTGTTGATAATGGTTTCAATTTAATTAATTTCATGTTTGTTATCTCTTAACATGTTTGAAAAATGGATTAATTGTCAAGAACGTGGGTAATCAAAGATTTGTTGATGATTGCTAGAATATAGATTCATTAAGAAATTTTATACTTAAAATCGCCTAGAATTTACTGGATTTATGTGAAAATTAATTTTAATGCATCTTTTAGGTAAATTGGTCGGGACAGAATATGTTTAGTAATTTAACTAGAAGATAGTGGTTCCATGGATTACAAACGAAGTGAGTCTATTTTAATTTCTTCATGATACCAAGATAATTATTGATTGTGATATATGCTAAATAATTTATTGTCTTATCTTCAAGAATATTTGTCTAAATTGAAAATTCTTTTATCCTTAAGTTGTATATATTTTTCTTTATTTTTTCTTTATTATTCTTTCATCACTTTATTAGTTTGGTTAAACAATGAATGAAAGGTAACTTGTGGTAGTTGTTCCTAGAGGATCGATACTCATTAATCCCAATACTATGCTTGTAATGAGTACACTTTCTCATATGTGTAATTTGGGGGTTAATATTTTAATTAAAACTTGGCTAGAGATGGATTTAAATCGTATGATTTTTATGCACCTAAATTCTACGCATCAAGTTTTTTGTGCCGTTGTCAGTGAACAATATCAAGACACCTTAAATTTCATTAATTTAACCATGTTTATATATATATATATATATATATATATATATACATATATATATATATTTGTCTATATGTAAATATTTTTATATGTTCTTTGTGTAAATAAGTACTATATCTTTTTCTGTGTATGAATGTACTTCAATTAACTCACTTAGTATATGTTGTACTCCAAATGTTTATTCTATTTAATTGACTATTTGTAAGTTCTATAATCTCATCACCTTATTTTTCATGTATTTTTTGCCATTAGTGTATTATCCGACAATTCCAATGAGACCCATTGGATTTTGTATAGCACCCAACTTTTTTTTTTTTTTTTTAACTTTCAATTGGCTACTATTTGTAATAGGATGAGAATTTGTATTGATGTCCAGAACAAAAGTTGAACACTGTAATGAGATGAATACTTGGGTGAAATGAAATTTTGTCAGGGCCTTGATGTAATTATTGGATTTGTTTAACTTATACTCTAAATTTTTTAAGGCTATTATTATTAATAAAATAAGAATTCTAGGGTACTCTAAAAGGATAAATTGATTAGTGTGATGAAACGCACGTTTTGGTGTGATTAATGCTACCCAGGGTATTGGGTGCATTTGTATCATTTTGACAGCACCAGCGACTTTGACCGCAAATTTGACCAAGTAGAGAAGGAATTGAAGAATTTAAGTGTTACCAATGGATTCAGTGGAATTTTTGGAGTTGAATGGTGAAATAAAATATTTTTCCGTTACGCACCTGATTTTGGTCATTTCTGAAGAAAATAGGAAAATGCGGTTCAAAATGGGACGTGTGGCTTTTTGTGATTGGTGGCCAAGGACAAGTGTCAAATAATAAGAGGATGCATGAAATATTCATGCATGCAAGTCTTCTTAAATATTCTTTACAAAATAATTAAGGAAAATGCGAAAACAAAAATGAGATCACAACACGCATAAAGTAGCCACCATTCATTTAATTATGCAAAATCTTATTGGTACCGGGCAAGACCATAAAAGTAGAAGGAAAGAAGAAATAAGGATGGAAAGGAAAGGAAAATCAAGAAAAAAATAGAAAAAGAGAGAGAAACAAAAGTGTGTGCATTTCGTGGTTTGTTCTTGGTTTGCTTGGAGAAAGATCAAGCCAAAACAACCTATACACAAGGTAAAGTTCTATGCTTCAAGAATTAAAGTTGTAGATCTCGTTATGGTGACCGTTTTGATATGAATTATAACATGAAAACATGAGATTTATGATGATTAGAATGATTAGTGTGTACTATGTGAGACTTTATGTGTGCAAGTGTGTGTACCGGTTGGAGGAAGGATTCATAGGCTATATTTTGTATGGTGAATAAGGGTATTTCAATGGTGATTTAAAAAGGGTTTCATGATTGAGAAGAATGATGGTAGGGCTGGGATAAAAACGGGGTTAAACGTTAATGAAAATTGATTATGATTACTTTTGAACGTTGATGTTAATTATATTTTTTTTGCACAAGAACTTAGTGGCCTTCTTGAACCTAAAAACCATAAGAATTAAGGTTTTTTTTTTTAAGGGAAATAAAGTGGATTATAGGTTATATAGGTGCAATGAATCAAGAAGGACAAGTAGGTGAACTTGTTTTCTGCAAATGGACTAACAACCAGAAAACTACTGTGGCTGTTTTTGCCATGTAACGAGCTACAAGGACAAGAATACTAAAAAGAGCCAACTCAAAATTAAATTTAAGAGTCTTACGGTCTTTTTGGTATATCATACAGACAAATTGGAGTTGTACATTGAAAGTAATGTTCAGAACAAAATCATGTGTCCATGCAGAAAAATTTCCGAATTTTGCATGGCAAAGGACAAACCCAAGGATGATTAATTATCTGATTTTGGGTGAAACGAAGGGGAAATATGAAGTGAATCGCTTGTATATGAAGGGAGAAAGGATGTGGAAAAAGGAAAATGAAAGAAACGATCAAATGACGTGAACGAAAGTTAAACGTTTTCCATAACCGTCGTCTAAACGTCAGTTGGACGTTAGGCACGTCGGCGAACCTTTGGCTATTTTTTGGCCGAATGCGAATTGACCTAAAAACGATGTTTGGTGAAGGTTTAGTAGAAAACAGCCAACATAATGTCAAAAATGGTAGAAACGGTGACTAAACGGCCATGAACGGGAAGAATATTTAGGATACGAGATGAGTCCCTTGGATTTCTAAAACGCTTCCTAAAGCTAGTGTGCTTTGTTTTTCCTTGAAACATGATGTTATAAACCATTTTGGAAATCCTTGAATATGTTTAAAGTTTACCTGAGCAAAATTTATTTTTTTATGCTATTTCGGGCTTGAATGAATTTCATGATTAGCTTGGAAACCTTAACAGATGATTAAAGTATGGTTTTGTGAATTTAGTCCTTTTTGGATTAAATGCTTGGGATTTTCAAAAAACAGTAATTTTTGGAATCGAGTATTCATAAATTGACCAGAATACCTTTATTAGAACATTTATGGAAATGTGTTTGGAAACTTTGAATTTAATCTTGTTTTTAGATTAGAATTCAGAATTTCTTGAAATGAATACCTTTTGGAATTGGGTATTTGGAAAATGATCAAAATGTCCTTATTGGAATGTTTTATGAAAACCATTGGAACTTGGGTATTCAGTAAATGACGAAAATAACCTTATTGGAACTCTTGCGAACATTTTTCAAATCAAGTAAGGGTAAAATGACTCGAATACCTTGGAAATGACTTTTGTAATTGGGCAAATGTAAAATAATCCGAATGCCCTTGGAAAATGACTTTTTCATCGAGTATGAAGAAATGACCCAAATACTCTTGGAAATATCATTTGATGTATGAACTTAACTCTTTATCCTATTTCAATATGATTTTTGAAAATAATCTCTCGTGATGAGATTGATTTTTGGAAAATAACTTTTGATCCCTAAAGTTATTTTATTAGCCTGATAGGCCATGGAATAAATTGGTTTGCTCTGTAGAGCCTATGTGAATGATGATCTAACTTGTGAGTTAGTTGGATCAAATTCTGAAAATTGTTGTTTTGCCCTAAGAAAATATTTTGATTTGAAAGTGCTACGGGATAAGATAACCCTCTAGCCTGATCTGTCAGACGGGGTTGGTATTGTTAATATTGATTACTCAGCAAGGACTTTGATATTTATACTAGCCTACGTTAGAATTAGACGGCCTTAGTAACCTGGCCTAGTTCTAGGGATTGTCTTACTCTGAATGGGGTGATAGGACATTGAGTTGAGTCATCATAGCTAGCCGTTTAGCACCAGGTAATTGCCGCGTTTGCAAGCACTTGTTATTTTAAGTTATTTGCTGAATGACAGGCGGGGAAAATAGTTGCGTTTGACTCCTTGTCACCTTGATGGTAATTGACGTCAAGATTGGGACCTAAGGCTTATGGTGGCAAGTAAAAAATTGTGTGCTGCAATACACTAGGTATGCTATGATATAACTGAGCAGAAGTACACTGTGGTATACTTATTCTAGGGGTGCAGATTGACTACTGGAGGTTATTGTCTCAGTACAATGATACGTGGCACCGAAGGCATGGACTGCCTATGATTTGAAAAGTGGGGTAATGATTTGAAATCTGAAATAAAGATTTTCAAAAATGATTGAGTTCTGGTTAAACTCTTCTTTAAAGAGTTTGGAATTATTTCCAGTAAACAAATGATATGCTATTCCACAAAAATTTTATGTACCCTATTCTTTCATAAAGCACTAGTATACATGGGACTCATTAGGTAATTCGTCACTCACACGTGGCTTTTATTTTACCTTTTTGTAGGCTGCAAAGCTGAGCGGATCTATGGATAGAAGGACAATACCATAGAGTCGGTGGTTTTGGACTGGACAAACTCCATTTTGATCATGTACTGTATTTTGTTATAGATAGAGATGGTATGTATGAGATTTTCTTATATCTATATATGTGGGGCCATCAATGTGGATTTTGTTGATTTTTGACCTTATATATGTATTTACCCTATTATTTTTGTTATAAAGACCCCCTGTCCAAGAAACTGGATAGGGCGACACCTGGTGTTCTTTGGCTTCCGTTGTTATCTTTAGTAGGGGTGTTGCAATTGGTATTAGAGCGTAGTTTATAGAACTGTGGTATCATCATAGAAATTAATAAAACTCTTTTATTGTGTAGGTATGGCGAATAGGAACGATAAGGGTAAGCGCAATGATGAAGGAAAGAAAGAAATAGGTGAAAGCTCGGGTGTGAAGAAATGGAGAAAAATTAGGAAGATCTTCTAAGTGGGTGTGCCGGGATATTTTCTTTTGACAGGACTTGGACCCGGTCGCTATCATGTACCTAGTCTCTCCGGGAGTAGGTTTTCTAGCGGTACCCATTATTAGTCCATTTATGTGAGACCTTAGTATAGAGGAGATATCATCACCACATGAGGAGAAAAGTGGTGATTTTGATGAGATTGATGATGATGAGGAGGATAGTATCTCCGATGGTGTAGCATTGTCTAAGGATGATGAAGAGGTGTTTGGTGAGGATGTACCCGAGGGACTGGAGGAGGAGATACTGGATTTAGAGGCTGTTGCTACGGGAGAAGACCAGGAGATACCTGAGGTAGAGGTGCCTATAGCTGAGGAGTCGGAGGAGGATTTAGAGATGGACCCAGAGCTATTGACTTGGTCTGCAGCTAGATGCAGATGTAGATGAGGAGGTTAATGTAGCGAAGTCTTACACAGTTTTGACTAACTCGTGACCTTCCGTATTAAACAGTGATGATGATAAGTAGGAGGATGAGATGTAGATAGATTGTATGATATGTACTGTTTGACTGGTGAATATGACTATGTGCATGGCCCACATATTTTGTACTGACTTTATGATAAATGAGAATGAATATATGTTATGTTTTGCTATTTGCACTGAGTCTATGTTTATGATTGCTTTTGAGCCATGTTACATTGTTATGTATTATGAATTGAACAGATGCCACCTAAACAGACCTCTAGATGATCATCGCGGGTTACTCAAAATAACTTTGAGCTAATAGTGGAGGCACCACAGGCGAAAAGTCCCCACCTTATGACTTTGGAACACCCCATGTTTCAAGCTTTTCAAAAGATGGCTGATACAATCTAACAGTTGACTAAGACTGCTACTAGAGTAAATGAGAATACTAGGGTGAATAAGGCTATGAGTAAGGAAAGTCAGCAAATGAAGTCGAATCGGATCGAGCCCTTGAGCACTTTTTAAAATTGCACCTTTCATAATTTCAAGGCCAACCTGATTCAGAACAGGTGGTAGAGAATTGCATTGAACAGATAGAAAAAACTTTTGCAACCTTGAATTATGCGAAGTAAAGGAAGGTACAACTTGTAACATTTCAGTTGAAAGAACCTACCAAAGATTGGTGTGCAAGGGGGATAAATCAATGAGAATGGGAATGGGAAGATTTTAAGGACAGTTTTATGAAGGAATTTATTCCTATTTAGGTAGGAGAAAGAAAGAAGGATGAATTTTAAGCTTTTCATCATGGAGGTCATACGATGGGACAATATGCTGTTGAATTCACTAGACTATGAAAATATTGCCCACTATTAGTCCAATCGGAAATAGATAGGGTTAGATGTTTTCTGAAGGGCTTACGGCCAGAGCTGAAGAGAGCATTAGCTAGTATGTCTCCTACCAGTTACAATGTTGCAGTAGAGATGGCCTTTAGAACGGAAATGGCAAATATTGAACAAGCAGGTGAGAAGAACCAAGGCGGACTTCAGAGAGTGAATCGAAAAAGACCTGGAGGGTCCCGATGGCAGATGAAAGGAAAGATGCAAAGGAAGGGTGGCCCGACGGGTCTAATAGGAGGACTGCTATCCTTTAAATGCTTCAATTGTGGAGAGTTAGGCCATAAGAGTTTTCAATGCCCTCACTCACGGAGGATAGGAAAATGGAGTCGACCAAGAAGTAACAACCAAGGACAGAGGTCAAGATTCGGAAAAGGAAACCCAGGGCAAACTTCTACCTCCAGAACTAGACCTCATAAACTGTAAATAAATGCTTGGGTAGTGGCATTAGAGAAGACGGACAATCAGGCTACAGTGGTGAAAGGTATAGTCTTGATTTTCTTTATCATAATACTAAAGTATTGGTAGATCCCGATTCTATGTATTCTTTTGTTGCCAATTCATATCTTGATTCTTTGGGGATAAAGGGAGAAGAAATTTCAAATGAAATGATTGTTAGTACTCTATTTGGAAAATAAATAAATAGTGAGAGAATACATATGGATTGTAAGATTTTGGTAAGAGATGAATTATTGGGAAGAGATTAGACATGTTTGCCCATATAGTATTATGGTGCTATCTTGGGCATGAATTAGCTATCCCAGCATCATGCTCAAAAAGGGATTATTTGCAGATCAAAACAGAAAATCACATAAATTGGCTATCCTAGCGTCATTGCTATCTTAGGGCTTTTGAAGTGCCCTGATGCTGAGGCGGTGCCTCAATTTTGTGCATATTTTTTGGCTACTTCTAGTCAGCTAAAAACCCTAGAGGAACGAATTTAGGCACTTCAAAAGCCTATAAATAGAGGAAAAACACAAGGAAAAAGGGGATGATTCGCAAATCAAAACATAAAATCACTTAAATTCAAGGAGGAATTCTTTAAATTAAGGAGGATTGTGCAAGAGGGTCTACAAAGGAAGAAGAAAGAGGCTTGTCTATGAGTGCTTTCTTTTACTTTGTTTTATTTTTCTTGAATAATGATGTATTAATTATTTTATTGTAACTTGATATTGTTTCGGTGTTCATAATTTTTAGAGTTATTTTGATCTTTTGATTTTTTGATTGTTATTCTTGGTATTTAATTACTTATGCTTATTATAAGATTAATTGGTTGTTTCTTCCCTTTAACTTGCTGGACCAAAGGGATTAATTGCTAAGAACTGGGTAATTAAAGGTTAGTTGATGTCTTCCTAGACTAAAGATTAATTGGTTAGTTTCATATTTTAAGTTTGCCGAGACCACGGAAATTTAACAAAGGATTGTGTTTAATGCGTCTTTTGGGTGAATTAGGTGAAAGTAATACTAATTTATCTAGAAGATAGTGATTTCATAGATTAACCAAAGAAGTGAATCTACCTTAATCCTTCATGATGCCAAGAGAATGATTAGTTATGATGATGATTAGGTACTTTAAGATCATGTTTGACAAAATAATGGTTTGAGTTACATAATTCTCCATCATTGGCATGCATATATTCTTTTATCTTATCTTATTTTTCTTTTTATTCTTTTTCACTTTATTGAATCGGTTAAACAATGGAAGAAAAGTAATTAATGCATACTTGTTCCTGGAGGATCGACACTCGTTTGAACCCTATGCTATGTTTAATGATGAGTACGCTTGCCCATATATGTAATTTGAGGTTAACATTTTATTTTAAACTTGATTGAGAATGTGCTTATTTTTATATGATTTTTATACCCAAATTCAAGCAAATTATGCTAGAATGAAAAGTAATGCTTTTATTTCAGGGCTTAAAGCCCAGAAAATGATAAGCAAAGGGTGCACAGGATACTTGGCTTATGTAATTAATAAGTCGGGAGAGGTTAAGAAGCTTGAAGATATGGCTATTGTAAATGAATAATTAGATGATTTTCCAGCAGAATTGAAAGAGTTCCCCGGAGAGAGAAGTAGAGGTTTCCATTGACGTAGTGCCATCGGCAAAAAATTTCAAGGACTTCTTATAAAATGGCACATGCAGAATTATAGGAGCTCAAGAAACAACTACATAAGTTAATGGAGCAAGGCTTAATTTGACCAAGTACTTCGTCCGTGGAGCATCGGTATTGTTTGTCAAGAAGAAAGATGGGTCATTACGAATGTAAATAGATTATCAAGGATTAAATGCAATGATAGTAAAGAATAAGTATCCATTGCCCTTGGCTGAAGAGCTATTTGACCAGCTACATGAAGGTAGATGTTTTTTGAATTAGACTTGAGACAAGGAAATTACCAAGTCTGGATTCAGGAAGAAGATATACCAAAAACTGCATTTAACACTAAATATGGGCATTTTGAGTTTGTAGTGATGCCCTTCGGTGTTACTCATGCCCCTGCTGTTTTTATGGACTTGCTACACCAAACATTTTGATCATACTTAGATGATTTTGTGGTTATATTCATAGACGACATTCTGGTATACTCTAAAGATCCATAAGAACATAAATAACACTTTTGAAAAGTACTGGGAAAATTAAGGGAGGCCAGATCGTATGCAAAATTTAGTAAGTGTGAGTTTTGGTTGTAGGAAGTAGCTTTCTTGGGAAATGTAATATCTAAGGACGCGATTATAGTAGGTCTGGCAAAAGTCGTGGCAATGACAAATTGAAAACATCCCGAGACTACAACTGAAATTCGAAGTTTCATAGGATTACCAGGGTATTATCGGATATTTATTGAGGGATTCTCTAAGATAGCGACACCCTTGACTCGACTCACCCAAAAGAAGGTCCTCTATGTATAGACTGAAAAGTGTGAGAAAAGTTTTCAGGAACTGAAAAAGAGGTTAAGCAGTGCTCCTATTTGGGTACTACCGAATATGGATAAACATTATGAGGTGTATACGGATGCGTCAAAAGAAGGATTGGGAGGAGTATTGATGCAAGAGATAAAGGTGATAGCCTATATCTCTAGGAAATTGAAACCCCGTGAGGAGAACTATCCTATGCACGACCTAGAATTGGCACCTATTGTATTTACTCTAAAGAAGTGGAGGCATTATTTCTATGGAGCTGAGTTTGAAGTTTTCACTGACCACAAAAGTTTAAACTATATTTTTACTTAGAAAGATTTGAATATCAGATAACATCAGTGAATGGAGTTCCTGGAAGAATTTTAGTGTCCAATCAAGTATCATCTAGGAAAGGTAAACACCGTAGCAGATGCCCTTAATAGGAAAGTGAATTTATCAGCACTTCGGATGTTACAAATTCTGGAATTAAAAACATTTGTCATAGATGGAGAAATAAGGCTGAATAATATTTCCATTCGACCTACCTTTCTACAATAGTTGAAGGATGAGCAAGATAAAGATTGAAAAGTTACAAAGGTTGGTGCAAAAAGAAATAAATAAGGGTGGAGATAAGTTTTGACAGGACATTGATGGAATCATTTATTACCAAAATCGGTATTGTATCCCAAAACAGTATACGATAAGGTAAGATATTTTAACAAAAGCACATCAAAGTAAGTATACTATCTATCTAGGAGCCATAAAAAATATATCAGGACTTGAAACAACATTATTAGTGGATTGGCATGAAGAAGGATATCTCAGATTTTGTAGCCCGATGCTTAACTTGTCAGCAAGTGAAAGCCGATCAGTAATGGCCTAGAGGATTATTGCAGCCGTTACCAACTCCATCATGGAATTGGGATGAAATTACTATAGATTTTATTATACGATTGCCTATAGCGGTAGGACAACAAGATACCATATGGGTAATAGTAGATCAACTAACTAAGTCGGCTTATTTCATCCCTATCAATCAATGGGATTCTTTAGAGAAGTTAAGCAAACATTATATAGAGGAAGTAATCAGACTCCATGGAGTACCTTCTAGCATTATATCGGATCGAGATGTCATATTTACTTCAAAGTCTTGGACTAAGTTGCAATAGAAATACAGAAATACAAGTGATCAGACTCCATGGATTACCTTCTAGCATTGTATCGGATCGAGATGTCATATTTACTTCAAAGTTTTGGACTAAGTTGTAATAGAAATATCGGACAACCTTAAAGTTCTATAAAGCAGCGCACCCACAAACGGTTGGACAAATTAAACAAGTAAACAAGATTTTAGAAGATATGTTGCAAGCTTGCACTCTAGATTTTGGAACCAAGTGGATTGATAATTTAGCATATGCCGAATTTACCTACAACAATAGTTATCAATCAAATATTGGATTGGCCCCGTTTGAAGCCTTATATGGAAGGAAATGTAGTCCCCATTATATTGGGAAAGTTTAGGATGGAGAACAGGTGAACAAGATTCTTTTGATCTCGAAAAGGTTCGGTAGGCTGTGGAGCTGATCAAAACTAAGTTAGAGGTGTAAGGTATGTCATGTATATCATGTATGGTACAGAAGAAAAATAAGAACAAGATACCATCACAGGATCCGCATACATGTGGAAAACAAGACATAAAGAGAAGAAGTTCACCATTCTAGTGAGTCCATGTCATTAAAATTTTCCTTTCTTGTTTGAGACGCAATCCAGAAATACTCTTGATCAAACACCACGAGAGTCGAATGTCCAACCACTACAATCAAAATATCTAATATATTAGATATGTTCGAAACCCTAATCCAAGTATAATTCACACAAAAACAACAGCCACGATCTTCTCTCCCTCTCGATTGTTCGTGCAAATCAATCCTAGCCGCCTTCTTTTTCTGCTAGCAGAGGAAATTTTAGTACTTAAGTATTCCTCTTTGTGGATTACTGTTAGAGATAATCACACACTATGATTATAGTGGTTAGACGTCCAACTCTCGTGGAGTTTGCAGAAAAGGATTACTGGATCGCGCCTCGACTTAAAGAATATCAATTTTGTTCTTCAGATGATCACCCAAAGGTAAAAGTTGTTACCTTTATTATTATTATGTCTTGTTTTCCACACATAGATGGGTCCTAGGAGAGTATCTCATTTTATTTTTCATTGCGCCGTATACGATATGAGCCTGAGATACCCAACATCTAATACTCATATCTCATTTCTAAAGGCAGTATTTATCTCAATCATAAACATACTCGAAGTAGAAGTAGAAGTGCTTGCAAGCTTTTCCTTCTACTTCTTATCCTTAACGGTCTCCATGTAGGCCCTACAGTTACGCTTCCAGAGGCCCATCTTACTACAACGATGGCATGGGCCCTTGGTAGTAGCGTCCTTATTCTTCACACCACTTTTGGACTTCATGGGAGCCTTCTTCTTCTTTTAAACTTTTTTCTTAGAAGAAGAAGATTCTACCATTAAAACTACATTGGAATCCTTTTTCACGGAGGACTCCGTAGTTTTGAGAAGATTGATCAACTCAGGAATGGTGGACTCAATCTTGTTCATCTGCTAGTTAATCAAAAATTGTGAGAAACTATTAGACAAAGACTGTAGAATTAAGACAATACTTAAGTCATGATCCATCGCGAACCCGAGAGATCTAAGAGTCTCTATTAAGCCCAAGCATCTTCTACCCATGAGTGGTCACAGAAGAACCCTCTGCCATTTTGCAATGGAATAGTTACTTCGTGATCTCGTATATCTCAGTTCTAGCTTGGTCGTCAAACAGCTCTCGAAGATGTAGTATAATCGATTGAGCATCCATATGCTCATGCTGTTTTTGCAGCTCGAGAGTCATGCATGGAAGCATAATACACAATGTTGTATCACTATCCTCCTTATGCCTTTTATGGATAGCATGATCACCAGCTTGAGTATCTTGAGCTGGTGGTGGCGGAATAGGAGCATCTAGCATGTAGAGCAACTTTTCTGATTTGAGAAGGATTCTGAAGTTTCTATACCAGTCGAGATAGTTTGATTCAGTTAACTTATTGGTTTCCAAGATGCTATATAGGTTTAGGTTTGTAGACTTGATGCAAGTGTCCTAGATGTAAAGATAGAGAGAATTAGCTACTGTATATGCACATGAAACGCAAATAATTAGGACTTTAATTAAACTCATTTTTACTCCACTATTTTAATCAAACCAATAGCCCCCACTACTGATTCGGAAAAGCCCGTTGGAAGCTTTCCTAGTGGACCAGTATCCAAATTCCTCAAGAAAAACCTTAGCTTTGCCCGACAAGCCCCTATTGAGTTCATTTGTAGGTATCCAATACCAATTACATCGTATGTAATTACCGAATCATTGGGTGATTAACAGCTTTTTATCTTAAAGCCTTTTGGGCTACCCTAACTTTTCCTCTAAATTTCTTTATGCTTGAGTTTGCCCAACTGGGATAAAGAATTTAGTTAAACCTAACCCATTAATCAGGAATTTAATTCCATAGCTTGAACATGCCCGATGTCGAGTAGGCTTGGGTTTGCCCAACAACCTAGTCTCGAAAAAGGACTCTCGTTTTTACTATATTAACGGAAAGAATTAAGTTTAATATTAATTAGGGGATTTGTTCTTTTTAGTGATTTCAACAAATGACATGCATAAAAATCAATAAATCACTAAATTGATAATCATGATAATAAAGCGATTACGTGGTATGGTTATGGAATTTACCCTAAATTAATTTCTTTGAGTTATAAAAGAAATTAATATAGTTAACCCTCAGTGTTCATGCATGATTTAAGTAGAAGGTCTTACCTCCTTGCCTTGTTTTGGTTGCCATCTCCAAAATAAAATAATTCTACTCCTATATAACTTATGTTAACTAATTACATAATTTCCTTAAGAGAGAAAACCTCAAGTTACATTCAAGGGAAGTTAGACGAGAAGAGATTTACACAAGAATTCTAGAGAAGACAGGACACGCAGGACCTATTTCATAAAAAACCAAAACTGTAAAATGCATGAACCGATATAATTGGGTTTAGTCCATAACCATCCACCATGCCATTAATTATGCTTAAACAAAATAAACATATGATTTTTTATTATTTCAAAATCACTATTTTGAAAAATAAAACAAATTCTAAAATCAATATTTCAGAAAAATACATCAATTTAAATTTTCAAAATCATTACTTTGAAAATAAAATTGTTTGTCTAAAAACTAATTTTGAAAAAATGCTTTTGGGTCTCGTCGCTCATCAAATCAGATTTTTCCTTTTCAAATGTCCATTTTACAAAATTTATTAATTTATAAAATTGCTGGAACGTCACCAAACAGAGCAGAACCAGTGCTGGCTACAGTCTGGTTTTAAAAAAAAAAATTCTTCAGAAACGATTTCTGGACGTCGCGAAACAGCGTAGAACCGGTGTCGGTTTGGAAGCTAGATCCGGTGGCAGCTGTAGTTGGGAAGAGGCGGCGATTTTTGAAAATTTTTCCATAAACAATTTCTGGAGCCCTTATCTTGTGCATTGGTTTAGTGAGAACAATCCTCAGTAGAATTTTCTGTTTTGAAGTTCAAAACAACAACCAATTTGTTAGTTTAAACAAAACAAAACAGAAAATTAAATTCACAAGATGAAACGGAAGACAATCAACACAAGTTCAAGAAACTGTTTTTCTGCAAAAACTTGCAGCACATAAAGAAAGCATTTTTTAAAATATGTTGTAACTATTACACAAGCATATTGTGCTACAGACCCAACACACAATGCTCGAAACGATTTCAAATTGAGTGAAAATAATTTTTCAATGTGGATAAAGACAAACAAGAACACATGAAACAGCTTTCACGCACGAAAAAAATTGTCTGCAAACCACACATTGCAAGGCTTTGATACCACTTTAAGGTATCTCATGCATATCATAGATGGCGTAGTGGAAAAATAAGAACAAGATACCATCCCAGGATCCGCATACGTGTGGAAAATAAGACATAAAGAGAAGAAAATCACCTTTCTTGTGAGTCCTTATCGTTAAAATTTTCCTTTCTCGTACGAGGTGCGATCCAGCAATACTCTTGATAGAACACCACGAGAGTCGAATGTCCAGCCACTACAATCACAGTGTGCGATTATCTCTAATAGAAATCCACATGGAGGATCACATTGAAGCACCAAGATTTTCTGTGCTAGCAGAAAATAAGAATGGTGGCTAGGGTTTTTTTCTTCTTGTTTGCTCAAGAACCACGAGAGAGAGAGAGAGAGAGAGAGAGAGAAGAGAGAGAAGGGTTTTCATTAATCCCCTTAACCCTAGGTTTTGTGCATCGCTCCTATATCTCATGAAAATCACTGAACAACTGAGAATTCTAAAACAATTAGAATTTCCTAGTTGTAATTGGAAACATCAAGTTTTGACAATTACAATTTGGCCTATAAATTATAACTAATTATAATTTGGCCACAATTACTTCTCTTTCTCTCAATTAACCCCACTAGGTTATCAAATAACATCTTGAGTGTATAATCCTCAATTGTGTTTGAGCTATTAGGTTTCCCAGTCAATTGGTAGCGAATAGGAATTAATTAAAACGTCTTTGAGATTAATAATCCATAATTAATTAGAATTAATCATATCAATTCTAATCAGGATTGGTTTATTAATTATTCAATTAATAAACTCATATTCCACAAATCATGAGCAGTATCTAGCAACACATCATAACACCCAAGAGTTTAGGAAGTCAAGTGGCTTGACATGAACCCTTCAATAACAAACTACAGTGCAATTAACTCCTTTCACCATACAATATCTCATTCGGTTTGGAGAATAGAATTAGTGCCAACTCCCTCCAGAATATATTAATTCTGGCCTGAATATAGTAGTACTTGTACCTGGAACTTACTGCTCTAGATGTGTATCAATTAGAACTCTTTCCAATATACAGTCGCCTTGGCCAAGGACTTCCCGAGTAGTAATTCCTACAAGTTGCCGTGAGATATTTGCCCCTACTATTAGAAGTGGTGAATCCTTTATTAACCCTTTCAACTACTTTCGTTTACTTGACAATGTACCCAATATCCATTCCATAGGCGGCCCTCGAACTGGTTCTAGAGATTGGAATCAAAGCACATACTCAGTAAAGAAAGTACCTTGGAGATCTCAAGTCTAAGGATACTTGCATGTTTGCTATATTGAGATTATATCACTGGCACTAAATAGTTATCCATGTGATTATCTCATAGCTAGGTCATCCAATAAACTTCATCCATTAACAAGTATCCACGTGTTAACTCTGATTATCTTAATACTCATGGATATGAGAAACACCGCCTGATCAAATAAAAAAGTCTAACACATGCTAGTCTTAATGCATTAATGATGTCTTATTTCATTAATACTACGACTAGGGACTATTTAATTATTAACAATGTACAGTGTAGTAGGAATCTCATATCATGATCTCTATCATGATTTCCTGAACACAGTGTTATACTAAGGACTTCTCGAACAGTTATATTACACAAAAGAAAACAAAAGAAACTGTAAGATAAATAATGCCTTTTATTAAAATAAAATGTGTCATATACAACGTACAAGTGATTGCCTCTAGGGCATAACACTAATAGGAGGCAGCGCAGAATATTAAAAGAATGGTTGTGGATTTAGGGAAGAAACCGGCCGAGACCATAAGAGAAGAAGGAAGGAAGAAATAAGGAAGAAAATGAAAGGAAAAATCAAGAAAAAATAGAAAAAGTGAGAGAAAGAAAAGTGTTTATTTCTTGGTGTGTTCTTGGTTTGCTTGGAGCTAGATCAAGCCAAAACATCCTATACATAAGGTAATGTCCTATTCATCAAGAAATAAAGTTGTAGATCTCATTATGGCTATCATTTTGATATAAATTATGACATGAAAACACGATATTTGTGAAGATTAAAATGATTAATGTGTACTATGTGAGACTTTATGTGTGCAAGTGTGTGTACCATTTGGAAGAAGGAATCATAGGCTATATTTTGTATGGTGAATAAGGGTATTTGAATGGTGATTTAAAGGGGGGTTCATGATTGAGACGAAAGATGGTAGAGTTGGGATAAAAACGGGGTTAAACGTTCATGAAAATGGATTATGATTATTTTTGAACGTTGATGTTAATTATATGTTATTTGCATAAGAACTTAGTGGTTTTCTTGAAAATAAAAATCGGAAGAATTAAGGTTGTTTTAAGGGAAATGAAGTGGACTATGGGTTGTATAGGTGCAATGAATCAGGAAGCACAAGTAGGTGAACTTGTTTTGTGAAAATGGACTAAAAACCAGAAAACTACTGTGGCTGTTTTTGCCCAGTAACGAGTCACGTGGACTAGAACACTAAAAAGGGCCAACTCAGAATGAAGCCAAATCGGAGTTGTAGATTGACAGTAATGATCAAAACAAATTCATGTGTCAAAGCAGCAAAATTTCAAAATTTTGCATGGAAAATGGACGAACCTAAGGATGATTAATTATCTGATTTTGGGTGAAATTTAGGGGAAATATGAAATGAATCCCTTGTATATGAAGGGAGAAAGGATGTGGAAAAAGGAAAATGAAAGAAACGATCAAACGACAAAAAAATGATTTGAATGAAATTAAACATTTTCCTTAACCGTTGGCCCTGACGACGAACTGTTGTCTAAACGTCGGTTGGACGTCGGGCACGTCGGCAAACCGTCGGCTATTTTTTGGCCGAATGCAAATTGACCCAAAAACAATGTTTGGTATTGGTTTAGAGAAAAATGGCCAATGGAACGTTAAAAAAGGTAGAAAAGGAGACTAAACGGACTGTGAACGAGAAGAATACTTAGGATACGAGTTGAGTCCCTTGGATTTCTAAAACTCTACCAAAAGCTAGTTTTCTTTGTTTTTTGATGAAACGTTATGTTATATACCATTTTGGAAATCCCTGAATATGTTTAAGGTTTATCTGAGCAATGTTTGTTTTTTTATGCTATTTTGGGCTTGAATGAATTTCATGATTAGCTTGGAAACCTTAACGGATGATTAAAGTATGGTTTTGTGAATTTAGTTCTTTTTGGATTAAATGTTTGGGATTTTCAGAAAACGGTAATTTTTGGAATCGGGTATTCGTAAATTGACCAGAATGCCCTTATTAGAACATTTTATGGAAATTTGTTTGGAAACATTGAATTTAATAATCTTTTTAGATTAGAATTTTGGATTTCTTCAAATGAGTTCATTTTGGAATTGAGTATTTGGAAAATTATCCAAATGTATTGGAATGTTTAATGAAAACCTTTGGAACTTGGGTATTCGGTAAATAACCGAAATATCCTTATTGGAACTCTTGTGAATATTTTTCAAATCGAGTAAGGGTAAAATGACCCGAATCTCTTCGAAAAGTCTTTTGGAATTGTGCATGGGTAAAATGACCTGAATGCCCTTGGAAAATGACTTTTTGATCGAGTATGGGGAAAATGACCCGGATACTCTTGGAAACATATTTTGATGTGTGAACTTAACTATTTATCATGTTTTAATATGATTTTGAAAAATGATCTCTCGTGATGAGAATGACTTTTGGAAAATAACTTTTGATCCCTGAAATTATTTTATTGGCCTCATGCGCAATGGAATAAACTGATTTTGTAACACCCCACTACCTAGGCCCAACAGGGCTAGGGATGTCGCTCCATCCAAAGGACAAGGGGTCTTTATAACTAGGACACACAACAAAAATAAACAATACTTTAAGATTTAAAACTTATTACAGCCCAAAAATTCAAGAATAAATCTAAAATACAAATTGTTCACTCTCAACTCCCAAAGCATTACATAAATTAAATAATAGAATATCTTCCAAGGTAGGCAACAACTAGCTACTCATCCACATAGCAGGATCGACCTGAAATCATGGTAAAAAGGCTGATGAGATAAAAATCTCAGTAAGTCTGTGTGTGCTTTGAGTGTCCAGTGAAAACAGTTCATCAATGCAAGGTGTAAGAACTTCATAAGAAAAACTACTGGCAAGCAATAAACAATGTTAAAAATCAAGAGTGGCGTTTTGGCTTTTCCAACCATACATGTACAATAAAATCAACTGCTCAAAAGGGCGGCCATGGGTTACCACACATTGGGCACCATAACCCTACAACGGTCAGAATGCCACGCTTTGTACAGACTGACAAAAGGTAGGTGATCGGCCTACCGGGTATGATACTCCTCCTTCTCTACACCTAAACAAAATCGGTTTTCCACTCCGGCAACACACAGTCCACATGACTGAAACCTGCTAGCTCGGACCGGCATGACTAAGTTGTACTGACGTTTCTCTAAGTTGAGTTCATTTTCTGGAGGTGGCCTCCTGCCAAAAGACTCACTCTTGCTCTTCAAAATTAGTACTACTAGTCTACCTTTATTGAGTACTTAACGTTTGATTGTCCCACTTGGGAGAAAGTTGATAAAATGTAGCTTTGCTTGAAAATGGAAATCTAGGGTTTCTAAATTCCATGAAAAAAAAAAATCAGTTTTAGAAACAGTTTAGTGTTTGAGTAATACTGCTTGAAGATTTTCAAATAATTAGTTTGTCTGAAACAAGAAATGAAACAATCCTTAATTACCTTTACCAAATTAGTGCTCACATACTTGTGTTTAGCTTGCCATGGTAACCGTTCAGAACAAATAGGATTTATGTAGGAGCTTACCTGATCCTTTGCTCGAGATAAAATAAAGATCTCCAAAAGCTGACCTAACCCTACCTTGGGTAAACATAAGTCATAATTAAACTCAAGCTAAAATTTACTTCCATAAATAATCCTAGCTCAACTTACTACAATCATGACCCTAGTATCCTAAGCATTAAGGCTAGATAATAAATAAAAGGATTTATAAAATAAATCTAGCTTGATATTAAAATAACTAGGGTTTGTGAAATAGTTACTAATAAATTGTAGGTTTAAATCTTGCTATAAATAAATTAGGATTTATTTGATGAGGAATCCTAGGTCCTAGATAATATTATTTAAAATAATGATTTATATTAACTAATGGTTACAAAATAATTGGCAAATAAAATTAATAATAAGTGAAATTTTAATATATTTTTATTAAAAGGGAATAAATAAATTTTATTAGTATTTATGAATATATGACTTGCAAGATTGATATTTTACCTATCATGATTATTTATAAAAATAGCCTTTATGTAATAATATTTTTATACTTTAATTTTAATAAAAGATATCCTTTATTTGGTTAAAATATCATTATTTCATATGACAGTCCAAATCTACATTTTCCTAGGGTTTTCGAAATCGCTAGAAGGAACTATCGTCTACATTTTTATTGATGAAGTCAAATTGACTAACTTAATTAGCTTAGGGATAACAAGGTCATGATCATAATTTCTATTGCTAACCATAATCATGAATAAAAACTCTACACCAATCAACAAAACATCTAAATCATGAATAAAAGCATATATCCAAATCTACTAACACATGATCCAAACTCCACTAAACATAATCATATTCATGGCCCCAACAAGAATACAAGAACATAAAACCCTATTCACCAAAGGTGACATAATCTCTTACATGATGACATGCATCAAACTTTAAAAACGCTATAAAGTTCAACCAAGACAAATAATCTCATGCATCAATCCCAACTCCATCATATAAACACATTCATTCTCATGCTTCAATATGAACTCCATCACAAAACACATGCTCAAACTTTAATCACAATTCATCCTTTTCTAATAACATCGTAAAGACATGAATCTAGAAACTAAAAAGAAGGTTGAAGAGGCTAAAATAAATGATGACTACCTTGAAGACGTTTCAAGAGAATCCTCACGCTTGGTAAGCTTGATCCGCCCAAGGAGAAAGAAGAAAAATGGCCATGGTTGGAGTAACCATTTGGTCGAGAGAGAGAGAGAGTGTGTGTGTGTGTGTGTGTGTGTGAAACCCCAATCGAAACCAACCTTAGATTAAGGGGGTTGGGATGCATATCATATTTTATTTCATGTTTAAATATATTTTTATATGATTTTATGTGCATTGATTTAGTGTTTTATATTCTAGAGGGCTTGATTGTGATTTTTGAGTGGGAAGGGTTTTACCTAAGGTGGAAAATGGGAGATAGCTTGAGGATTTAATAGGAAAATATTTTTAGAGAGGAAATAAGGATAAGAGTTGTTGTGGTTTAGTGGTTAGAGCTATGGAATTGATTATTGAGGTCTTGGGTTCAAATTCCATCATAGAAGCTTTAGCTAGATTAAAGTTTATTTTTGCTTAGGGAGGATTAGTTTCGGCCTTAAGAGCCTAGAACAAGGTGGTGATAATGTCCTAGGGGAGACATGTTAGGAGAATTCTCATTTCACTCTTTACTCTACTCGAAATTCTTGAAGGGAAATTCATTCTTCCTTGTTCTTTAATTTTTTCTCAATGCTCAACTCATTAGTTTGATCAAGGTGTTCTAGCCTTTTCTTTCCAGAAAATTTAGTAAAGTGCTGAGGCCTTTTAGGATCAAAATGTCTTGGTAAAAGACTACCTATGGTCTGAAAAAAATATGGAAGAGTTGTGAGGAATTCCATGAGGAAAATATCTCTAGTGAGCTTGTTGAAATTTCACTTCAAATTAGTTCATTTTCCTTCATGGCATGAGCTGAAATTTTCGAGCTTGTTGTACCTTCAAAAGGGCAAAATTTCTAGCTAACATTCCCTCCCAAATGCTGCCAGAAAAATGTTCTTTAGGATCAGTTTAAAACCTGAAAATTCTGGGCCAATTTCGGACTGCACAAGCTGGAGCAAAACAGAAAAAAATCATGTACGAAATTCAGTTTTGAGAGCCCAAAACTAAGCTGTTTTCTTCCAGATTTTGTGCAGCACCATAGCCATGTTTTTCCTCCATGAAGAAGGCTGGAAACCAGCCTTGAATACCCCTAAAACCCCCCTTCCAGCTCGCTGCAAAATGGTTGGAAGTGGCAGACGAAAATCCGCCAGAAAATTCACTGTGCAGCGAAATTTCTGTGCAGATTTTTGTCCAGCTTGTTTCCTATTTCTCTTCCAGCCGAAAAACCAACCCTAATCTATCAAAACCTTCCTTAAACCTCCATCAACAGAGATCCATTGATCCCCTTGATCTTCTGCACGAAATTCCATCAATGGCTGCCCGAAAATCCCTCCAACAAATCCCTGCAATTTAGCTTGATTGGTTTCCAAAATTTCAGCCATCTTTTTTAGCAACCTTCCATAATATTTTGATCAATGGACCAGACTTCTTCTTCATCATTGTACACCCTACTTTAGGCCACCATAAGCCTCCATAAGCCATCATTAATTCCACAAAATTCTGCTCAAACAATCAGCCATGGCAGACTCCAAAGCTGTCCAAACAATCAAGATATTCTTAGGATATTTACTTTCCAAATTCACTCCCTAAAAATATTATTCAAAGATTGTAACAACTAACCTTTCCTTTTCCCTCTCAAATCTTAGAAACATCCTCCTAAACCCTACAGAATTTTGGTAGCCCTCATTCCACAGAAAATTCGGCAGCCACAACAACCATTCCTCTCGATTTTTCTTCAGCCATCAAGAACACACACTAGACCAAGAACACATACTACTTGCTTTCACCTAATACCACTCCAAATCACTTCAAACCATCTCTAAAAATCCCAGCATTCATCTATTCATTGCTATGAATCCATCAACACCATTATTAACATCAAATTCCTCAAAACATCTTGCTATTTTGGATCAAAAACCAGAAATTTTGTGAAAGTTCAAGAACACCTTCAAGGTAGGTTTGTTCAATCAACTTCATCTTCGCTAATCTTTGATCTCTAATGAATATATATGTGATTAAACATGCTAATGTACTCTCCTTTTCTCTTCTCTCTCTCTCTCTCTCTCTCTCTCTCTCTCTCTCTCTCTCTCTCTCGGCCGAATGATTTCATCAACCATGGCCATGCTTCCTTCATCTCCTTTGGACGGATTTAGGCATCTAGGGGTTTAGATTCATTCGAAACTCCTTCAAGATATTCATCAGTCAAGTAAGCCTTTTTAACCCTTCTTTAAAATTCTAGACTCATGTCTCTAGGATGATGTTGATAGAAGATGAATCATGAATAGGGTTGAGTATATATTGTTGTGATGAGTTGAGATTGAAGCATGAATATATGTATGAATATGTTGGAGATGGGATTTTTGCATGAGTTGCTTATCTTGGTTGAATATATGGTGTTTTAGGGTTTAATGTATGTCTCCATGATCAAGTATGCTAGAGATTATGTCATCTATGTTGAATAGGAATTATATTCTTGTGTGATTATTGAAGCTATGATTATATATATGCTTGTAATAGTTAGATCATGCCTTAGTAAGTCTGGATCTATGCTTATATACATGATTTGGATGATTTGATGAATTGAAGGATTGTATATGCTCATGATTGTGGTTAGCCATAGAAATATGATCATGACCTAGTTGTCCCTAAGCTAATTTTTATTTCATGAATAAAATATTTCATAATGGGATTTTGCTAGTAATTTCCAAAAAACCCTACGAGGGGTAAATTTCGATTATTATATATAATAAGGATATTTTAGTCAAATAAACAATAGCTTTTGCTAGAAAATAAAATATATAGATAATATATATGGAATGATAATATCAAATAAATCCTTTTATGGAAATAATCATAATTAGTAAAATATTTATTACTAAAAATTTAATTATTATCTTTTAATCAAAACCCATTAAAAATTTATTTATTGTCTTTCAAGCAAGACTCATTAAATTTATTTTCAACTAATTTTAGTTATCATTTATTTTCTAACAACTAAATTATTAATAAATCATTATTTTACCTAATTCCACCTAGGGCTCTTCATCAAATAAACTCTAAACCTTTTTTAGCAAGATTTAAACCTTCAACTTATTAGTACGTATTTTCCAAAACACTAATTATTTTAAATATCAAATTAGACTTAGCTTATAAACCCTTTTTATTTATTATCTGGCCTTAAAACTTGGGACACTAGGATCATGGTAGTAGTGAGTTAAGTTTGTTTTATTTGTGAAAGTCAATTTTGAACTTGATTTTCTTTTGGGATGATCTAGAAAGTGTTGTAATTAATTTATATGAACTCTTTGATAGATTTAGAAGATTGTCAAGGGTAGGGACCAACCTACTAGAGTTCATACCCTAAGCTTAAGGATAAGGTAAGTTCCTTTGCACTCATGAAATTGATTTTATTTTATTATCTTGGTTTGAAAGTAAGGTTGGTGAGTATCTTTTGCAAATACGAAATTTTTATGATGGTAGCTGATTTTGAAAACCTCTATATTTGGAACCTTCTTATTTTGGAAACTTTCTACATTTGGAAAACTTCTAATTTTAGAAACTTTTAAATTTATAAATTTTTAAAATGTGTCAGTCATGACTTAGGAGCCAAGAATCAAACATTTTGATTTGTTTTGAATATGCGAGAGATAAATTTTTGGGCATGCATCTAATTTTTGAAAATCACAGCATGACTTATTTGAGCATGTGGCTCCTCCACTATGAATTTGTAGAATAAATTATTGACTTAAAACCATGCCTTCTAAAATTTTTGTACGAGTTGAAAAATGTTGTTTGGAACTGTATTGAGCTAATTTTGTAGGTTCAACTATGGAGCCTTATGAATTGTGAAGATTGAATAATGTTGAGTACTCAATGGGGGCTAGGGCTTTATACTGGCCTTTGGTTGGTCTAGGGATATCTCTCAGCTGGTGGCCACCTCCGAGAGGTTGACTCTTTTCGATTAGGGCGTCAGTATAGAAGGTTGAGCCGTCCTCAACTAGCGACGGGGTTCTGGTAGAATCGACGGCCGGAAGTGGGACAACCAGTTTGGATTGAGTGAGAGAGGGAGGAGTATTTCACTCGGTAGGATGTACACCTACCAGGTGTTGGGGGTCAAGTGCTTCACAGAAATGAGAGCCACCTCTGTGCCCTTTCACCTGGTGTTGGGGGTCAAGTGCTTCACAGGAGTGAGAGCCACCTCTGTGCCTTTTCACAACCTGCCGGGGGTCAAGTGCTTCACCTGGTGTGAGAGCCACCGCTGTGCCCTGTCAAATTAACTTGGTTGCTTAAATTGATGAGCTATTTTCGTGGAATTATTTTAAAGTGTCATTGGAATTTCATTCGAAGCTCAATATCTTTTAATTATTCATATCTATCCAAACAGAATATTTTAAGAGCATTTTGCCTCATGACTTCTCACTACAATCTTCCAAGAAGTGAGAGTTAAATTTGTAAAGAAGGCATGACAAGCTTTTGATATACTGCTAGTGCATGCATCATGAAAAATGTTTTATCTTTTTAGCCCAACTCACACACTGGGCTTACTGAGATTTCTGTCTCATCACTCTTTTTACCATGATTTCCGGTCGATCCTGCTGTGGAGATGAGTAGCTAGTGTTATCTGCCATAGATGAGAATATTGTCATTTATTCTTATGTATTGCTCTGGGGAGTTGAGAGTGGATAATTTTTATTTATGGATTTGTGTTTAGGAATTCATGGATTTATTCTTGGGATATAATAAATTTTTGAGTTAAATTATTATTGTAATCCGCTATTTTATTTAGGTGACCTAGTTATAAAGACCCCTTGTCCTTTGGACGGGGCGACATCCCCGGCCCTGGCGGGCCTAGGTAGCAGGTGTCACAAGTGATATCTGAGACTAGGTTAAGGCATTTTCTTTCGACTATATGGAGATAGTGCATTAAGTATTTCAATTTATTATTAATTCTAGTGTGTTTTGTGTGCAAGATGGTTAGAAGACTTACCTTTACTAGTAAGTCTATGATGCCTCGAATTAGGCAGCCACCGCCTTTTAGTATGTATTTCGCATCTAAGCCATCGGAAGAAGTAGAGGAACTTCTTAGGTTTGTAGACCTAGCTGGACAAAAAAATTGAGGTGTTTTCCACCCAACCCTGATGGTTCTAGTGATGAATAGTTGTGCTAAGGAGAGCGTTAGGATGGAGATAGTAATATTATTTGGGAGATGAAATGATTAAGTACTGATGTTTTTATTTTGGAACTTCAAATTTCTTTGCAAACTATGCTTTATGAATGATGATATCTGATGTGGAACCTATTTCTTTTAAGAACTATATGTTTCAGTATGCAACATATGTTATTTTATGGGAGGATAACTTTTGGGGAAACCTTTCTTTTTGTGATATTTTATACTCATATGCAAACACTTTGTGTGACAAATGTTCATTGTGCCTACGCTCTATTACTTGATTCGCATGTGACATTATGTGCATGAACATTTCTTACATGCATTCATAATAAGGGTGTTACCTTTGTGATAAGAAGATGCCTCCGAGACTCCAAGCAGCTACCCGTAGAAGTAGGATTCCCAGAGTGGAACCAGCAAACCCATAACATGAGCCTATGCAAAACCCTTTACAGGATGAGGAAGTAGTTGGCGAAGGAAGTCAAGAAGTGGAATCAGAAGGACCGACCGATATCTCAATAGGACAAGCTTTCAATAAGATGACTGAAATCCTCCAAGCGATAGCGGGAAAGAGAGCACCCCACGGTGAAGATGAAGCCTTGGAGCGATTTTTGATGTTTCAACCACCCACATACTTTGGTGAGGTAGAGCAGGAACAAAAAGCAAAATTGTGGACATAACAGATGGAGGACATATTCTGCACCTTGCAATACTCAGAGGAGCAGATGGTGAAATTTGCTGCTTTCAGACTATGAGGACCAGCAAGAGATTGGTGGCAGCGGATACAGGAAAAATGGGAAAGGGCAAGATAGGAATGGAACTGGAATAGTTTTGTTGAATCATTCAGAGCGGAATACATCCCTCAGTGGATAGTAGAGAAGCGAGAAGACGAGTTCTAGTGCCTAAAACAGGGGAATATGACAGTAGCTCAATACGCTACTCAATTCAATCGCTTATCCAAGTACTGTCAATGTCTAATAGATACAGAGCAAAACCATACCCGACAGTTCATGAAGGGATTGAGACAGGATCTTAGAAGGGCATTAGCACCATTCCCACCAACGACTTATGCTACAGCGGTGAAAGCCGCAATTCGTACTGAGAATGAAGATAAAGGTAGAGCAGATAGCAAAGCATCAAACTCATCTGAGCATGTTACTCATAAGAGGCCTGCAGGGCAGCAACACATAAATAAAGGAAAACAAGCTCGGACTTCACTAATTAGGGCCACTGCAAATGCAATAACCTGCCATCACTGTGGCAGGAGGGGACACGAAATGAAGGATTGCTGGTCTAAGAAGGAGAATCGATAATGCTTTATTTGTGGAGACCCTTCGCATATGAGGAATGACTGTCCAAAAATTGGAAGTGCCAACCAAGGAAACCCAGCAATGCTTGCTTGCCCGGCCAGTCGAGCCGATATTGTTAGAACCGCAGGAAGTGAGGATAGAAATCTCAGGTGAATACCGAAGACCGAATGCGGAGGTACTAGAAGCAGATGCAACAATAAGAAAAAGTAAGCTTACTATTATGTAGACATTTTAATTTATTCTAAACCTGCGCATCGCTATGTGAAATTGGATTGGCCATATTAATGGGGATGTGATGGGTCGAAATTGCCCAGACCCGATGGTCAAGGTTCAGTGGGAGCATCATGGCACGCAGGATACCACATGGTAATCGGAAGAGTGGGTTAAATGGAAGTATCCGTAGCTGAAATAGAGGTATACTTGAATTTCGGAACGAAATTATTCTAAGGAGGGGAGGATGTGAAACCCCAGTAGAAACCAACCTTAGAGTAAGGGGGTTGGGATGCATATCATATTTTATTTCATGTTTAAATATATTTTTATATAATTTTATGTGCATTGAATTTGTGTTTTATATTCTAGAGGGCTTTATTATGATTATTGAGTGGGAAGGGCAAAATGGTAATTTTTACCTAAGGTGGAAAAAGGGAGATAGCTTGAGGATTTAATAGGAAAATATTTTTAGAGAGGAAATAAGGATAAGAGTTGTTGTGGTTTAGTGGTTAGAGCAATGAAATTAATTATTGAGGTCTTGGGTTCAAATTCCACCATAGAAGCTTTAGCTAGATTAAAGTTTATTTTTGCTTAGGGAGGATTAGTTTCGGCCTTAAGAGCCTAGAACAAGGTGGTGATAATGTCCTAGGAGAGACATGTTAGGAGAATTCTCATTTCACTCTTTACTCTACTCGAAATTCTTGAAGGGAAATTCATTCTTCCTTGTTCTTTAATTTTTTCTCAATGCTCAACTCATTAGTTTGATCAAGGTGTTCTAGCCTTTTCTTTCCAGAAAATTTAGTAAAGTGCTGAGGCCTTTTAGGATCAAAATGTCTTGGTAAAAGACTACCTATGGTCTGAAAAAAATATGGAAGAGTTGTGAGGAATTTCATGAGGAAAATATCTCTAGTGAGCTTGCTGAAATTTCACTTCAAATTAGTTCCTCTTCCTTCATGGCATGAGCTGAAATTTTCGAACTTGTTGTACCTTCTAAAAGGCGAAATTTCTGGCTAAAATTCCCTCCCAAATGCTGCTAGAAAAATTGTCTTTAGGATCAGTTTGAAACCTGAAAATTCTGGGCCAATTTCGGACTGCACAAGCTAGAGCAAAACAGAAAAAAATCCTGTACGAAAATCAGTTTTGAGAACCCAAAACTAAGCTGTTTTCTTCCAGATTTTGTGTAGCACCTTAGCCATATTTTTCCTCCATGAAGAAGACTGGAAACCAGCCTTTAATACCTCTAAAACCCCCAT